>VYXC01011654.1:279452-304536 GCA_013397175.1 Platysteira castanea | reverse complement strand
CACCGAGCCTTCGCCGAAGTTCGGTATTTTATTTGCCAGTTCTATTGGTGCTCGATTTGGGAAAAGTAGAAGACACTTGTATTAAGGCTTTTCCCAGAACTCAAACCCAGGTCCGTGGCTTCCCAAGCCCGTTACACTGACCCGTAGCCGCCAGCGGTTGCTTCTTTAATTCTCCGCTTAGAGTTGGCTAGCGAAAGAGCTGCCAGGGGGGTTTACGAGTTCACTGCGTTACCCAGAGAGCTTTATCGCTTAGTTTCACAGGCCAGGACTCGTTTAAAGGTGGATGCGCTTCCCGCCTTTAATTAGAAACAGGCTTGCACCGGCACCAAGCTTCTTTGGGGTTCGGTGTTTTTATCCGCTTGGCTTAGTTGTGTTTAGCTAAAAAGAAGTGAGGGGCGCTTAGCGCCAACAAGCCTCCCACAGGATGCAAACCCCAGTCTGTAAGTTCCTTAGCCAGCAACACTAACCTTCCAGCTACAGGCGGTTGCTCTCTTACTTGCCCGCCTGAGGCCACCTAGTCGGAGCTTGCCCGGGACCTATGGGTTTACCGTATTATCTAGAGGGTTTAGTTTTGCATGCTAATATTCGATTGAGAAGGGGGGTGACTCCCCGTTTCAATTAAAAGGGAGTTCGCCCAGGCACAGAGTCCCCGCTTGAGTTCGCTTTTCGTGCTTGGGGAGGAATGAAAAAGAAACTGAGAAGCACCCGTGTGTAAACCCTTTCCCAGGATTCAAACTCGGGTCTGTGAGCTCTCTAAACAGCCGCCGTAGCCTCTTCACTACAGGCAGTTGCTCGGTTACTTGGCTGCCTGGAGTTATCTAGTAGAGGCTTACTGGGTTTACTAATCTGGCTGTGTTACACCAGAGTTCCGTTTTTAAACACAGGGGACTTGGTTAGGTGTCTCGCCTGCGTAATAATTCTCAGCTGCACCGCCTGAGATACAGCCACGCGGCTCCAACTTACTATCGGGCGTGTAGGCTTTTTAACAAGGGAGCACCCCCACCGCGCTCCGCTCCGGCGCGCGCGCTTTCTAACAAAGGCAGTATTCACACCACGCCATGTCTTAGCGTGCGCTGTTTAACAAAGGCAGCTCGCCCACGCCGCGCCGCGTCTTAGCGCGCACGCTTTTGCACAAAGAGACTATTTACCCCGCTCCACACCCTGCCGTGTGCGCTGTTCACCAAAGGGGCTCTCCGCCCCACGCCGCACCTGGCTCTGACCTAGAATCACGCACGCGGGCTTTATACCAAAGAATCTGCCACACCGCGCTTGGCTCTAATCTAGAATCGCGCACGCAGGCTTTATAACAAAGTATCTGCCATGCCACGCTGCGCCGCTCTTTTACGTGCGCGCTTTTTAACCAAGACTGCCCGCGCGTTCGACTGCTCAGTCTCCCACGTGTCCAGATTCAGTTTTAAGATGGCACGCGGGGACTTTGTAATCTCCGCTATATCGCAAGGAGTCCAGGAGTTCATTGCCCTGCGCCCAAGGTTGATTAAAACGGTACGCGTGTGTTCCCTAATTCGAACTGCATCACAAGCTGCTTTCCGCTTTTCGGACTTGCTCTTTAGCAAAGCGGGTTGCTGGTAAGCAGCCGCTTACTCTTCCTTAACAGCTTCCGCCTCAAGCACTCCTTTTACACACTCACGCACACACCCGCCCCTTTGTAACTGTGCTCGCAACACTTACCCTTACCGCGCGGCTCGTAGACAAAAAAATATTTCCAAGGTGAGACTCAAACTTGGGTCTTCAACTTCACCACCCAGCCTTGCTAGCCTCTACGCCACACAGGCAGCTGCTTTTCCTGGCTCAGCCAGCAAACCCCTTTAGCGATCTTGAGGAAGCCTCGGGATCGGGCACAAAAATTCCTTCGCCCGTGCTTCCAGTGACCCCAAAAATTTTGGGGTGCACTTTGTGGGCGTGGCTTATATCCCAGACGATTCCCCAGCTTGTTACGAATGACTCAAGAATCCCAAAAATTAGATTAATAGGTTTATTACAATAAGCAGCTGCCCGCGGTGCCCAGGATGAACCTGAGTCCCACGTGGCTAGTCAAAACCCGAACAAAGCAACGCACCTGCCTCTACCTACCACAGCACTGCACCGCACCACCACCAAAAAGCCCCCCCCGACCCTCTCAGGGCCCCCCTTTATACCCTCGAAGGGGATCAGGAATGCACCAATCCCTGCACTCGCTTTGGGGCCCCCATCGGTCCGTTTCTCGGCCCCTGATTGATCCATAACAAGAGTCCTTCCCGACCAATCACTCTCGGGCAGCGTGTCCCCCTGGTTGTCCTCGGTACGCTGGCACAGGGCGGGCAACTCTGGAAGCTTCCATCGCTGAGCCTCGAGGTCCAGTCACTCCGTCCTCCAAGCGATGGGCTCCCAGTTTACCCCCTGCCGTGCACCATCCCAAACCCCAATAACTTTGAATCACAGCAATTGGTTTGTAATATTAAATCGTCCATAACACTCCAGGTACCTTTGCTTCTCAGAACCCCTCTGGTAATGACTCACAGCAATAAAAATGTCAGATCCCTCTTGCCCTTTTCTGGATCAACTCCAAAGAAGCACGAACCATATGGAAAGTCATGGAAAAGGGAGGCTTGCCCTCCTTCTTTTCAAAGGCCAGAAGACTGTAAGAACAAAAAGAGGGGAAATCTGAGATGGAAATAAATTTTAACAATACCAAATTAAAAGGCATGATTCTAATGCTTTGACATTTTTGCTGGGATGTGACATTAAATACAAGCATTCTACTTCTAAATATATTTGGTTCATAAGAGACTGGTTTAAAAAAACAAAATATGCATTTACAGTCATTTGGTTTACTTCAAATGCTGGAAAATGCCAGTTTATAAACACAGCTGAAACTTAAGTGTGTCTGTGCATTTGAACACACAAAAAGGTGTTCTGGGTTACAGACCCGTCTTCCTTCAATTGTGTCTGCCACCACAGTTTATTGTGGAAAATAGAGGAAAATAGAGCTGAGAAAACTACTCTGTTTCCTTTCTAAGTTTTCACCAGCAGTTTGACTATAGCTGAATCTGCAGGGTCATCCTTTAATTCCTCCATTGCCTGGGCAAGAAATGCAATTCACCACAATTCTAGCACCAAGTAATAATCATTCCATCCACTTTTAGCATAATGCTCACCTTCATACTGAAATAAATTGCTTTGCTGAGTAACAAAGAGGTTATTTTTGTCCTTAAGTACCTTGCTGAACTACAGTCACTGTTTCTGGGCTGTAGGCACAGATATCAACAGATTCTGCCCGCTTGGAGCAGATCTGAGCTGAGAACAGGAGAATGCAGCCATACACATAACAGGAAATAGTACAGAGTGTAGATAACTCATGCGAAGTAAAACTAAGACGTGGCGACTGCGTGTCACTGCACAGTCACTTACAAACCTTTTTTTTCTGTGGATCTGCTGTGAAAAGAAACAAAGTACAGGCAGTGTAACTGCACAGTGGTCAGATTGCTAGAGAACCACAACCATGACAGACCAAGATTTTAAATAAGCAGTAATAAAAAAAGAGTAGATATGCAGTAACATAGGGCCACGTATTGTACATGGCTTTTGAAAAAAAAAAAAACAAAACCCTTGTAAATATTTGATACACTTTTCAATATTTGACAAATATGTCTTGTGACAGAACTAGTTATACACACTGGAATGATGCTTCTTAGTTCAGTTTTAATAACCAGAGCTATTCTGTGCTTAAGACATTCACGTGGAAAAGGTTTGTCTTACAAAAATGATGGAAATCTTTATGAATAGACAGGATAATTTTAATTTTAATTATTTATTTATGTTAGCTCAGAAGTAGGGAATTTACAGTTCCAAGGCTGAGGCCTCTGCCCATCAAACATCAGTCCAGGTTTACAAAAAGTGCCACTGAAGGCAGTGAAGTTACTGATGGTTGTGGAGCTGGGAGTCAGCAGGTCTGGGCCTGAGGAAGTGACTCCACATGGTGTATTTGTCTCTAGGAGCTGTCTCTTTCCCTTGTTCCTTTGTAGGTTCATTTTCACACTACGCAGAAGTTCAGTGAAGTAGTTCAAGCGTAGGATGGGAAAGAAAAATCTCTGCAAACAGGAATCAAAATGTAATTACTACCAAGAGCCTCAGTACTGCAGTTCAGTAGCCCGAGCTCGTCATGCCTTGCACAGGCCAGTTTCTCAGGAGGTTAAATGTCTTCATTTTGTCCAGCAATAGTGAATGTGGCATTGGTCATGTACAGCAGGAAACACCCACCTGTTGCAGTGGGGATCCGGCAACCTTCCCTGAAAACAGCTTGGCCCTTAGAAAGAATCAGGAACAATATTTTTGATAGATGTTCGTGGATGTTTTATTCCTCACAGCCACACATGGCTGGAGCTCAGGCACAGACTGTGCCACAGACTGCTCACCAAAGACTGACCGCAGACTCCTTAGAATCATGTGAGCACCAACCTAAGTACAGGATTCTCTGGGCAGAGTTACACTTGAAAAGACCAATGAGGAACAGGATTTAGGTACAATAGCATCAGGGAGCCTAGAAACCCCATGTAACCCGACCATGCTTCAGCTCCCAAGGCCCATCCCCCCCAGGGGCACCTCCACACCCACCTGTACGGGCCACACCAATGTTGTGCTAATTTCAATTCTGACATGGGCATTGCTGCCAAGTTCTGGCACAAAGGGACTCCTGGGCAACCTGAATTAGTAAACGCCTCTACTACCTTTAGCTTTAAGATTTCAAATGATCAAAGCCTAAACAAGTTCTTAAAATTGACTGTTAAAAGTCTGATGTATTTTTAAAAATTCCCAAGTCTCAGTTTTCCTTTGCTGGAATACAAAAACTGACAACGCAAATTAACCAGTTCTCCTGTATTTTCACTGAATTTCCTTTTCTTGTCTCAAGTGTGGTGTAACCCAGCTAGCTGCTTCTTTCCACTCCTTTACAGGGGGATGTTTATATACATCCATTCACTGAATTTAAAAATCGCAGCCTAAACTTTATGGTATAGATGACGACATCCTTCTGACTGGTACCATTTCCAGCAGCTCACATGCTTGGCCCCAGTTCAGTAAAATGTGGTAATAGGCACTGACAGTCACTAGGAAAAAAGAGGTCTTAATTCCTACCTGGAAAAAACTGCTCTCGCTCTTCATTAGTGGCAGTTGGAGACTCTCCAACCATTACAACATATCACTGGTTGCCTCTCTGATATGATATAAACCCTCAGAAAGACAGGGTCTGGTTCTTTTTCTTTCTAAAGGTCAGAAATCCGATGAGTGAACAAACAGGTAGTTAATATTGACCAATGTAACTGTAAGAATATTCAGAATATTAGCAGTCCTTAACATTTGACCTAATGATGAAAAATCTTGTCCTAAATATCACAATAATCCTAAGATTCCATATGGGCTATTTCACAGCTGTGACTTGAGGAGAGAAAAAATTTCAGCCATCTAAAAATTGTGCTTTATTCTTTGCCCATTTTCTACCCTTTCCCACCCCAGTCTGAGTACACTGGCTCAAGACATCCTCCAGCATCCACTTCTTTTCCTGGATCTTCTGCAGTGCCACAGAGATCATGATTATCATTATGTTTCCAAGTGAACTATTTCTTTTTTTCCCCACACCATGCACAGGTAGTGTATCACTGTGCTTTGTAGAATATTTAATTCTTCATCAAATTGACGTGAGTTTTGGCATCTCCCTTCGTTAGGAATGTCTTAAAATCTAATTTATGCCTTTTGAAGGTTTTGCGTGAGGCTCAAGCCTGGGAAGAACAACATGTGGGCAGGCTATTCTTGTAATTAATTGTTTGCTTTCTCTGGCTGCTCTGAGAATCTGTTCTTTGTCCTGTGTATCTGATAATGTCATGACTCTAAGGTTCTTTATAGCCATAGTAGCTAATGTACCTTAATGCATTTATATTTCAGAGTCTTCAGATGGGCTCCAGGCTGGGGTCTTGTTAACAGAAACCAGAGCAGGGTGGAAGCAGCCTTCCTGATAACCACACATTGGAGGCCTCTCGTTGTGACTCTTCTCTCTTGCTGTTTCTGTGACCTCTCCCATTCCCCTCACAGTCTAATCATCTTTATTACAGTAACAAACATCTTGCATTCTCCAATCTGTTGTTCCTAATCTCACAATTTGTGCTTGTCTAGAATGTCACTTTTATGAACAGAGACTGAGTCTGGTGCCTTCTGTTTCCAAAGCACAGGCATCCACCACAAGAGTGAGTGAGGAACCTTCTTAGGCTCTGAGAGATTTAGGGTTCATGATTAAGATCACCATAACTTCCAGGTGTGAGGTGCTGGCTTTATATATGGAGCAAGGGCATGTTAAAATGTAGTACAAGAGGAAGTCACTGTTAATTTTGCCCTTTTGAAATGCTTGGTTTAAAATCAAGCAGCAATGAGCTTGTTGCAGTTAGAAGCACAAGTAACAGAAAGTACCACATGGAAATGCTGAACATCAGAGGCCCCTGGGAGGATTCAGCCCATCCATCACCATCTCTCACCAGCAGGATTCCCACCTAAGAACATACTGAATAAAGTACATCTAGCCTCATCACCTGCCAGTGATGTGGATACTTCAAGAAAAATAGAAGAGGCACCCGGTGATACTTGCTCACCTTCCCAGCACCTGTGGCTTAGAATTCCTCAGATCTCAAGCCAGTATTGATTCTATAGGTTTAATGAGTCAGATGCACCCAAATACACACTGTGGAGTCTAGGCATGTTCAGTGAAGTGTTCTGAGATGTGGAGGTGTCAGGTTTCCTGTCTGCGCAGTGGTGTTCCTAGAAAAACTTACAGATTAGATACTGTGGGTCTGCTGCATGTGAAGCTCAGGGTGCCTGGCACATGCCCCAGTATTTCCTTCCAGGAAGCAAACGAGAGGAGCAGAAAAACAGAACAGAAGAGATCTCTGCCTGAGGAAAAGCACTAACGGGCAGCAGTGTTCACTCTGTCAAAGCAGGACTGTCAGAAGCTCACTGTTCTCAGAATGACTCTCGGCACTGTAAGCAGCTGTTCAGACTCCAAATGACACTTTCTCATCTGCTCATCAACCATTATCAGGGCTGTACCACAAACCTGGGTTGTCTTCAGCTATGGCAATGGGTGCATTTGATCTCTTTGACCATTTTCTGCATGATTTAACCCAAACTGAGATCTAATATTAAATAATAATTTGTAGACTCATCCATGCTCACTGAAAACAATCTCATTTCTGGCATCTGCCAGTTTAAGCAGATGAAAAGGACAGCAAGAAAGCGAATTTCACCAAACTAATTAACTAGAGACATCACAATAAAAGTAGTAGGGTATTAAAAATTAGTTGGGGGAAGAAGTAAGGCCATGAAGAGAAGCATGCAGGGCAGGACAAAGCAGATACATGATGGGATGAAAGAAAAGGGGAATTTAAGCAAGTGATCTTTTGTCAGTAAAAGCAGAGAACATAAAACTAGAAAATACCATGGGATCATCAGAATGGCAGCTGGATGTCCTTATCGCTCATACTATAACAGCTTTTTAAAGGGTGGAAAAATCCTAACTGAATAACCATTCTTTTTTTTTTTTTTAACAAAGCATATGACTTTCACATTCAGAGGTTTCATTATAACCTCTGGCAACTAAGTGCTAATGGGTTCAGTTTTCATGTCTGCACTTCAGAGTGAAAAAAGGGTCAGAAATGAGTTGCATATTTTCCTCTTCTCATTTGAAAGAAATGATATTTTGACTTGTAAGGAGCCAAGTGCAGTTCACGTGCTTGGTTTCCTCTGTGCTGCACATAAAAACAGGAAAAGCCAGTCTTTTGGCTGTGCTGCTTTTTATTGTTGGTTGTTTGACATGTTTTTCTATTACAATTCACAGCAGGGAGCGTTTATCTTCGTTATGAAAACCAGTTGGGCCATTGTTAGGGAAGAAAGCTGCACTTCCCCAGGAGGAAGTCAAGTGTCTCTGCAGTGTTGAAGGAAGGCATTCTGCAGTGGAAGCCAACATGTGTTGGTGCTGGGGGACTCTGTGTGTTTTGAAGGAGGTGCTCAGCCACTCTGAGAAATCTCAGGTTTATTTACTTAAAAAAAGCAAATATTGTATCTTAAGGGTTTTTTTTTCTACCTCCTCTCTCCTTCCAAAACAGTAAGAAATATAGTGTTGTCTTACTAATATTCTTTTTTTTTTTCCTACAGTCCCAATGTTGAAAGCTCTTTGCCATTTTTTTCCCCAAACACAAATTCATTAAACATTCATGTCAAACACAGTCAATATGGTTTTTAGCTCAAAGGTGTGTGTTAATTCAAAATCAAGCCGTGGGCTGATTTGCTTCTACCAGTCAGTCTTTTGGCCAGAGCTTGGGTGGCATTACACCTTTGAGAAGACCCATAAGTTAAATTCATTCTAGGTTGAATAAATGTGATTTCATCTGTCTAGATCAAATAATAAAGTGTATTTTAAATGTCATCCAAACCATTTGTCAAGGATAGGAAGGCTGTGTGATATTTCAAAGGGGACCTCAGTCAGGAATCATATCTGCTCTTTTCAGCGATATTCTGATCTGAAGTGAAACTTTGCATTTGCATAATGTTATTGTCAAAATCTGAGTGAAGAACACAGAAAGTAAGATCATCTTGATTTATATTGTATGACTTGGTCATATATCTGGTAGTGTTTAATACACATAATTGAATTATTCTACTTTATTTTTAAGTAATTATACCCGTTGTACTGGATTCTTATAGTTTGTTAATTTATTAGGTTAATCAAATTATTATGTAATCCTGTATTTATTTTTATTAATATTTCTCTTGGATGAGTATTTGTTTTTATACATGGCTTACAAGCCAATAACAACAGTTTTAAGACTAGAAAGCAAAATAAAGATAAAACATAACTAAATTCTCACCTTTTAAACTGCTAGTCCAGTGCTTCATTTTGTGCACTTGCTTTGGGGCTCAGTTTGACCTTTGTGAAATATACAACCCCAGGAGACCAGACTGCAGAGTTCATAATCAGAGTTCTGCCATGTGGGCTGTGATTTCTTTAATACACTGGCTCTTCAATGGGTGTTTTAGTGCAAGTTGAGTGCAAGGGCTGTGAATTGGCTGTGAAATTTCCATTGTTCCTTATGACTTTTGTTCTTATACTAAGTCCTCAACAATTCAGCGTACTAGATTGCCTCTGTGGGAAAAAATATTTATTCCAAGAGATCTCACAAAGATAAAGCTCTCATTGAATATAGTTCTTCAGTTCTGGCTGAGGCAAAGTAGCAGTACAAGACAAATAATTGGTTCTAATGAAAAAAATACTAAGCAAACAAATTCCAGATAGGAGGATATTTTTTAGTTTGTTTCCCTAAGACTTAAGAATTCCATATAGCAAGAATATAAACTTCCTGATCAAACTGTATTAAAGGTCCAAAGTCCATTTCAGAATTGAACTCTTCCATGTTCCAGTTATTTTTATGTGAAGTTATGCAAGACTATGTCCATGGGTAGATCATCTGATAGTATTAAAAGCTACAGATACCCAGCATTTAGACATCCACTGGCATCCACTTCATTGCACAAAAATAAAAAACCATTTTGGTAACTCTTGACATAGTGTACAGTATTGATTTTTTGATTGTATGCACTGTAATCGTGCCGTTTCTGCACAGTTTCTTGGTTATAAAACTTACATTGAAATAGAAGTGACACATGTTTGGGACTGGAGTATTTTCACTTCTATTTCTGGAACATAAAAGGACCTAGAAATCTTCAGAATATTTAGACGGTGAAGGCACTTTTGTATTGATACAAATCATACTGTACTTCTAAAATGTTAAGATTTAACTTTTGTTGATTAAGGGGTATAAATACAAGAGTTCAGTGCTTTCCAGGAGAAGAAACTCATTCCCTGGCAATGGATAAATTCCAAAAACATTTTGAAAGGGAGATCAAAGTGATTTTGCTGACTTGCTAGGTTTGCATCCATTAGCAGAGGTTACTCCTAATGAGCAAATACTTGCCTTTGAAATGGAGTAGACTGCCGCAGGTATCAGGTGTTTCCAAAAACGTTTGTCATAGTGAAATACCGAAAAAAAAATTCTTTATCTCTCATTTCAAGAGATAGTCGTTTGTATATGAAGTCATATCATCCTAAAGTATGTCTTAGGAGGAAAGTAAAAATAACAGCCTTCTAACAAGGCTGCTTAATCTATTTGCTTACTATCTGCTACCTCCTCCTGAGACTGCTTTTTTCCTTGACATGAAAAATAAATGAATGATTCATCAGGCATCAGTGTATTCTTCCTTCTTCTTAGACTCATTTCTTGGAAGGAGCTAAAAATTTTGCTGGAGTCTACAGTAATATTCTCATGGACTTCAGAAATCAGTAGTTCAAACAGGATTGAAATGAATTTGAAAAGAAATGCAGGATAATACTGAAAAGTCATTGCAGATATCTCACTGAAACTTGGAAATATAAGAATATAAAACAAGTTATTGGTATCATTATGAGGGACAACTGGGTGAAATTTCACTAACAAGCACAGTCACTGTTAATCTGTTTTCTGTCTCTAACATCATTTAAACATCTTCCCATTTTGAAAATAAGGAAATGAAATCGTGCTATACCATATGCAACAAAAATCAGCTCTAACAGATTAACTGTAGGTTCCATTAACAGACCCAAAGCTGATCTTTAGCCTTCAGCTTGTGCTGTTCTTCCCCTACATGCATTTTCATTGCTGGTTTTGCCTGCTCTGTGCATTACAATCTGCTGTCATAATAAACTCTTCAACAAAAAACCCAGAAAATCTCCTCATGAGTAAATTTAATCCCTCTCGCATTTGCCTCATTTGGTTACATCTTCCTTGTCACTGTTGTTATTTTTCTGTAACGCAATAGCATCTGCAGGTCCCGTGCAGGATCAGGGGCTGGCTGTGCGAGACACTGTGTAAATAGACAGGCAGAGACAGTCCCTGTCCCTAAAGCACTCCCAGTCTAAATAGACCCAGTGGGGAGGGAAGCAGAAGGATGGAGCACTGAAGTGATTTCACCTGAGGTAACGCAACAGTTCATTAGTAGTTTTTGGGAAAGAAGTGGGTCTTTCTGCTGCCCTTCTAAAATCCTTTCCATAAACATTTCATATGGTGATTGAAATTTTCTTAAACATTTGCATTGTAGTGTTGTGCTTACTTGTATTTCTGTGTAGTGTGCTGGTGATTTTCATGCCACAAAGCTGCTCCCAGTTCTTTTATGTGATATTGGAATACATCTTGCCAGCCTGATGGGCCTCTGGGGTTATTATTACCTCATAACTGGAGATTCTGTACCAAAGATTCTCAAAACCTGAGCAACCTGACCTAACTCTGACATTGGCCCTGAGCTAACAAGGAACTGAACTGCACTTCCAACGTGGATGATTGTGATTTTAGTGGTGACTAAGTCACTTCATTCTCACACTATTTTTATAGCTTTGGCAGAACATCATCTAATTCTGAGGGAGTTCATGTTACCCATTCTGTCAACCCAAGACCCTTCCAATGTAGGCAGGAACTTCTCTGAAGAAAAAGTTCAGAGCAACATTTTCTTTAGGAACACTTCCGTCACTGCTATGTATTGTGCTTTCTTTTTCCTCCTGTCTCTCATTCTTTATTATCAAGGAAGTCTGAATGAAAAGGATATCTTCTCATCTCAAGAGTTAATCTTACTCTTGTAACTGTTCCTCACCTGAAGCCCTGAATTGTGTCCCCAAGAGCCATTTGTGAAAGGCTCACACAGAGGGTTATGGCTTCAGGCGAGCAACAAGCAGTGGGAGCAGATGGAATCCCAGGAAACGAAGATACAATTCTCATGTGAATCCATCTCCAAAAAGAATGCAAAGAAAACATATGCAAACACTCTTTTAGTGAAACCTTATGGTCATGAAGTCAAAGATACAAAAGTCGGAAGTTTCAGCAGTAGGGTTTTGTTGTTTTGTTGCATTTTTTCATTAAACTCATAGCTTTTGTATCTCTCTCCCATCCTGATTTGCTGTGGTGGATCTGAGTTAACATCTGAGTTAAAAGTTTGTATTCTAAATTTCTGACACAAAGCCACCTCTGTAAGGCACCATGGCTTAAGTTTGCAAATTATGAGCACAAGTATGTTAAAAACCCCCCAAAAACCTGAAATTAAATTTCTCTGTGAACACTGATTTGAGTTTTCTGATTTTCCACATGTAAAAAACATCTACAGTTATGTTAGATGAATAGAAAGCTTTTGTACTAAGTTTCTTCTTCAGTGACTTTGGGATTTTTATATAGTGGGAGATTGTGTCATCTGTTCATTGCGACTTCTTTAGTTCTTCACTGAGTTTGCAATCAGCTTCTTGGACAAAAGTAAGGCCTCTGAGGAAGGCACAGTAGCCAAGATCATTGGGAAAGCTGCACAGACATCTAAGCCCAGCCGAACTTCCAATTTGATACAAATTCCTCATGCATGGAATTAGTCGTGTGCACGTCAGTTCAGACCTTTGACAAACAAAGTTTTCAGTTTTCGTGTTGCTCACTCTGCAGTGTGCTATCATGTGTGAAGAAAGGCACACCTGTGGTGGCTTCAGTTTTTTCCTTTACAGCTGAAGCTGGTTAGTGCCTGAATTACGTGGCCAGTCCATCTTCAAGTGTTTCAGTCTCTCACCTTTGTTCGTTCAACCCAGGTGCCTAATTTCCCCACCACCTTTCTTCAGCTGTAAGCATGGGCTGTCTGTTTGGTTTAGGATTATTTTAATGTTTGTGCAGTGACCCAGATTTTAAATGAATACAAGAACTGAAGGTTCCCTACTGGGGTGCTATTTTTACTGCATGGTATTTTCTTAACACAAAAAAACCCCAAACCAAACAAAACAAAAAATCCACATAAAAACTGCAGTCACCTGAACTTCACTGCAAAAGTCAAGATAAGTCAGGTAAAGGAGACTGTAGTAATGAATACATTGTAATGCAAACTTTCTCCATTCTCTGCTGAATATAGTGCAGAAGATAATATCTGAATATATTTTTACTCATTTTGAAGACTCCAGCAATCCTAATATAATGCTAATGCATAAAGGCTTCAGCTGAGTTTGTGAAGGAATCTAACATACGGCATTTCCTCAACTTTCTTGGTTGATGCTGCCACCCTGACATAATTTTTTAAAATTTTATGAACAGTTTTTATTTCTGGAATGCTTTTGCTGTTGTTTAAAAAACAAAAATATACCTTAGCAGTAATGACATAGTGACATTCTATCCTTGATTCAAAAGTTTAGTTGTAAAATTGTTCTGTGGGCCAGCACCAAAGGAGATACAGACACATGCTGTTATATAACAAATTCTTTCTCTTTCCTGTGTTAACAGAATCCATTGCAATGGAAAACAGCAAACTTTATGTAGAGATCTGGTTTTAGAGACATGGGTGTGACTACTGGTATTCCTGATTCTTTTGTTTTGAGCAACATCTGAGATGACCATAAGATTGCTGTGTTTAGAGGCGAGACATGAACTACAAGAAAATTGTGTTAAATCTGAAAAGAAGAACAAAAATATGCCCTTCCTCCCTTAAAAAAAAAAAAAAAAATTGCAAAATTGACACAAGCCCAAGGAGCTGTTGCTTGCTGCTGACATGTGAATGAGAAGAGAAAAACTATTTCCATCTGCTAGGCAACACACTAATGCTGCAAGGGAAAGAAGTATTTGGGCACATCTAAAAGATTCATGGGAATTAGAAAATTGCTGGTGTAAATTCCTAAACCCGTGTCTATGCCCACAGCCCATGAATCTCTCTGTGCTGTTCCCCTGGCACCCATTATCTGAAACATCCCCTCGGCACCGGGCAGCTGCTCAGTGTGTGCAGCACGGGCACCCTGAGGGATGTTGGCATCCAGAGGTGTGGGATTCCTGCAGAGAAGGCAGGGCAGGGAACAAGCTTTGGCAGCTGGCATTTGCAGGTGGTTGGAGCCAGGCAGCGGGAGCAGGGTGGGCAGCAGGGGCTGCCGAGCGCAGTGAGGAGCCTTCTTCCACAGGAGCTGGGGTTGGCCTGAGTGCTGGCGGTGAGGTGTGAGGTGTGAGGTGGGCTCAGAGGTGTTTGCAGCTACGCTGAGCTTGTGGGAAAGCTGTGAGCTCCTGGGGACTCCAGCTCACCTGACCATGGTCTTTAGGTGGGGATTTAGAGAAGGGGAAACAGCTTTCCATGAAGACCCGCAGGAAAACTGTTGATGCTGTGCCTGTGATTTGGGGGCTGTTTGGAACCTTCCTGAGGGAAAGCTGCTGCCTTAAAGGGACTTTTGTGTGAGCAGAAATGGTGGTGCAGAACAGGGCTCTCCCTCACTGCCCAGGAGCTTCCACTGTGGGTGGTAAAAACCATTGGGAGTCCCCAGATGGGGCTGAGCTCCTGACTGAGGTGTTGGGACACCCCAAGGAGCGTGTTCGGAAATGTATCTGGGACCACACATCTTTCTGAATGCAGCATTAACTTTCTGGCTCGTGAGGAGATGGATTTATTAACAATTTGTATACTTGGAGCTTTGTGTGCTGGGCGACACATCCTGCTCCCGTTAGTCCTAATTGCAATAGGAAATATGCACATAATCCCCCATCCACTGACATTTGCCTCTAGCAGTATAAGTTTCTCGAAAACAAACTTAAAACATATATGTAGTAAGGGAAAATGCTTACAACTTGACTTTATTTCACCTTTGATCTCAGTGTTTTCAAAAATGTTAAACTGCTTGGTATTAATCAAATCAAGCTGGTTAAATTTGCCTTTTTGATATCTAAAATGGAACTCTGTTTTATAGCTTGAAAGATTGTTTTTTAGGAAGATAAAGTTTTGAGAACCTTTGACTGATCTGTAGTAAAATATTTTACTGCAATTTCATTTGCCTGAACAAATATTTTTAGAACATTAACAGAAATTTATGGCATAAATTTCAAAGCCTATCTTATAATTTCATGTACAAATATTTTTATACATGGTCCCAAGGAAGTTAAAAATGTAATGTTTTTATAGAAAATATACAATACAGCATATACTCTCCATACAGTATATATTATCTAAAATGAGGGAGGAGGGAAGTTTCTTCCAGTATCTCCTGGAAAATAGCTTTCATTTAAAATACAGCTGATAAATGTAAGCAAACTGAAATTTTATTTTGTAGTACTGATACACCAAGAAACTCAAATATAGAATAAGAAGATGCTTTTGATGGAGATTAGAAAACAAAACAGTTACTGCAACTATAGGAACTCTGTGTGTTACAGAGGGCAGCCTTTAGTCACTATCTCTTCTGTCCCACACATCATCCATTCAAATTTATTGCTTTTCACAGTGAACAGTCAGAGGTTGTTACTCACAGAGTATTTGGGGAGAAGTTTGTAATGCAAGTTAAGCCCAGATTTGAGTCCTTGCTTCAAGCCCTCACCCTTCTGCTGATGTTGTTAAAGCCTAAACCTGAGCTAAACTCCCTCTGACCCTCAGCGAGGAATGTGCCTGTGCCCTGAGCTCAGCATAAGGAGATGAGTTCTACCTTGCATACAATGTAAATATTACTTATGTAAGCGAGCTCACAGCCAGCCAATTCAATGCCCTTGTTCTCCAATCATCACGGGCTGTTTTCACTGCTAATTTGCCCTCCTTCCCTGCCAGATGCAGTTACAGCACTTGGTTCTCAAACCAGCCAGGCTTCACCTATTTTTTCACAAGCTGTCAGATGCCTGTTGCAGCACGTGGAGTCGCTGAGCTGAAGGAGCTAGTCAGGCTGAGGCTGAGCTAACACAAAACTCTCCATGACTGATGGGCAGGTCCTGCTCCAGCTGCACATCCCTCCCCTCCCTGCTCTGCCTGTCATCCTGTGATCCAGCTCTGAGCCAATTCACAGAGCTGCATCAGTTTCACTTCAGTGCCCAGGAAAATCATGGAAAAGATTATTCTGGGAGGTATTGAAAAACACCTGGAGGACAACACAGTCATTGGTCACAGCCAGCATGGCTTCGTGAGGCACAGTTCTGCTTGTCAAACCTGATTTCCTTCTGTGACAGGGTAACCCATCTGGCTGATCCAGGAAAGCCAGGAGAGGAATCTTTTTGGGCTTCAGCAAAGCTTTTGATGCTGTTTCTCACAGGATTTTTCCGGACAAACCGTCCAGCCCACAGCTGGATGACTGTGTTACATGATGGGTGAGCAACTGGCTCACAGGTGGGGCACAAAGGGTGACAGTGACTGGGCTGACACCAGGCTGGCACTGCTCACCAGTGGGCTTCTGCCAGGCTCCATCATCAGCCTTGTGCTCTTCAACATCCTCATTAATGATCTGGAC
Organism: Platysteira castanea; assembly: GCA_013397175.1. NCBI lineage: Eukaryota > Metazoa > Chordata > Aves > Passeriformes > Platysteira > Platysteira castanea. The sequence continues at coordinate 288,221 of VYXC01011654.1, read as the reverse complement.
ACAGCACCCTAAGGAATACTAAGTCAGTTTTCTGACTACACTAAAGTGGGAGGAACTGTTGACTCCCTTGATGGCTGGGAGGCCCTGCAGAGAGACCTCGACAAATGATGGGGCTGGGCAGTTACCAACCATGTGAAGCTGAACAAGGGACAGTGCCAGATTCTCCACCTGAGATGGGGCACCTGTGGATGCACGGACAGACTGGGAATGAGAGGCTGGAAAGCAGTGCCAGGGAAAGGGGCCTGGGGGTCCTGGGTCAGTGGCCAGTTGGACATGAGGCAGCAGTGCCCTGGAGCCAGGAGGGACATCCCTGTCCTGGGGGCATCAGGCCCAGCATCCCCGGCCGGGCCAGGGAGGGGCTTGTCCTGCTCTGCTCTGGGCTGGCAAAAGCCTCACCTCGAATACTGTGTGAAGTTTTGGGTGCCACAATAGCGGGAAAACGTTAAACTATTAGAGACCGTCCAGAGGAGGGCACGAGGATGAAGGGCCTTGAGGGGAAGCTTGTGAGGAGAGGGTGAGGACACTTGGTCTGTTAGCTGCAGGAGACCGAGGGGAGACATCGCAGTTACAGCTTCTCCTGAGGGGAAGAGGAGGGGCAGGCACTGAGCTCTGCTCTCTGGGACCAGGGACAGGACCTGGGAAGGGCCTGAAGTAGTGTCAGAGATATAATGCCTCTTTTCAAAGTGGTTCTTACTGTGTGACCAGGTCAAACACTGTAATCCATTGCAGGAAGAGCCTGAGCAATTTTAATTCTGATGCTGATATGTCTTTAATCTGCGTATGTGTTTATTGATCATTAACCTAACCAACTGTTTGATTTTTATACAGTAAAAGTGAAGTTAGTGCTCCTGCTAGGAATTTGAAAGCAGTAGAAGGAGAGAGCCAAGGACTGTCCAGGAGGAACATTCATAGTTACCAGGAGATAGTCATATTCATATGAAACCTACAGGCTTGGAGGTGGGGGGAACAACACCAGGATTTCAGGATTTCAGATTGTGATTACTGTTGAGTTTCTTTTAAATCAGAACTGAACAGAGTAATCTGAATACAGATCTTACTAATAAGTTCAGGACTGTGACGTTGGGCAAAAGAAATAACCCTAAACACTTTGAGGACCATTAACTTTAATGTTTGCCTGATGATGAAAGAATAGTCCAGGGTCTTTGTCTGGGCTTTACCATGTATTTCTTTAGCAGTGCAATGGCTTTCGTTTGGAAACATTAAATGATTCAAAATTCATAAGTGCTGCTATAATGCACACTTAATTTTTGAATGGAAGACATCTCACCTTACATCTCATCTCAGATTTTCAGTGGGAAGTGTTATGGGATAGAGATATTAATTTTTTTATGTATTCATGCTTCTGAAATAATCTGTCAGAGTAGTTGATGGCTTATTTATTTTTGCCCCAATAAGATATAAATGTAATAGTTTTGCTTCAAAAACACAGGATTTTCCCAGGTAATGTTGATGAGATCAGTCAGTCTGATTTTGTTCCTGAAGTCAAACATCTACATCTTTTTTCAATCATGTTTGTTTTGGGTTTTTTTTCAGTACTCTATAGAAACTTGACCTCTCAGATATATCTGATCATCCTGTCTCTCACTGAAAAATCCCACATTTGAACATACTTTTCTCTGTAAGGGTTAATTTCACCTCTGCTAATATTATATGACTCTATCAGTTATTAATGCAGTCAACTCATAAGCACAGTTTAGGGAGTACTGGCCTTGGAAGAGCTTTCCAGGAGACCAATATATCAAATCAATTCTGAAGTCCCTTGACCTCAGGATAGAATTACAGGTTTATAATTTACTCAACACTTACATGACCCAGAGAACAAAGGATTGCCAAGTCAGTCAAAACTAAACTACTCTTGACCTTAAATTAGTCATTTTCATGCTATTAAAATTATGGCTAAATCACTCTTGAGAGATTATTTTGAGCTTATAAATCAGGTTTGTATTTATCCATATTTATGCTCACACCCTAGAACTTTGCATATACTTTAATGCATGTTTAATTATTTTCTGAAAGTTACCAAAGAGTTAACTCATGGAAGTGTATTAAATGTGGAGCTTTATACATATATGTCTCTGTCTCCAAAATGCCCAACTTCCTTGTGAACAATATGAAAATACGTAATAAAATCATGCAGACATAGTGAGGATAAATAACTGAAGAACACTCCCTCAGCACCACTTTCAATTGCATAATCAGGCTGCCATGTTGCAAACTTTAATTTTGAATATAGTTTGGTACCTGTCCACAGCCTCTGTGCTCAGGGAAATAACTCATGTACAGAATTACTTGGATGTGGGTTTGCAGAATCAAGCCCTTCATTAATTCTTAACAGATCTTGGCCTGTGCAGGTATTTTTCCTCTCTCATTTGGAAAGTTAACTAGTTCCCCATTCCCTAGGTACTGCCATTAAAGAGCTATTTTGGAAGGTGTAGGAGAGGTGTGTAAACACTTTCAGGGTTTAACTTCATGGCTGCCAGGAATGGAAACTGCAGTTTGAAAATGTAAGCTCAGGTATCTGAAAAGCAACACACAGGGATGATGTATTTTTTAAAACTTCCTGTGCATTTTCAAGAGTCTCCACAGTCTGTAAGTGTCCATTATCAATCATCTTGATTACACTTGTGACACTCTATAATTCAGGGAAATTATCAGCTATCACTCAAGACTCAACTGGTTCACCAGTTCATCAGACATAGGAGATTATTCTACAGAGAACACGCTTAAAGATGTGTTTAGGTAGAATAAAATGGCTTTATTTCCCCTGTAGTTCTCACGGCATGAGGCTTGAAAATTTGAGAAAGACTGAAGTGATGATTATAGGAATTTTAAGACTGGGAGAAGAGTTTAAAACTTGAGATTATGAGGCTTTGTGGCTGAGAAGACTGGTGATAGGAGAGATGAATTATTTTGTTAAAAGTGAAGTAGATCATGTTCACGAATGTTTCTGTCTGATTCCTGGTTTGTCAGCCTCTGCATGATGTCATGTGAAGTTAGGTACCTTTGATTCATGGAGTGTTGTGTAAACGTCTGTTGATTTCTATCTGTTCTGGTTTGCACTTCTGCCCTGAGGTTTGCTTTGAGTTTCAGGTTTGGGCGAACTGAAATTGTCAAAGAAAATTCACTTTAAATAGTGGCCTTTCAAGTGGTTTTATTTCGAATCCATGCCAAACCTGAGATTTTGCATAGTTTCTTTTTGCATAATAGCCAAGCAAAAAGATAAATTGCGTCAAGCTCCTTTGGAATGGGGTTGAAGTTTATAGGTTTGTAAAGTTTTAGAAAACTACACCTGTAATTCATTATCAAGCCAGCTCAGTGTTGTGAGGACTTGCTGGAGGACAGCAGAATGCTGGGAAGCTTCTGTGTGAGAGAATTAAATGAGAGGAGAAGAAGTGTGTTCTTATTTCAGCTCCAGATGGTCATGACCTCTTTCACTTTTTGGAGCACTGAAATTTTGGGATTGAGTATGTGAATACTTGAGCTGCTGCCTCATCTCTGCAGTAAGTTCCTTCAGATCCAGAATCAAGCCAGTTGCTCAAGGAGAAGATAAAGCTGATTTGAGGCAATGTCTATGTGTCTGTTCCTTGGATAAAAAAAAAAAAATTCCATTTCAGTGGGAGTCTTGATAGCATCATTCCCAGTTTTTATTTCATTCTTACACAGGGCTTCCAAGAGGAGTTCTCAGATTGTTGTCAGAGAACAATCAGTGGGCATGTGTCAAATTAAATAAGGATCCCCCTGTTTTGGGGGTTTTCTTTGTTTAAACATATTTCTGTATCTAGATCTTAAAAACAGCCTTCAGCACTGCTAACATAATTAATTGTTTGTATCAAGTGTTCTAATTACAGCAATTCAGGTGGTTAGCCACCTAAATGAGGGCATAATTATTTAGAAACACTTTTGAATGCAGTACTGGCATCCTCAAGGTCCAATTAAAAAAACCCAAACAAAACACACACAAAAAAATCAAAACCGAAAAGGTTGAGACTTTGAAGCACTAACAGCCATTATCCTGTTAATTAGATCACCTCATGTGCACTCAATAGTAAATGGCTATCTTTTGCTTCTATCAGATATTCATTTGCTAATAACTTTCAGTGAACAAAGAGCTGATGATCTTTCAAAGCAGGGGGGGAAAACCACTTTAAAATGGAGTTTTTCCACGAGAAAACTTTGACGGGTAGTGGAAGTTTTATTAATTTAATTTTGAAACAGAAGGAGTGAAAACAAAACTCGATGCAGGCAGAATTCAGAACACTGTTATTAGTGGAAAATTGTCAAAGTCCGTTCCAATATTTGAACTGAGTCTTCCCAGGATGATTTGCTGTTTTCGTGGGATTCATAGCATGGATATGCCATTCTTTAATAGTATCCTGTAAACCAGTTTACATCTTCTCTGAGACATGTGGTCTTCATTCTGCTCCAGATGATGCAGTGTAGGGTATGTCTGAAGGGAAGAGTCCCAGTTACAGGGAGGAGAAAAGGCATAAACCAGATTAAAAGTATTCATTTTATAAGAGGATAAAACATTTCTTCTTGGAATCAAAAGTGTATTTAAATGGAGGAGGGGGAATTGAAGCATATTATCATTTCAGTCTCAAATGCTTTCAGAATCTTTCGTTTCATAATGACTTTTAAAGTATTTTTCCTTTGTGTTAGGATGGAACAAAGACAGGAAAATCAGAATTCCCCAGACCATAAAGGCACAGATTTCCTCACTTACATTGAAAACAGAATTTTTCCTGTTCTTTAATTGCAAGTCACAAGCAATTGGTATATGAACACTTTCCTTCTGTTCATCCACTGGCTGAAGGTCTGCCAGAAAAATAAAAACGCCAAGAGATAGCATCTTTTCCTGAAAGTACAGAAAAAATGCACAGCCTTTGAACAGAAAGTAGTTTCTCAATGAGCAACTGAAATCTCTTGAAATAAGTAGCTCAGCAAAACTTCTGGTTTCAGTGATTGTTTTCACAAGTGATGCTTGCAACTCTTAGCAAGATATTTATTTCTACAGTAAACTATTGATAAGCACTGCATATTTTCAGTATTAGGCAAGTGAGACCAGTAGGATTTTTTTGCATGTTCTTACATGAAATACAAGGTGGAAGAATAGTACGTGTCTGTGGTCACGTAAAGTTCTCTGTGAGGTTCTATGAGTATGATCACTGTTGTCTGCAAAATAGTTCAGGCACACTAAATATTTTTTTTTTCTAAAGATGCATGATTTTTTTGTCTGTTTTTGAAATGGCAGGTCCTCCAGGGGCAAAGTAATATCCTTTCTTGGCACGTGTGTTTGTAGAAAATGGCATTACAGCTCAAAATGGGTTGTGATGGAAATTTGCAAGGACCTTATGAGGATATCTGTGGGTTTGAGAAGACCTTTAAAAGGGGAATTTGCAGATGATCAAGTAGGAGATCAGTTTGAGAACCAGTTTTCAAGGGTCTTTTCTGCTGGTACAAAGTGGTTGTTGTGTCCCAAGGCTCAATACAAAACATTAGTGGAGGGCAAAGTCATTTTCTTTGAAGATGGCAAGTTTCAGTGATTCACATCCCATAACCAGGTACTCAAAAATACGTCTGCATCCAGGTAGGATGCTCAGGATTTCTTGCCATTGTATGGAGGGCCATGTAAAGCTCTACTGAGTCTTCATGCTGGGATCTCCTCAGGATCCCAGGTGCCACCAAACATTTTTCTGCCTCTGGGAGCTGACAGTGACCAGGATCTTTTATTTCCTCTGTGCTCTGCCACCTCTGGGAATGATTAGGATTGATTTCCTCTACTCTGTCTCCTTACCAGAGTGTCTTAAGACTCCAGCCCTTGTTCTGTATTGCCCCACCATCATCTCTTAGTAACTTTTTTCAGTTCCTGACTGAACCTGTTCCTTTGTGTTCCTGAACTGGATATTTTCAAAAGCTGTTCGTAATTGTGCTGTGATATTCATGGTGTAGCACCTGCCATCCTCACAGGGCTTTTCGTGCTGCTTTCTAACACTTCCACACACAGACCTTCCCATTCATTCTCTGTTCTAGCCTGTCTAAGCATTTCCATTATCAATCTCTGTAATTACTGGTAGCATGATTTAAACCACAAGGAGAAAAATAATGAAAAAAAAAAATGTTGTAGGATTTCAGTATCCCCTTGCAATTCCACAGAGAGTGGTACTGTACTCTCCCTTCCCAACACCAGAGCCTGGTCTCCCTGCCAGGCCATAGGCAGTGCATCTGGCACCCCTGAAGGTCCCTGGAATAGAGATAGGGCTGGAAAAGGCTAAAATTGCTCTGCTACTCCAGTTGGAGAGAGGAGCCTAGAAGCTGAATACTGAAAAATTTAAATCAAAAATAGGGCACTTTTTAACAGTATATAAAGGTCTTTCTATCAAGGCCAGATGCCTTTCTGGAAAGTTACTTTAGTCCTACACAAGGTTTTTGGCTCAAGGCAAGGGCAGCTGTGTGAAATGCAATCCCCTGCACTGTTGAGCAGGTCACATTTATGATCTAATGGTCCTGTTTGGCTTTGGATGCTGTGGGTGTCTTGCATTGCTGAGTATCTGGTGAACAGGGGACCAATTCCTACGTGGATTGCTCAGGTGCTCAGGAGAGGAGGAGCAGGGAAGGTGGAGAGGGGAGAATGCTTTGGAAAACAGCCTCTGCTCAGAGGTCAGTGACATGGCAGTTTATCCCAAGCCTACAGAGCAGTATCCCTTGCTTCTTACCACCATTACAGGATAAACATATTGTCACTACTCGTTTTTTCTTCTTCTGCTGAGTCGTTCTATAAATAAAATACGACTTCATTTGGGACTGCTAATTGCCTTAAAATCCCCATGACACCTCCATGACTTAGACAGGTTTTACACCTATTTTATAGACATATAAACTAGAGCACAGCCAGGTAAAAGAACTTGAACAAGATCACCCAGAAACACAGAGGCCAGTTAAATCAATCAGTTCAAGAGCCCAGGAGTTATGTTTCCATAGCCCCTGCTGCAACTACTAAATCACAAGAACTACTAAGGAAAGATCCTGCCAAAAGCCACTGTTCTTTGTTTTTTAAAACCACAAGAAGCATTTTCCTTAATTCCACAGGGTCTCTCCCTAGTACTTGGTGCAGATTAATTAATCACGTATTTTTTAAAAGAAATGTAAAGCCTTGGGCAGCCCAAAAGCCACTGAAGTTTTAATTCTCAGAACTATTCCCTGACTTGACTGTTATCCAGTTCCTATTCAGGCAAGATAGGAATTAAGATTAATGACCCCAAACAAACTGGTATTTCAGAGAATCAGTCTTTGCCAGGCATTATATTCTCATGACAGAAAATCATTGAGGCATAAATACAGCGCTCAGTCATTGGTGTATATTGACAACACCACGTTGTTCCCATAAATGCTGAATACAGCAAAGAGGAAAATGAAGTCTTAAAGTTCATTAATTTTGGTTGGGGCATTTTTTTAAAGTGAGCAAACCAGAACCTGTGGAATAAGGCTATCCCGTTCCTGTGCTGCACAGATGTGAAGGCTATTGAGATTCCAGAAAGGCATCTCTGGGAAAGTTGTTTGGGCTTGGTGATGGCTGTCTCTGCAAGGTCTTTTACCAGCTAGATGGTCTGTAGGCATTTTTAAAAAGATAAATTGATGAAGACCAAGTTTTAAGCAGAGAGAAGTTAAAAAAAAACCAAAAAACAAACCAACTTAGCTGTTAGGATCAGTGAGTGTTGTAATATGAGGTATAAAAATGTGTCATTATCTGCCAGCATCTGTCCACACCCCAAGAATGGGTTAGTGGCTTGAGAGGGTTTCTAAACAAATGAGAACTGGCATGGAGACAGGAGCATTTCACCTATCCTGGGACCAGCAGTAGTGATGGTCAGCGCTAACACAGGAAGTTATTGTGGCAATTTCTAGAAGCTGTTTGCTTAGGGAAAAAAAAAAAAAAAAAAGAAAGAAAATCTTTCTGTGTTTTCATTTCCACACTGAAAAGACGTCCCTATGACATCATCTTGTTTGTTCTGACATTGCAGAAAGAATGGAAGAAATAAAACGGCAGAAAAGAGACCAGGGACTTTTATTTTGCTGCCAACAAAAAATAGAGGAAAGATGTAACCACAATATCCAATGGCTACTTTAGTTCTCAAAGACAGTTCAGCAGATGAGTTGTTGTTCAAGGGCAGTTGGGCTCCCAGACACAAGAGCATTCTGTAGTAAGCTTAATTACTCATTTTAATTATGCATTTTAATTAGCAGGGGACTAACACAGTGCTTTTCTCCCACTTTCTCAATAAACCCACTTTGTAATATTACAGAACAAACTTGTAACTGAAAACTCCAACTGTCTGTGGTTGAGAAAAACAACTCCAAGTTCAGGGCTTTTCTTCTTCATGAAATCACATTCAGTGAGCAGGTTACATCCACCTCTGATCATTTTCAGGAGCTTTTTACTTACTTTATTCTGTTCCTGGACAACACGAAGAAATCAACCTGTGCTGCTGCTTCTCCCAGTGGTGTTTCCTTTGCCAATATATTGTCTGGCCTGTTGTTCCCTCTAAGTGATGGCCTAGTTCTTCCTCTTCTGGCAGTTTCCCGTCAGAGCTGTCCCTGCACTGAATTCCCTGCCCCTAAATTCACTGCTGTAGGAAATCTGCTTTCTTTGCCATTCACTTCAGGGAAAGTCAGGTTAGAGGGGCAGGTAGAAGTAGAGGCAACCATGTTCTGGAACGAATTCAGAGGCAGCAGTGTGTGTGGGATGGGTGG
>VYXC01011654.1:233332-279423 GCA_013397175.1 Platysteira castanea | reverse complement strand
AAATGCCACAAAATCTTCAGCAAAATAACCATATCCCAGAAAGCAGCCCCTTACAAACTGTGCTCTCTCTACTCTCTCACTTCTGTACTCTTTCCTACCTGGGACTGTCCCTGCAGAGGAGGGATGTGCAGGCTGCAGCATTCCTTCACAAACTCAGGCTGTCAGCAGAGCATGGTGAAGCCAAATAGGCCTCCAGGCTGCTCTGTTTTGAGAGGAGCCAATCTTAATTTATTTGTAGCTTTGAGCCAAACACAGGCTAAAAGGTTCAGGTAAGGATATGGTTAGAATAGAGATGAGGTGGGTTGGAGGTGGAGCTGTGATTAGGAATAAAGGGAAAAGTAAAGTTGTGCCAACATTTTCTGAAATGTTCCCTCAGGTTTCAGTGCAAATAGCATCTTATATAATTTCCATGGTGTAAGTGGTGGAAATGCTCCAGAAGTATCTGTTCTTTACAAGGCTTTGATGAAATGTTACAAGACTGGAAACCTCTCATGTTATATTTATGTTGTACTTCTCTGCTGCTCCTGGCTTGGGATGAGCTCTGGAATCAGAATCATCGCCTGACAGTTCCAGGTGTTTGCATGTCAGACTCAAGCTGCAACCTTCTCTTAACTCATGTGGTTTAAACGGCTCAAGGCATTTTGTCTGGCTTGGCTTAGCTGTAGGCAATAATATTTTCATTTATAGGGAAGGTGATTTTTTTTTTTAATTTGGACATTGCAGCTTCCCTCAGCTTTAAAACCACATTACATAAGCTCCTTTCCCTTGTGATGAGAACCATGTCTCTCTACCACTTTTCTCCAGCAATAGAAGGTCCACATTGTGGGTGTGACTTCATATGGAACAACTGCTACATCTGCCTGCGAGAGGCTGTCTAATTTTATCTTCTTTCTGATTTCTCTGTTCCCACCTTTCTTGTCCCTTGCTTTCAGTGCAAATAAGATTTCCTTTAAATTTTACCTAATAAAATATCAGCCCATTTGAGATAATTGTACATGGAAAGAAATTAAAGTTTGGACTAGGAAATCAGTGTTCTTCCCAGAAACAGAGCTGGAAAGCAAATAATCTTAATCAAATGTGATGGGAAAACAAAAAGGCAGATGGAGGGCTGAGTTCTCAAGTAACTTCTGTACATTTCAGTTGCCATCACTAATCTAGTCCCTGTTTGTGCTGGCTTAGAAACTGATGCCAAGTGGACAACTGCAGAGCAGATGATGCTGTATGTTACTCTGGGCAGGAGTTACCTAATCATCCAGGGACCAGTATTAAACCAGAGTTAGTGTGACTCTATATGTGTTTTCCTGCTAAACAATCAAAACCTGACAAATGAATGAAGCTCAGCACTGTAAGTGTGTATCCTCAAACCAGTTTGGCAAACTGGGACAGAGAGCTATAATTGACCTTACTGAAGTGGCCTTTATTTTCCACAGCTTGTGATGTTACACTGAATAACTCCTCTAATTCATGGCACCTGAATAAACGTCAGGAAAACCAGTCTGGAATGCACATTCCACTATCTGCAGCCACCCTGCAGCACAGCCTGGGCAAAGTCCATCCCCTGATCCCTACACTGAAGACAGCTCTAATGATTAAAAAATGCTGCTGGGCTGAAAATGCATCCCACTGATAAGAGGCTTGTTTGGAGACTTGATCTGTGCCTCGGCGTGGCCTGCAGTAGTTGTAACTCTGCCTGGCTTTAGGGTCCATTTAAGTATCTCTTTTTCACTTTAAATATTCCCTGACTGCTCCAAAGCACATGAAGCTGGAAGTTATCAGGCTCCATACAGAAGAAGAAAAAGAGTCCATCTGAACTGACCAACACTAGCTTTTAACAAACAGAATGCTACATCAAAGAAAGATTATAAAAACATCCCTGTGGGATAGTTTTTACAGTTGCTTTGGATTTCATCATCTCTATTTTCTCCTCTGGTTCAATTATTTTCAACAAAAAAGAAAATGTTTGGCTTCTTTGGCTTAAGCTACTGCCTTCCTGCAGATAAATAATAAATTTTAAAAAGCCAGTCTTAAATATATCCAAGTGTTTTAGCTGAAAGTGATGCCTTTCAGTGCTGCCTGAGCCCTGAGCAGAGGAGCAAACCCAGTGGCACGTGGGCACACAGCTGTCCCACCAGGCTCTGCACCCACAGGGGCACAGCCAGATCCTGCAGAGGGGAGGCTGAGCCAGCCAAGAGGGGTCCCCATCTCCAGCCATTCCAGAGTAGCTGCCAAGTGATTCTGAGCATCCCACCAGAGCAGGGACTGTGTGAACATCCATGATCCAGGACCACAACCCGCTCCCCTTCCTCCCTGCCCTACCACAGTGACGGCCCAGGAGCCAAACTAGAAACAAGTCTTTGTAATTAAGGATAGGTTTGAGCCCTTTTAAAATTGAGCATCCTGCTGAGAAACCCTTGAGCAGAGAGGTAAGGAACTCATGCTGCTTTGCTTCAATAGGCTTGGGTCCTATTGAAGACACAGTTAGAGATGATGTCAGTAGCATTTATGGATCCAAGGATATGTTATTTCAGTAGACATTTCATGGTATCCATTATAGTTACAGATGTTGCAAACTTCAGTTATTAATTTATGTGCTCATAACTGTCCCAAAGCCAGATCACTTCTGTTCAAATGGCATTTTCTTCCCCTTTACCAAACATTTTAGGGAGGGTTTTGACAAAACCTTATTTCCTGTTGTTTAGGTTAAAAGATGGAAAAGCCTGGAATTGTGTGTCAATAACACCTTAATTATATTCTTCTGAGCCTAACATAGAGACAAAAAAACCCACCCAATACTTACCATGGGCCCCACCTGAGTGTGGTGGACTCCATGCCTATGAGGTCTAGAGCTTAAGCTTGGGTTTCTGGGTAAATTTTTTAAATACTTAAATTTTTTGGAGTGCTGGAAAGCATCACTGTGCATGCACGCGCGTCTTTGTTTGTGTGCGTGTGTGTGTGCGTGTGTGTGTGCGTGTGTGTGTGCGTGTGTGTGTGCGTGTGTGTGTGCGTGTGTGTGTGCGTGTGTGTGTGCGTGTGTGTGTGCGTGTGTGTGTGCGTGTGTGTGTGCGTGTGTGTGTGCGTGTGTGTGTGCGTGTGTGTGTGCGTGTGTGTGTGCGTGTGTGTGTGCGTGTGTGTGTGCGTGTGTGTGTGCGTGTGTGTGTGCGTGTGTGTGTGCGTGTGTGTGTGCGTGTGTGTGTGCGTGTGTGTGTGCGTGTGTGCGTCTGTGCGCACATGTGTGTGTGTCTGTGTCTCTATGTGTGCGTGAGTGCGTGTGTGTCTGCTGTGTGTGTGCGTGTGTGCGTCTTCATGTGTGTGTGCATGTGTGTGTGCGCGTGTGCGCGTGTGTGCTGTGTGTGTGTGCTGTGTGCGTGTGTCTGCCGTGTGCGCGTGTGCGTCTTCATGTGTGTGTGCATGTGTGTGTGCGCGTGTGCGCGTGTGTGCTGTGTGTGTGTGCTGTGTGCGTGTGTCTGCCGTGTGCGCGTGTGCGTCTTCATGTGTGTGTGCATGTGTGTGTGCGCGTGTGCGCGTGTGTGCTGTGTGTGTGTGCTGTGTGCGTGTGTCTGCCGTGTGCGCGTGTGCGTCTTCATGTGTGTGTGCATGTGTGTGTGCGCGTGTGCGCGTGTGTGCTGTGTGTGTGTGCTGTGTGCGTGTGTCTGCCGTGTGCGCGTGTGCGTCTTCATGTGTGTGTGCATGTGTGTGGGTGTGTGTGCGTGCGCGTGTGTGCGTGCTTGAGTGCGTGTGTGCGTGTTTGTATGTGTGTGTGTCTGTGCCTCTGTGTGTGTGTGTGTATGTCGGTCTGTGTGTGTCTGTCTGTGGTTGTGTCTGTGTGCATGTGTGTCTGTGTGTGCATGTGTGTGTGTCTGTGTGTGTGCGTCTGCGCGTGTCTGTGTGTGTGCGTGTGTCTGCGTGTGTCTGTGTGTGTGTGTCTGTGTGCGCGTGTGCGCGCGTGTGTCTGTGCGTCTGCGCGTCTGTGTGTGTGTGTCTGTGTGCGCGTGTGCGCGCGTGTGTCTGTGCGTCTGCGCGTCTGTGTGTGTGTGTGTCTGTGCGTGTGTCTGTGTGTCTGTGTCTGCGTGTGTCTGCGCGTGTGTCTGTGCGTGTGTCTGTGTCTGCGCGTGTGTCTGTGTGTGTGTCTGTGTGTCTGGGTGCGTGTGTGTGTGTGCGTGTGCGTGTGCCACTGCCCTCTGGTGCACAGAGGCGGGAGGTTTGGCTGCTCTGTCGGGACAGAGGTGAGGGCCCCCAGCCACTCCTGTTCCTGCTTCGAGCGAGTGCTCAGGTCCTACTGTTTGGGAGCCAGGCTATGAAAGGAGTTAAATCCTCAGCCCCGAGGGACTTAGAAACCACAGTCTCCGTCCCTTTCTGTCTCATGTCCATAGAAAACGCCACATGGAAAGGCTGTGCAAATGTGGTGACGACCGCACCCCCCTCAGGCTCTTGTCTCATCAGCTGAATATCCCGAAATATCCGGGAGATTCGCTGCAAGTGGTGCTGTGCTCCTACTGAGCACTACCAAAGCTGAGCCTAGAGCATCTCTGTCCTTTGGTTCTCTCCTGGTGGATGTTTCTGGCACATCACAGACTGACACCTTCAAGGCTGAAAGAGTTTTGCCTAATCCAGGGGGATTGGGATAAAATAGAAGGTTTAGCAGGGTAAATAGGTTGGGCTACATATCAGGGATACATACAGGGATAAATGTAATCTGGTCAGTAGTAGCTGTAATTATCCATTATGGATATTAGTGGCCGGAAACTTTTGAAAATCAGCTAAAATCTCAAAAAAAGTTTAGGATCACAGCCACACTGTCCCAACCCCCCATCAGGAGGATAGCTCTGCTTGCTCTACAGAGCAGGAATTTATCTCATCTGGAGCAGCTCTCTTATCACCTGGAGCTGCTGTGCTCCCTGGGGATTTATTTGGGCAATTAAGATGACTTATCCACATCTCACTCTATGGATTTGCACCTTTTCACTCTATTTTTCCATCAAAGTCAGGTTTCACACATTTCTGACTCTCAGTTTAGCACTAGTGACCATCAAATCTCAGCAGTCACTTCTATTTCAGAATCTGCTCCCCGTGAGGTTGGTGTGAGTTTTGCCAGTTGGAACATGACTATAACAAGTGCTTTGGAATGATAGTTGGGTGACCTTCTTAGCCGTATTTCCCAAACGAATGACTTTTCTCCCCAAAAATGAGGCCTGTTAGCTGTGCATCAGGTTCCAAGAGCTCAGTCTCATGGTTTTGAACACCTTAGCTTGATAACACATCAGAAAAAGTTCTGTAGCCCTGATTTCTGCCAAAGGAAGGGAATTAGGAGGAAATTACTGCCTTGGTTTGGTTCCATCTCTGACTTCTTTAAGCTTGTCTATTTATGCCTGTTTAAACAGTGCCTGAACCATCTCATATGGATTAGCCTACTAAAAAACCCCTCAAGTATATGAAGTTTCACATCATTTATTTCTAGGGGATGCTTTATCTTAACAAGTCTTTATCTTAACAAGTCTTTATCTTAACAAGGGAGGGAGGCTAACCCCTAAACCTTAAATTGCAATTCTTTTCTGGTTATTTAAAAAAAAAAAATAGTTGTAGGGCCTGACAAAGACTTCTCTATCAAGTCTGTGCCATTTGCAAGCAGAGTGTCACCTCTGTTCTAGTCAGCAGCCACAAAAGCTCAGCCGCGGCCTTAAATATCAAGCTGAGAGCTTTTTCTTTCACCTTAATAAAGGTCCTGCAGCCTAAACTACTGCTGGCCCATCAGTGACACTTCTGAACTCCCTTTGATGGGCTTACACAAATGCAAAGGTTCCTCCTCAGCAGTGCTGCTGATGGTGTACAGCAAAGGTGGTTCTTCAGTCGTGCTCACCCTGCCTTGTCTGCTGTGGGTTTGCATGTGTGAGCGTATTTATACGGGTATGTGCATGGATATACACAGATGAATGAAATATGAGCATATAGGTGGAATAGACACCTATTTGTGTGTGTATTTAATATTCTTCTGAGACTCGAAGCAGAAAGAGCAAGAAAAAGCTATTGAAAGGTTATTTTAAAAGCCTGTGGCTGTGGTATCTCACCTGACCGGAAGGTCTCAGGCACAGCGTGAGATTGTTGGGGTGCAGGGCCAGGAGTTGGACTCAGTGATCCTGATGAGTCCCTTCCAACTCAGCATATTCTATGATTCTGTGATAAGCACTATTTTTCCCAAAGAATAATTACAAAAATGAATAATTATGCTAATTCTTAAAACAGTCCCTGCTTGTTTAGTCTTTATTTCCTTCACTTTGAAATAATCCACTGTAACCTTTCCACTTTTTAAAGACTTTGTCTCTAAACTGTGGCACCCAAGTAGGTGGCCAAGCCAACACTTCCTTTTCCCCAGCCAGACACACTGGGAAGAGGCAGCAGATTGTGTTTTCAGGAGACCTGAGAATTTTGCTGGAAAGCTTTGCTAGGGTTATCATCACATGTCAGTGATGATGTCCATATAGAACACAGATTTCCCAATAATGCAGCTTCCTTGAAAAGAAAGTTTTGTTTTCTTTAGTTCACTCATTTTGGGTGAATAAAGGTGTCCATGGGGAAGCAATCAGTCCTTAAAGAAAATACGCATAATTACCATGTTCCTGCTTCCTCTCTACCCTGCCAAAATTCACCGTAAAGAAGAGGTGTGGTCATTAATTACCAGCCAAGTGGCACAATTAATGTTCTGTAAATGCAGGATTCTCTGTGCGAAGTGATACAGCTGAGTTATAAAATGGCCAGTTCTGTGTTTGAATACTATTACAGACACACACACCCACGTGTGCTGAGAGGGTATGCTGTGTTCATTTTTATTTACTTTTTTTTAGGATGTGACACTTTGATATTTTTTTTCCTTCCTAAAGCGCTCAAAGTACTTTTTAAAGGACTTAATTTCTGTGCAATAGAGCTCATGGGCAAACACTCAGTAAATGCAAAATAAGGAATGCAGTCATGGTTCTAAAACCATTTCACATTCTTCAAACTGATGCCAGTTGTGTGCATTGACAGTAATCCTGCCTAATCCCCTCCACATGTATTATCTTTGTACACCTGCTTCCATTGTCTCACTTATCAGTTTTGAATACTTAGAACCACAATTTGCAGGAAGGCAAGCAGCAGAACAAAGCATCCATGCACACACAGCATGCTACGCTGCAGTTTTGCATTATAAAGATAAAACATAGTTGTAGATTTTGGTGCTTGGAGTTAACATCTTCCATTAAGACATTTTTTCTCCTTCCTGCGCCCCTGCCCCAGCTGATGTCTGTCTGTGTTTGTGTTCCTTGGCAGACTGACTGAAGCACACAGAACAGCTGTGAAAGTCATCAGGAGAATGCAGTATTTTGTGGCCAGAAGAAAATTTCAGGTAAGCAGCAGGATTAATCACAAGTGCAGCTTGTGAGCTTGCGTGATGTTGAAGGTGCTCTCAGAATGGACTTGTCTTGGTGAATGTGGTTGTAATAAGTCAAAGGCATTATTAAGGTTCTTCGTCTCACACCTTTTGTGGATTTTTTAATGGTGTGGACAAAATTATCAGTGATCCATGGGTGCAGTATGACACAAAATCCCTGAATTTGTGGAGTCAGCATTGTTATTTTTTGCTTCTCTTTTTCTAGTGCACTTTTTTGAGGGGGTTCTGTTTGTTTTACTACACTCACCAATACTTATGAAGAAAACACTGGTGGTGGGGTGAAAACACCTCTGTCAGGGTGTCTGCAAAACTACTGATCAGAACAAGAATGTTATCAATACTCTGATCAATTAGGGAATGTTCAGTCCCGTGCTATGTATGACTGACAGATCAATAGATCTCACTGATGAGTACTATGGGTACAAAGCTGCTTTCACAGTTGTGACCCTCATTTCCAAATGTATTTCCCAAAAAGTGACCTCATAGGCCATATTTTATAAAATTGTGGAGCATCTGCCTTCTGGAAATCTGCTGTCTTCATGAAGTGTTTAGTTAATTTTCTCAGTCAGGTTACAAAGTGCTCAACCTAAATGTGTAGAATTGAAAATACTGTTTCATTTTGCCTGTTTAGTGAGACTTATTATGATAAAACTTGTTTGGAATGTGATCCTGATATCATCATTCTCATCATCCATGGGCTGGAAATGCCATGGAAATGAAAAATTAACTTCTGGACTGATGTTCAAAGCCCTTGTTATTTCCATCTCAAGGTTCATGCTTTTTTGTCCAAGAGGATCCACTGCAAGTTAAGGGCCTTTCATAATCCTTTTGAAGAGGTTTTAAAAAAATAAATCAAAAACTTACATTTCAGGGAAGTTTGATTAGAGCTGAGCACTTAAATGCAAGGGATAGAAGTCTGATATAAGCTCCCAGCACTCGGAAGACTCTGAATTAGGGCAGAGAGAATACCTTATATATTTCCTAATCCCATGCAGACATGTATCTTCAGATAACCCTACCTTTTGAAAGAAGTCTAGGAGAAGTTAGTTTATTAAACTCGGAAAAACACAGGAGAGCAGTATTATATTGTAAATATACCACAGAGACAAACACTATGTCAAATTAAAAACAACAACAACAAAAAAAGAAAATAGAGACATCAGTTCTGGAAAATAAAATCAGTTTATAAATGAGTTAGGTTAAAAATCAGGATGTTTTAAACCACCAGAGACCTAATGTTCTGGAGCTGTCAGCCAGTAGCAGTCATGCCAAACCTTAAAAACTGAATTTCATCAATCTATGGAGAGAATTCTGTGAGTCAGTGACACGGAAAAGGAGAAGCGGGAATAATCTTTTGTTCCTTTCTTGGGGCCACGAAATACAGTTTATAGGACTCCCCATGCTAATTAGATTTTGGAAGTTCAAAGCTGGGTAATATTACTTAGTTTTGCATGCTGGATGTGAAATACTGAGCTCAAGTGGCCAGGATTTGGGATTATGAGCAGAATGCAAGTTGAAGGAGTTGTTCAAGTTCTGCATTTGCCACACTGCCCTGGAAGCCCATTACCTCCTGGCTTCAGTTGTATCATTCTAGCATTTCCTAATAAAAACAGAGGATTGTGCCAAAGTTTGGTAGGACATAAGATGCCCAAATCTAAAGCGTTATGGAAAAAGAGGAGGGAAAAATGGTGAAGCTGGAGTGATATTTTTATTCAGCTTCAGGGAGGACTTAGGCAGATTGCAGTGTCCAGCACTTTGCAACTGCAGGATTGGGGGGTGATGGTTTGGTAAAAAGAATAACAGACAGAGGACTTCTTTTGAGGGGGAAAAGAAATTTCATGGGGAATGAGTAGAATTAATTATGCACATAGTAGCCCGTGGGGGAGAGGGGAGGGGAGGACTCCCCAGCACATCCAGGCTCTGCGCCATGCATGGTGTTTAAATAGAGAGTGTCCAAAGGAAAGGACACAGGATTTAGCCAAAATGCTCTCCAGGCACTCCCACTAGTCCATCTAAAGAGTGATACTGGCACTGCTTCTCGGGGTGAAGACAATAGGCTGCTTTTCTGGCCAGAAATAGTGATGTGTCAGCGTCTGCAAAATGTGGAGCTGAGGAAGGGGGAAAAGGAAAAAAACAAAAACCAAACGATAAACTGAAAGCTGAAACTTCCCTCCCTCCCCCGCAAAGCCTCTGCTCCCAAATGCACCCGGATGAACACACACACACACCTCCAAAGCCACAACACTTCTGAAAGTGTTGGTGCAGGTATAAGTGCTGAGTGCAGGGGAGACATTTTGTCACGAGGAGCTCTTGCTTCTTCAGTCATTTCACAGGATTTGTTTCCATTCCAGTTCCATGCTTTCATTTGAAATTTCTAGGATCGTGTGGCTGCCTTCCAAGCATGACTCCAGCACATACTGTAGGTGTTCAATGCATGTGTGCAGTGGTGCATGCTAATGGCTCTGGCTGAGGCTGTGACAGAGTGCAAACAGACAACAAGATGACTAATGAGCTGTTTTCAGTAATTTCCAATTACTAGATTTGCAGTTTACCTTTGCTTTTTTGTCCCCCACTTCTTTTCTTGAATCAGAGCCAAAAAGGGAGACATCTTGCCCCACATTTACCATAAGGGTTCTCAAAATGCTGGTCTTTCCAAAAGGCCATGATTTGTGTTTAAACCTCCACACACACATTGATTTTACTTTCTAAAATGTCACCGTGCTGCACTTTTTATAACCACATCACTTTATGCAAATTCTCTAGACTCGTTTCAAAATTCGGCCGCAGTAGTTGCAACAGGAAACTAAAGCTTGACAGAAGCATCTGGATTCTCATTAGAATGGGAATAAAGCTGGGCAGGTGGCAGTTTTTTCACTCTTTTGCATTTTTAATCTGTCCTTTTTTACTTGAATTGCACCTTTTTTTCTGATCTCGACGATATCACAAAAGACAAAGGAGCACAAACAAAACCCACGTGCGGCAGTCTCCTGGCTTATGCAGAGCATCTGTCCTCCCTGTTCCTCAAGCAGCAATATTTCTGTCACCAGACATCTTTGGTCTTCTAAAACATTTGATTGTGGGTCCAAGTGTTCTGAGTTGGGCCAATCCCTGGGGTTCAGTCCCCTGGCGTTATGATTAACAGATGGCTTTGGAATGAGCCAGGAGATGCCGCACATGAGAGTCCCAGGTAAATTATCCATCTTGGGTTCGTGTTTCCCAAATACACTGGGAAGGGCTAATATTTTGCTCAGTATGGAGTAACATGAAGACATGACTCTAACTGACAGTAATGGGAATCATTTGGCTCCATCTCCACAACAAATATTCACTCCCACAACGGCTGCATACTTTTTATTCATTACAACTGTTGCAAAATGGCAGGCAAATAAGCTCCGGAAGATAAAAAAGCAGAATGAAGGCCTGTCTGAAATAAAAATACAAGTTTGACCAATACCTTTCAACATGCTGCCTGCCTCCTTTCCCAGCAAGCTCGGAAGCCGTACGATGTCCGTGACGTGATTGAGCAGTACTCCCAAGGACACCTCAACATGATGGTTCGCATAAAAGAACTTCAAAGAAGGTAGGCCCTGTCTACCTCATGAAATATCTGATTTCTCCACTGCCAGCTGGCTTTAGGAGAGATGTGTACTTAATGAACAGTAATTGTCCAAAATTGCAAGCACAACAGGGAGCACAATATCTGGAGGATTTAACTTAGAGCCATTTTTAACCCTTTTTATGACCAAGTTTACAATTATCTTTTATTCTTCTCTCCTTTTTTCTCCAAGTGGAAATAAAAGAAATGAAGGTGCATGCTGTGAAGTTTATAGTGTGATCCAAGCTTTTCTGTCCTCTTCTTAGAAAAGGAAAACTTTTCAAATAATGATTTACCTTTCTGTTTCCACTCTGTGGTTCTCCACAACTGAGAGAAATCTGTTTCGCTTGTGCTGCACTATCTGGAACTTTTCCCTGCCCACATTCCTCCATGCACACGCTTTCTCCAAGTTGGGGATTTGCAGCTGAAATATTTTGCCACAAAACTATTCTCTTCTGTTTCAGCACAAAGTGCTTTTCTCTTTGCAAATTAATGCTGTGGACAGGGACACCGGAATGAACCCCCCTGGCCTTTAAATGAAATGAAAAAAAAAAAAAATCCTATTGAATGGAATCTACTGTGTCAACATATATAGATATTAAATCCGCCTGCATGAGGCTCTAGGAATAGTTGCAAATGTTATTAAGAAGTCATTCTGTTTGTATAGTCTTTGTTATTAGATTACATAGGACACAGGAGAACTATGTTTTAGTTACAACTTGAAAGTCTGAGAAATATTAGTTCTCACGAAAATAACAATAATAATATGGTTTGATTTTGGAGGAAAAACTCGAAAGAGCCAAACTGCTGACTGTGTGTGCAGAAAGTCATGCTAGTCTCATGTTTTTGCTTGTTTTGGTTTGGGTTTAGAGCTACTGTAAACTCTCATGTAAATTATGCTCCCGTGCTTAGCAACAGCATTTAAGATGCTTGGTAATTGCTCTGCTGGTAATTCTTTGTTTGCTTCTCAGGTTGGACCAATCCTTGGGAAAGCCAGGTCTTTTCCTCCCAGGTATAGTGACTGCATTTTATGCAAAATTATTATCTTCATAACTTTGGGAAAATACCCTTGGCTAAAGTAATGTGGATTTATAATCCAGCCAATTATACATGAATGTAATTCTGTTAAATAAGACCTGGAATGCCTGTGTAAAGATAAATGCCTTTCATTCAGGTGGTAGTGGAGTAAATGGAAATGAAGAATAAATGCTAAAATGAGTATTAGTACATGATGAGTTGGAAATATCCTGAGGGAAATTCTTCCACAAAAATATTCTTCCTAAATATTTTGGGCTGGGATTAAAATATATGTTGATTCTGCTTTAAAAGGTTTCTTCCTTGCTGAAGTGCCATATCCCCAAGTGACTCGGAGCACAACTGAGGGTGGCAAAGTAATTTCAGAGCCTCTAAAAAACAGCATGTTGTCAGCGGTTAAGATTATCAGAACAAGGAATATCATTCAAAACACATTTTCAACATCTGATTGCTGCAGAAGGCTCAGTACTACAATCCTTTTCCCTGTAGCTGGTTTTGGACCACAGGAAAAGAATCTGTCAGCTTGAATACTTCTATAAATATTTATGCATGGGAATTCATTCCACAGTGTGTAAGCTAAATGTGTGGAAAAACATCCCTTACCTCCAAGAATGTATTTTTTTATTTCAAGTATAGAACTACCAAACTAGAACTGCAATTTGTGCTCAAAATGACCGGTGTTGGAAGCACTTTTTATCAAACAGATTCTGGTTTCAGAGATGAATAATTAGAAGCTCATTGTGAAATAATGTTCTGAGAGGTTCAAGAAGCTGAAGATGTTCAGGAAGTTTGGTCTCACCAAATCTGGAGTCAAAATCTGGAGTCAAAAGGGTCACAGAAACCACCAGGAGGGTCTTCGGTGGGCCTGTGGCTTTGAGCAAGTGTTTGAAAGAATCTAAAGTACCAAGGAACTGACTGGAAAAGGTAGAATGGTGGTTAGGGATGCAGAAGCTGGGGAGCTCATTTAGGGGTTTGCTGGACCAAAACCAGAAATTATTTGATCTAGTAGTTATTTTATCTAAGCCCTCCACAAATCCAAAAATAAGATAAATGGTTCCAGAGAATGGTCCGCAAAACTAAACCTAGAGTTAGTTTGCAGTTACTCCTGGTGTTTTCCAAACCGCCTGTACTCCCAGAATCTTCCAAGTGGTGAACAGTGAAGAGAGGGTGCAGTATTTGTCTGGTTGGGGTGAAAATAGACTTTTGTACTGTCCTTCTCTGGAAAAAGGGTTATCCCTGAGTTTTCCTCAGAATGCATGGCTTATTCTACACTGAACGTGGATTTTCAATATAATACTTTTCCAGGCATTGCTAAACCCCTCATTTTTAACAATATGGGTGTTTCCCCCAGACTGTGTTATTTCTGTACTGATGACAAGCGAAAAAGAAATGACAATGCAAAGAAAATTAAACAGCCAGGGAGAAAAACATGAAAAGAATTTTCCTTTCCACCTCCTTTTATTTTTTCCCTGTTTTATTACACTCCCATTCAAAGAATCTTAAGGTCTGATTCCAAGCCCGTTGAAGTGAATGGGAATCTTTCCAGTGACCTCAGTGGGTTTGGATCAGGCTGTTACTGAAACCCTGTTGTGGACTTTGATAATATTATATGAAGTAATTGCAGCCTGTCTATAGTATTATTACCTTTCCAAAGTGAATGATGTCATAAAAGACCCAGAATTTGAATTCACTGGAAGCAATTATTGTTATTTTTCAAGTTAGTTTCTCCGAGATAAAAAGCACTAAAAGCTGTGTTAAAACAAGATAAGGATACGAGAAGAGAATAAAAGCCGTGCTAGGTCAGAGCAGTCCTGACTCTGACAGAGCCAAGAGCAAGGTGCTTTGGGAAATGTGTAAAAAATGTCTCCAACCTTCCTGTCAGCTTTCAGCCCTTTGCACATCAGAGGCTTCCTGACAAGGTTTCAGTGTATTTAGTGTCCAAAATGGTTTGTCCTCAACAAACATGCCTAATTACCCCTTTAAACTTGTAACATCTGTTATAGTTTGTACAAGGAATTCTTATCATTTCACCCTCACGTGCATATTGGGAGGAATTCTCCCTTTTTGCTTGTTTCGGTCCTGGCATCTCCTAACTTTCTTTGAAATGCCTACAAGCAGGAGTGGATTTAAAAACTCTAAGATAATGAATCAGTTTTCCAAAGGACCTGGACACCACTTTCAGGAGTATACTCAGAAGACTCTGTCTGAGTTTCATTGGAAGCCTGTCCCAGTATTCCAGGGGACACAGTTTTGTCACATGAAACAGATTCCTGTCATGACAAACATATGCCTTATTACTGGAAAGTGTTGATGTAGAGGCAAAGAACATATTAATTAAATTTATGGAATCAATAAAGGAGACACATACAATGATACAATTAAAAAGAGTGTCATACTTGACCTTCACTACGCACAATGGAGTTAACTGCTTTTGAATGCAATTTTTGAGACTTACTATAGCTTTTCAGGGGCAAAGGTGAAGAATAATGCCAAGATAAAACAAAAGATCCAGAGTTTGGGTTCAGAAAAGTACACAAAAAGCTGATATTTATCAGCAGTTTATCTGAACCTCTTGGTTCTGCATGACACGGGTGGGAATGCCTGAAGAAAAGGGCTTTCTTGCAAAATGTTGACAGTTCCACTGTTTGCCTTTTTTTTCCATTAAGTGCCACCTAAGCTTTCTGATACTTTTCCCTTCCCATTTGTTAAGAAGAAATTGGGTCACTGCATCATTTAAAGCATAATAAATATGCTCCACTTAATTTTTCTCTTTTTAAAGTCAATTAATATTTGAAATGAGAGATACCCATATTTCTGCAGGAACTGATTTACCCCACCCCTCCTGGAGATGAAAATATTTTGGCAGTTTACTTTTTAGGCTGTCCAAAGGAAACCACACTTGCCTGATCCAGGACTGTGCCTTACCCTTTTTAAATTTCTTCTACCAATCAGCTGTAAAAGGCTCTGACTGACAAGAAAAGAACTGTGGAGGCCTGCCCCCCCCGCTCCCCCCAGGGTGGGAGGGGAGCCTGGGGAATGCATGGCAGAAAACGGGGTTTCCGGAGCCCCTGCGCTCAGGTCACGTGTTCTCGAGCTGTGTTTGTGATTGGATGTTTTGTGTGGCCCGCCCGGGGAGCGATGGGGGTTTCCCCGGGGAGCGGGGTCAGTCTGTGCTAGTGGCCGACCATGCTGGTTGGGCCCCAGAAATAAAGACCTGATTAACACCTTATAAAACACCGTGTCCCTAATTCTTCCATGAGCCGAGGCTGCTCTCAGAGGCAATACCGGACCACGACAAAGAACTCCAACCAAAAGTCACCATGACTGAAGCAACTTTGTTATTTGCCATTTTATGGGTTTAAAGGGGCAGTCCTGCTGTTTCAGCAGCACACACAGTTTACGAACCCAAGAATCCAGATCTTGCCATAAGCTCATCACAATTATCCCTACGTGGAGCTTTGGCAGAGCTGAAGCAAACACAGGTCCAGAAGGCTGCGTTTGCACCGACTTAGCCAGAAGAAGGCAGTGGTGTCTCCTAGGCTGGTCTGCTTTCTGAGATACCATTTACAAGGGTTTTCAGATGTCTTCAGCAATCTGGAATATTCTTGGTGTCACAATGGTCAAATTCCTCATTTTCTGCTTAAAAGAAACTGATAGCTTTCAGATAAATTTGAATATTTTTGAATTAGCTCCCCATTAGCAGTGTAAAAATCAAGGAGGGACTCTTGGTCTATAAAGAAGAGTCGTTTCCAGCTTTTACCATTTTCAGACCATCTCTCTGCAATTAATTCACTGTCCTAAAGCTCCTCATAAGTACTTTTTCCTAACCTAAGGAAAAAAAATTATTTTCTTTAAAGTTTGGTATATTCTGATGAATATAACATTAACTGTGCGAAAAAAATCTAATATTAACTGTATGAAAAAATAAGATCATGCTGCCCTTCCTCATCTGATTTGCTTTCTTCCTCCTGCTCATATCAGTATATGTTATTTATTTCATGTGCTTCCATTTAGGGAAGAGTAATAATCTCTTGAACTGGTGTGAAGCAAACCTAAAAATGTTTGGGGTTTTTTGTTTGTTTATTTTTAACAAGAGGCATCTCTTGTTCTTCACTAGGAAAGTAGATGGGCCAGCTTTGTGAAAATATTAGGAAATGAATACAGGATTGTGTTGCTTTGAAAGGAGAATAGTATGTTTACTCAGGAAAGCAAAGACTTTCAGGGAAGAAATGTCTGTAGTAATAAATATATATAAGTATTATTAATCTATATTAACAGCTATTCAGTCTCCTGAATTAGAATGCCTATTGC
Source organism: Platysteira castanea (assembly GCA_013397175.1). Classification (NCBI taxonomy): domain Eukaryota; kingdom Metazoa; phylum Chordata; class Aves; order Passeriformes; genus Platysteira; species Platysteira castanea. The sequence goes on along the minus strand of VYXC01011654.1, from coordinate 263,062 downwards.
TTATTTACTAGTGTTTTCTCTGATTCAGTTATAAGTATATAAAATAATGGGTTGGATCATACCAACCGTGTATTACAAGATCTTTTCTATATTTTTTTATTTCTGAGTTAAAATTTTTCAATATATATTTTGATCCAGTTATAAGTAATTGTGCTTCCTTTCATCATGATCATGCCACACATCGTTTCTCTCTGTGCCTTTCCCAGAAGTGTTACAGGATTGCTTAGCTGGTCTCTGTTTTGTTGCAGCCCAACACAAAGAGTAAAAATTCAATACTAAAGGAAAGTTATTTTGGATTACAAAGCAAAGACTGGAGGAATTTAGACATTTCAGATTTATAGTTGGCCATGCAATCTTTTCAACTCTGTAAAAACAAATAATCTAATAATGTAGGAAGTCTAAAATCATCTGTCCAGAAAAGACTCAAGAGAGAAAACATAAACATGAGATAGAAATCAAATGCACTGGAGTGACTTTATCTGAATTTGTGCCCAACCCTCCTTACCCCAGTGTTTGGTGCGTCGTGCACACACCACATTTGCTTTTAAAGATGATCTTTATTAGAAGGAAGTCTTGTAAATTAGGGCTCGGTGCTGTTCCCCATGGAGGCTGATGAGAAGTTGGGGAAGGCCACAGCATTTTGTGACTCACGCAGGCTGCATGCCAGCAAAGGGGTGCATGAGACACAGCTCCCTCCATGTGCATCATTCCTTCCAGTTCTGATTTTCCTCATCTGTGATAAGAGTGCCACGTGCCACAATGCAGCTTCTTACTGCTTACCTGCTTCTGTTCTCTTCTTTTCTGCTCCACACAACATTCAGGAATAACTACAATAGGAAACATTTATTAAGTAGGTTTGGGATGTCCTGGTGATTATCTGAAGGATGGAATTAGAACTGCTGAGGAAATGATTCTTTTATTATTGAAAAAAAGAAAAAGCTTTTTGAAGTATTTCTTCAGGTTTGGGGGACTTTTTAGGGGTTAGACCTAAACAAAAACACTACCTGCCCACTGCTGTTCAAACCACATCCCAAATTAGAAATCCCTAAAGTCATGATTTTTTCTGATATATATATACTTTGAAAGATGTGTCCACACATTTCCTAACTAGAAAGTAAACAGCAGAGCCAATTATTTCATTTTAGGCAGAGATGAACACAGAGATAAACTTGAGCCTCAGCCACTTGTATTTTACAAAGTTTCTGGGGTTATGAACAATGAATAGCACACATGTATGAGCCACGCTGTGTCATTTATTGTCTGCCCACATTTTCCTTCCTGACTTTATTTGCTCCTGCAGGTTCTCTGGGGAAACATTTTTCTTTACTAAGCCTGCAAAGAGCTGCCAAGGGTGCAGGACCCTTTAAAGGTTCTGGGTGATGTGTGGAGGAGAAGGAAAGCCCAAAGTTCTCTTGCCGGCATTGCTTTTGCTTATCTTCCTCTGGGACTGTGTTGCGTGCAGCACAAGTTACCTTGAGGTGAACTTTGCTGCAAATAGATCCCTAAACATATCACAATAGCACATATATATGGTAAAGCAAGTACCACTCCCTGAGAAATCCAGGAACATGAGCTCCCTGCAGGAGAAGCACACACACAGGCACTCCCCGTGAACTCTGATGCAGTGTAAATTCATATCTCAGCCTACCTTCCAGCAAGCCTTGCTCATGCCCTAAGCAAAATTGACTTAAATAGCTTTAAAAACCAAGCCTTAATCACTCATAAAAATGGAGCAATGTATGACAAAATCCAGGAGTAATTAGTCCATCCTGGTATTGGAAATATAGATTAGTAGAAAAAAAATGTCCAACTGCCATCAACATCAGCTTCTAAGTTATTTCAGTATTGGGCCGTGGGTTTTAACTTGTGAATTTTGTCTCCCAGCTCAGAATATGTGTGGGCTTGTGTTTCATTCCCTGTGCAATAACACCCTCAAACCATGGCATTCCTTTGCAATAGATTCTGTGAACAGAAAGGATAGACCCCATTTCCCAAGCTTTCACTCTCGGCTCCCAGTCCCACCATTTGCAGTGGAATATGTAACTGGGCTTTACTAACCAGGTCTCATAAAGAGTAGGAGGGAAAATGAGGATGCAAGAGCTTTTCCCAGTGTCACTCCTTTGCGATGGCTGGATGGCTGGATGGCTGGATGGATGGATGGATGGATGGATGGATGGATGGATGGATGGATGGATTTATAGACAGATGGATCAATCTCTGCCACTCCAACCCTTGAACCCTGGATACTGCTGCCTCCTAGACCTGCAGCCTCAGTTGATAACAGTTCTGATTTGTTTATGTATAGCAAGTTTACCTTGCTCAGGCCAGTGATATTAAAAATTGGAGGTGTACCAGGTACCCTGCCCTTTCCATCCAACTACATGCAGTTCACTGAGACAGTTAAACAAGTAACTCCAGACTCCATCTATAGCTCTTCATGTCCAAAGATTGCCTCTACCAAGGTCCAAGTTGCCCTTTAGACTAACTTGATCTTGTCAGTCTGACTAACTAATTCCCTTCTCTCCAGTCACGCTCTTTCACTTCTGTTTCATTCTTTCTTGTTACATTCATACAATTTATGCTACCCTACTATTACCAGCTTCTTCTTTTTTTTTTTTTTGCTTTAAATACCATAGATATAATTCTTAGTTTGAATTTATTCTCCACCTAATGAATGTCCCATTTTTATTCTTCTTTCTTTAGAAAAAGGGGTAGACAAAGGATACTACAGTATAGGAGCCAGACTGATCCGGCTGGAGGATAAGGTAAGTGCATGAAAGCTTGCTTTTTTTTCCCTGAGCAATGATATCTGATCTAGAGACCTGCAAGATAGTATCTTGGCATGATTTACTTTAGAATTACAGGGCTCCATAATAAAGAATAATATCCTAATTTTTGTGAGGGAGTTGATGAAGTATCGTGTGCATGTGGTTCAGCATTAACCGTTTACCTGCTATGCAGTTTTGGTTCTTGATCATAAAAGGAGCTGCTTTCATCTTGAAGTCAAATCAGACACCTCGTATACAAGTGCTGTGAACTGGCTGGTGTTTGTCACACAGGAATTAGTGAATTAAACAGAAATATTAGTGTCAGGAATCTTTGTGAATGGCAGAAGTTGACATCTCAGTTACAAATCCTGAAATTCTTTAATGTACACGTTTTCTGCCCCTCCCTCACTGTCTTCTCTCCAGGAATATGTTCATCTTTGTTATTAGTTAGAGTTACTTAGAAGTGTGCCCAAAGGCCAAAGCTCAGTGAGGCTCTATTGTCTTAGACCTCTTCCAAACATCCTCCAGAGCTTTTTCCACTCAAGTGATAAGAAAAATACAAGTTTGTTCAAAACCCATACTATTTCTCTAACACTATTTTAGTCAGCCCTCTTACCTATGTCTAAAAGCTGGTGTCCCTCTACAGGGTACTTCGTGTGGGCAGGGGCAGCACAGTGGTTTGGTGAGGGGTGTGATGTGGCTGAGACAAAAGTCCATTTGAATTTGACATATTCACTGCCTATTTGTATCCTTGTCTCACTCAAATTTGTCATGCAAATTCTCTTTTCACTTTTTTCTGGGTAAGTGAGGCGAGAAGGGAAGAGGAAGGAAACTTCTCATAATTCTTAAGAACTGTGCATCTTGCCAAAAAGCAGAAATTGAAATCAAACTAATACAATCTCTTGCCTAATTTTTAATGATCATTGCTAGGGCAACATCGGAAATATGTGACACTGCACTGTCAAAGGACGTATTTTCTTTGATTTTTTTAGCTTTCTTGCACAGTGTCAGAGAATCAGCCTCACAGATGAAGACATTATCTGGGCTAACTTTTAAAGTGGATTGGTCCCTTTGCAGACGCAGCTGTTCAAAGTGAAAATGTCTTTCATTCAGATTGTCTTACTTCAAAAGAGATAAATTGCTCTCTGGCCTCTGTATATTCTGTAAATTCATACCACAACTTCATTCAGATTTCTTGAATGTGCATATGAGAGAAACTCCCTATACAGATTGAAAATTTAGCAATAAAAGTATCTGCGATAATAGCTGGAGTGCTTTGAGTGAGAAATACTGCTGGTATTGTAAATACCTCTGGAATCAGCAGTTCATGGTCTCCTGACTGCTCCATATTTATGAAGAAGAGAGGTGAGAAAGTTTTTAGTGTGTCTGGCCTTGGTCCAGCTTTAGCACAATGTGCTGTGGATTTGATCGGTTTTATTTCAAAGCCCGACTTAGAGTGCTGCAGAGGCATCTTGGTATAAGACGAGGAATGTTACAGGAGATGCAGGAAATGCCACCATGACTGATCTCTGTTGCAGATACCTGCTTGTTTTCTGCCTTTAATTTAGGTCAATAAAATAACAAAAACTTAAATAAAGTCAGTGCAAGCTCAAGCCATTAGTGGGCAAGACCAAGCTGCTCTTTTTTTGAATAATTAAACTTGGTGCTTTAAATTTTGCATGGGAACTGGTGATTTCTCTCTCTCTCTCTCTGCCTATTGTTGTGGAGAAAACATGTAGAAAAGAATAAAAATGTGTAAAGATGTTTTCATAAGATGAGTCAATCATTGCAGCTTCCTTTTTGTTCTCAGACCAAATTGAAAAAGTAAAATAAAATGCCAGACTCAGAGGGAACCCAGGGTATTTCATCTTTTAGTACAGATTATCATTCTTTCAGGTTTGCAGGGCTTCAGTCTCATATCCCTGCTAAGAAAATAGATGTGGTGCAGAAAAAGGTCAAATATTTGTTGTGTTGGTTTGCTCGGGGTTTTGGTGGCATAAGTTCGGGGTTTTTGGTTTGTTTGGGGTTCTTTTTGTATTTGTATCTTTTTAGCACATCATGCTAAAATATGTATGTTTGCATAATGAATACAAAGTTAAGCTTCCCAGCTATATCTGTTTTAATGGAACAATAGAAACTACTGCATCTTGCTGTCAAACTGCTTCCCCTAAATTATTTTCCCATGCCTCATGGGGTCTCCTGCCCTAACAGTTCACTGTGTAGTAGCTGCTATGTGCCCAAATGCGAAACAATATTAGAATCAGGAAGGACAAACTGAGTTTCAACCTCTGAGGAGAATAAATGAAGCAAGGGCATGTCTGACATCAGGCTCCAGCTGGTGGTGAAAAATGATCTCCCCCTTGGAACTAGAACACCTTTGGGATCAACTTCTTTCCTCTGGAGAAACTATTTTAACATTCAGTCACCCACTCTAGTGATGGCAACCTCCCAAAAGAGTGACGCATCTGATAAAACGACACATTTTTGGACAAGGGCCAGTTAGTGCAGACTGATAAAAATGCAGTGTGGATTTGAGCATTTTATCTGCTTAAACAAGCTGTATCAATAAGCCATGAGCACACCTCTGGTCCAGACTGACCTTTCCCAGCAGCATTTTGCAGTTCATTTGTCTTAGCTGTCTCTCCAGAAGGGAAGCAGAGTGTAACAAACCCATTGAGAGCTGTGTGTTGTTCTGCATAAAGCCATAATTACTCTTTTTGCACAGCGAGGAAGAGAGAAGCACACATTTCTGATGATTTAGATAAACTCCATTCCCTGGAGAGCTTTGCTATTATTTCAGTTAAAATGTGGCATTTGCTGTACAGAAAGGCAGAGGCGCAGGTCTCTGAAGGGGTTGCTTGGTGAGAGGTAGAAGCTTTGAGGCAAAAATGTTTCAACGACGCAAAGATAACAGCCTTCCATTCATGTGGCATGACAGCACTGCCTGCAGCCTCTCTTCTGTGACCAAACAGGCTCCTTCTGGAAGTTTGAAGTAACAGGGAAGAGGTAAGAACCAGTCTGTGGAGGATGAAGCACTGTGCGACTCCAGCAGAACACAGAAAAAAATCTACTCTTTTTTGCCTTTAAGCATTGCAAAGCTGACTAGACATGGGTAAAATGCATGGTGGAGCTCTCAGGCAAAAAAATCCAAACCCATTTTTGGCAACAACAGCACTGTGCAAGGCTTCACTTCTCTCACTGACATGGCACATTGCATAGTGTGAGTTTGCCTGCAACAATTTTCAACCTGTTCTCCCTTGAGTAGGGCATAAAATTCTTATTTTGTTGTGGCCAGTGTAATAACCTAGTGTGGTTCTTTCCACAAAAAAACCCCCTGAGATGTTTAGAAAAAAAATGGGGCTTCTTTCCCAACACGTGATGTGTGCCATTTGGCCGACCCCTCCTTCAGTTCCATGGCAGGGTTTAATTTTATTTTGTGGTATGTATCCATTGACAGATTCTTTTGAAATATATTTAAGAGGGAGATTGGTTCCAAGATGATGTTCTAGAGCTGGCGTTAGTTTCTTTTCAAAATTGTAAACTAATGCTTCTTTATGATGAAATGAGTATTCTTTCTTTTCCTTTTCTTTTCAAAATTAGAAACAAAAATCATGGTGTGCTATGTCAAACTGCACGGCAACCTATAAATAAAAACAGGAGAGAAAAGAATCTGCAAATGAAAGGTTAGAAAGGACAGCTGTGTTGTCTTTGAAAAAGAAATCTATTAGGTATTTCTATAATTATATGGCAGTCTTTTTTTGTGGTATTTACAGTTATGATTTACGTCCATATTACCATAACTATTTCCATACTTATAGACAACATGTGATAATGCTGAGAGCCAAAAGCAACCATTTGGTAGCATTTAAAAAATGCAGGAACACTAAGAGAAAACAGGGCAGTAAAGCAGAACCCTTCTGAGTTTTATCCATCTGAGTAATGAGAGCCAGGATAAAAATGTCATCCAACATAAACAAATGTAGAGGTTGGATTGTGGTGGTAAACTCTCTCTTTACCAATTTAAACACTCATTTTTGAGTTGGGAGCTAAAAAGATGGGCTCAGAGAAGAGTGGTAACAATGGAGAGATGGATGTTGGTGAATCTGACTCCTGCTGCAATTACATCAGGAGTCATTAAATAGTAAATTATTTATCATGGCAGTGCCTGCAAGCACCACCAGCATGAAGGGCTGGTAAGAATTTCCATTCTAAATCCCTAATTTGTGAGTGGGGTGATGGGCATAACTGAAATGCATTAAAAACAAACAAACAAAAAAGGAACAAAAAAGAAAAACATAAACCAAAAATTGGTGCATGATAAGTCAGTTGCAATACAAGCATGCTGCACTTTTGAAGTTTTGAGAATATGTCTGAAATAAACCCCTTTGTTAACAAAATCATGTTTTGGCACCAAGGTGTTTGTGGGTTGTTTGCCCCCAGTTCCTTAAAGATGGAGTCATTCCATAACAGAAAGCTTTTCAGCAGGCTTTTTGCAAATGGGTGTTGTGTGGATTTTCTTAAATCAAAGCCTTATCTCATTTACTCTGGAGCAGTCCAGCATAAATCCATTGACTCTGTGCCATGAGCATGATGTCACTAGTTTTATTTTTAATCTGTTGCCGAACTAAAACAAAACAAAACTAACAAAAAATGAAAGCCCTGATGCCTCAAGCCAAATTGTGCTTCCATTTATACCAGTGAAGTTACTCAGGATTTATGCAGGTGTAAACAGCAGCAAGTTTCTTAAATGGCTTTAACAAGATTCCAGCTCCTGTGTTCACATCCTGCTCGTCAGGAGTATAATGACAGAGATGAGAGAAAGCAGAAATAGGGGCTCAAACGTTTCAGAACTAATCTGAGTGAAATCCTGTTTTTCACCTGTTAGGACTAAGGGAATCTTTGTGGTATCCTGGGTATTGTAGAACTGAAATTGTGTTCTTGCACTGAAACATCAGGATGGACTTTTAATCTGCAAACCAAGTAATGAAAATTTAATTGCTTAGATCTCAGCCACACAGCTTTTCTAGCCTGCTACTGACTTCTCAGTGCAGAGAGGAACTATTGCAGCCCTGACTTCTGAGTGTCTGGGATGGGTTTATGCTTCTTGGATAAACCTTGTTTAATACAGTTGAGAGGGAAGGGCTGGGTTTGAGCTGCCTGGTTTTGATGGTAATTTCTGGAGGATCAGGCAAAAATAAGAGCTAACTCTGATACCCTTTCAAGTAGGAGAAGAGACAGATCATATATTCTGAGGCATAACGGAAAGAATCCTCCCTCAAAGCTTCCCTTATGTTTTTTGTTGTGGAGCTTTATCATATGTGGTACTTGGTAGCACCCTCCTATTATTAAGGTTCTACACCACTTTCCATTACAGAGCTCTATTTTCAGTTCCTCACAGCTTTGCCAAACTCCAGCCATCTGGGCTGAAATTCTCAGAGGCAGATGTCTGCCTCGGGCTGAGATCCTTTGGAAAATTTATGTCAGAGTGGGTCATCCTTTCTATATCACAGTAACCTGACCCGCTGTGAGGATTCTCCCAAAAGTAAACATAAAAACATTGATGGAAAACACTTGAGCTTCTTCTAAATTTGAGCAAGAGAACTGGACAGAAATGGAATATTATCTGCCATTGGGACCCAGAGGCCTGATCCAAAATGTAGTGAACTCATCAGGAAGCTTTCACATGGATCAGGCCCTGATTTTTAATGGGTGAGGGAACAGAGAGTTTTGCACAGTGAACGTCTGCCAGGACACAATTCAACACCATAAATCAAACGTTAAATAATTCCAAATACCAGTAAATGAGCGTGCAGATGGCAGTGTCTGCTCCCCAGGGATTGCACTGACTGGGATCCAGCCCCAACAGTTTGATCCTCATTTAGAGCAGCCCCAAGGATTGCTGTGATTAGGCACTTGGTGCAGTCTTGTTGCTTCTCTGCTCTCTTGGCTGAGACTGGTGGGAGCAAACTCCCCCGTCCAATGCTGCCCAGGACACCTTGGAGCATGCAGGGCAGGGGGCAGGCAGGGGCTTCACAGCCAGATGTGGCAGAGCAGCTGGAATCAACTGGGTTCAAAGCTTCCCTTTAGTAAGAAAGGAGAGTCACTTGCAGAAGAAGCACAAGTTCTCCTGGAAAAGAACGCACTGATTGACTGTGAGCACCAAGAGAGAGAAACACCAGAGTGACTTATGGCTGCTGGGAAATACCACAGCCTTTGGAAGGGAACTGTTAGAATGTTGGGAATCTAATCCATAGGGATGCACCCAGTTGTTTAACCTGCAGGGAAGAAGTCTTGGAAATAGCAGTGGTGACCGAAAAGGCTGTGGCTGAGGGGCCCTGTCCAGGCCTTCCTGTTCTCTACCAAAACCTTCCCAGCATCACAACTGGCTTTAACCAGCACTGAGGAAAGGCTCATGAGCTTGGAGATGGTGATTTCCTGTAAGTTTTGGAGAAAATCAGTGCCTGGGTAGAGGACAGACACTCTGGAAATCCCCCTGCTTCCAGAACTGACTACAGTGTGAGTGTGGCTGTTCTCAGGTGCCAGAAAGTCCAGCTAGAAATGGATAGGAATCACAGCTCTGCTGGTTCTGTTGCTTATGATGCAATAAAGTAATTTATTTACTATCATTGGGTGGGAAAAAAATGGTTTTAGAGTATTCTTGAAATTTTGACCTTTTTTTTATTGATACAAAGTCAAATCCTCCCATGAAGAGCTTTGACCTGAGCGTCCAAAGAGTAACAGAAATCAGATCAGCTCTAAGTATTTTGCTTCTGCTTTTTTGTAATTTTTAATAGGTTATTCTAAATAAACGTAATGTTCTATGTGATCCTGGGCCCCAAAACAAAATGCCTTTAATTAGCAATGTGAGAATGGAGTATTTTAACAATCTTCTTTAAAAAACAAAAAATTGTAAATTCATTAAGCCTGTCTTTTCTTATAAGCAGTGTTTTAAAAATTGTTATTTTCTGATGGAAAAAGAAGTCATTTGACCACTTGCTGCAACCTCCAATTGTTGTAGATGTTAAACAATTTAATTTAGAGAGCTTTTTTCCAAAATAGATTATGTAGCTGTTCTTTGTTTGGTTATGGCTGTGCACTGCAAGTGCTGCCCTTCCTACAGACAGGTTGAGAATATTTCTTTGGAATGTTTCTCCATTTGAAAATGACAATTTGTTTCCAATGGAACATTTTTTGAGAAAGTGTCACATTCATCTGTTTTAAATCATGTACTGAAGGAAAGCGTTTCCAGTTTTCCACTTCAGAGCGTTTTTCTGAAAATGAGAATTGGGGTGAAAAACTCTTGGTTTTCTGAGCATTTCAGTTGAACAGGTTCATTTCTAATTTATTTGTATTATTGAATTAAAGGCATTCCAGCATCATGAAGAATTCACAGAGAATGCAGATAAATTTTCTTATAGAAAAAAAAATATTTTCCTCAGAATTACTGTAGTTATTTCACCTACCATATTTTTCAGATCAGTAATTTATAGGGCAATTTTAATGTTATTTGAATGCCATGTAATATTGACCTCTAGTTCCTCTTGATCACAGAAAGTACACTGAAAAAGCCCCCAGACCTATATTATTCAAAGAGTTCCCAGACTAACAGTTGGATTTCTGTTTCATGCAAGAACTGTGGTGCTGAGTCAGAGCAAGTATCTGTTTAATCCTGGAGCTATTCATCCACCCATGGCAGCTGAGGGATGGACTAATTCAAGCTTAATTTGCTATAACTGGTCTCTGGGTGTTTGCAATGGATTATGTATAAGAAGCAGTGTGAGGAATAGTGCTGTACAAGGCAAGCTACAGGATGACAGCACTCTGTAAAACAAAAGAAAAATAAAAACCAGAAAAAAGCCACCAAGACACACTGCAGCACTCTGACAACATTCCCTGATGTATTGGCTGCATCGAGGGAAGAGAGCTTTCACTCAACAGTGAATTCATATAAAGGACTTCGTATAAAGGCTTATGAGGTGAGGAAGAGAAAAACCGAAAAACTCTTTTTTTCCCCTGTATTTTACCACCAGCTTGTCCTTTTCAATGCATGGCTTAAATTCTATGGAGCAGGGAAAAGAAGTGAGCAGGTCACTAATACTTATCTCTACAGCATAAATACTTTTCCTACTAGTAAATTATGTTGATAAATTATATTCATATTTTTCCTGTTGAGAAGTTTGGGGTCTTCTGGGGTGTTTGAATAAAGCACATGTTAGCCACTGAGTGCCCTGTCCAGGCCTTCTGGGATGCCTCCAGAGTGACTCCACCACCTCTCTGGGCAGTCCTTGCCAATGACCACCCTTTCCATGAAGAAATGCTCCCTGGTGTCCAAATTGACCCTTCCCTGGCACAGCTTGAGGCCATTTCCTTTTGTCCCGTCCCTTGTTCCCTGGGAGCAGAGCCCGACCCCCAAATGGCTGCAGCCTCCTTTCAGGTAATTGTCGATAGAGATAAGATCTCCCCTGCCTGCTCTGGTTTAGGAGGCATCATTAAGGACCAAACTGGCAGATCTGTATTTGTTTCTGAGACCTGCAGCCAACAGTTAAATGGCACATGTGAAACACAGCAGTGTCTTGGGCCTTGGTGTTTTCAAAACCTGACAACTAGAAATACTGAAAATTCAGTCACATTTCTTCTTCTGAAAAACGCTAACAAAAATAGGAGGCTACAAGTGACTTTAAAAGGGCTGTTTTTCAAGTGGTGAAGGATACAGCAAGGCATATAAAGCAACTTTAACAGGTGTGGAATATGGCCAAAACGGTGTAATTTGAAATGTGGGCTACTACAGGGCCAGGCTGTTGCTGCCAGGTCAGGTTAAGTGTCTGACTAGGATCTCCATCTGGATTCAGGACCTGGCTCACACAGCTGCCTTTCCTCTTCAGGAGCAGAGATTGCAGAGATTATTGTCAATATTATCACAAGTCTCCTACTACCCTGTGTGTTTCTTAAGGCTGCTGTATTTGGAGTCATGCAGTTGTGGTACATTAAGGAAACTCCCCAGTCAGACCATTCCCGGGACTCTCTGGCAGCAGCACTCCCAAGGTCAGGGATTTTCTGGGACCAAAGGCCCTTCCCTGGCTCCAGTGACCAATGGGTCCCCACCTGGCTCCCCACACAGCCCCCTCACATCACACCAGGTTTGCATGGCAGAGGTGGCAGAGTCCCAGATGTCTCATTCCATAAAGCCATTTATTCCTGGGGCAGTGATGCAGAAACAGCCCGAGCTGGTGCCTGCAAGGAGGGACCTCAGCAAAGGAACCCCTGGGATTTGATCCCATCACAGTCTCCCTGTGGCCAGTCTCGCTCTTCCTCCCGAGTCTTCAGCTCCTGCTCCCATCCCTGCATCCATCCACCTGGCTGGCATCACCCGTCTTCATCTTCCTCGTTGTCCAAAAGGTCAGCAATTCCCGGCTGCTGCTGTGTCTCAGTGTCTCACCTGGCTGGCATCACCCGCCTTTGTGCCTTTTATCATCCCAAAGGTTGGGAGTTCATCCTTGTGTCCTGGGCTCCCACCCAGAGCTCAACCTGCATCCCAACCTGCAGCTTGCGAGCCCAGCTACCTGTACCCGAGGTGTTCCTCAACAGTGAGAATTCTTAAAATTGCTTATTTCTAGCCCTCGCTGTGGACATACCCATGAAAAGCAGAACCGCTGAAGCCTCAAAACTCCCAAAAGAGAGAGGATGAACATGAAATGCAGAGTGTGTATTTAAAACGTTAGACTTTTTAAGGCATTCTAGTTTTACTGACCATAAGTAGCTGTTGCAGACTCTGGTTTATATCCCTACACACAGTCCAGGGGAGGCAGAAAAAGCAGCTGAAATGCCAAGTCAGTGCTCAGAACTAGAGCACCCCGGCCTCTCTGCCCCCATAAGCCCACTGCCAGCTGCCCTGCCCTGGGGAAGTTTAGCAGGAGTTCAGGTCTCTCCCGAGCTCTGCCATCAGGACATACCCTAGGAGGCAGCAGAAGCCCACGTTCTTTCACAGCAGCTCAAAACACATCATCGTCTTTAACTTTCCTCCTCAGCCTTAGCACGAGCTGCCTGTTAGTGTCAGTTTTGTTACTGCCTTCCAAGGGCTGGGCAGCTTTGCACAACTTGTCACTGTAGGTATCTGCAGAGTTTCTGAAGCCACCAGCAGCAAGTCTTGTGTGTGACAGGCTGAACCTGCAACTCGTACCAAGACTGAGTGGGTGCCATGCAGACAGCATTTACACCTTTGTGCAGTGCTCAGTTAGCCTCAGGATTTGCAGTCAAAGGGGAAAACAGCTGCTTTCTCCCCTCTGATTTCAAAATTCTGTAGTACCATAGAAAGACGACGCTCCTTGATGAGTGCCCAGGAATTGAAGCCCAGCAGTCTTTTCCCAGCACCACTACACACACCTGCAATTAGTCCAGGCAAGCCAGTTAGAAATTATTTTTCGAAGGGCAGGACTATATCCAAAGAGTATGCTGACCATAAAGCCAAATTTATAAGTATGATTACCATATAAATGGGATATCCATCTTCAGAAATGAAGGGCTGGGTAGGCAAGGCCACAGTAGTGCCCTGAGGACATGCATTTCTGTGTCCCCCTTAGCCCTGACCTCTCCATTCACCCTCATCATTAAATTAGTGGGCAGCTGCCCCAGGGTAGCAGCGTCACTGCAGCGTTGGGGGGAGATGGCTGGGAGGTGAGGCCAGGGCAGGAGCAGGAGCTTGGGAAGTGGTAGCTTGACAGAGGAGAAGGATGGAGGTGAAACAAGAAGTTGTTCTTGCTGGATGTGGAAGTTGCAAACAAATTCGATTTTCTTAGAGGATTTTTGAGCCTGAGCTCAGAATCTGCTTCAGACCAGGTGTCCCTGGAGTTTGGTCCTGCAGCATTGCATGGCTGTGCCTTAGGCAGCATTTTTTTGGTGTATTGTATGTGTTAACTGGGTGTGCAGTAAACATATAGAGCTCTGATTGATATTTTGTAGTTCCTGCATCTACATTTTTTTTTCTGGATATTTTTTGCATTTTATGCATTCCAGCCTTCATTTTTTAGAGTCTAAAAAGTACTTTGATTGCTCTGGAAGTACTGAATATTGCTATTATTTCTGACTGGAGCTTTTGCTAGGTACTCTCAGCTCTCCTACTGTAGCACACTCTGAACTCACTATCCAGAGGGAAAAAACTCCAAAAGAAAACCATATATTTGATGTTGAGAACAAATTTATTTCTAGCCTCAGCTAGAAGGGGCTGTTACTGCAGGGATCACTGCAAGGGGATCAGATCCTGGAGTCCCAAGGAGTTTTACCCTGAGGTGGGATTGCAGAAATAGACTTCTGATCCTGTGGTAAAACATGTCTGCTTGGGGGGTAAGATACTGAATGGTGACAGGAACTGCTGTAAAGCTAACACAACTTTAGTATGTGGGGAATAGAGTACTCCATATGCTGCTGTGTGATTTCCTTCTTTGGCTTGGAAGGCAAAAACCCACTGCTTGTATTTGGAAGGCAAATTTCAATCCCCAAAATATCTTCCCTGCATTTACTCAATTTTACTGGCTGGTTGGGCGGGCTGACCATAGCTCAGACTGGAGTACAGGTTATGTCATTCAGCAGAAAACTCCCTTGTGTGAGCAGAATTTTGTTTCATTTTATTATTTTTTTCCTCCTCTTTCTCCTCCTCCAAGACTATACATACAAAGCGAGGTCACAAAATAAAAATAAGCTGTAGCCAGCAAAGTTCAGGGTTTGAAATAAAAAAAAAAAACCCCTCTGTATACTTATTAGAATTTCTTGTTAATGAGGTCATTTATGTCAGGGCAGGAAATGTACAAAATAGCACAGGATAGAAAAATCTAGACACTATAAAACACGCCAACAAATTTGGCACACACATTACTCCCTTAATATGCCCCCAATGTAATCTATAGATCCCACAAGTGACCACACTATGTTTATGTATGTAAAAACTCCTATATATGTAACACTCATAAGAGTAGCAATTTTACTAGTGGGAAAAGATTATTGCGGTCTTTTTATATAGCATATAGGTTTACTTGGAGTGAGTCCTTGTAGAAGAATGCAGGACCATGAAAAACTGTTAAAATGTCATGATTATATTAATTTCATACTTAAAGGAATACTTCACTTTAAGTTATGGCTCCAAAATTACACTGCTCATTCATGATGTTTTTAATGTATAATTGGCTGCCTTCAAAAATGTCACAGTAGGAGGAAAAAAAGTTCATTTTCCTTGGCGTGTGTACTGTTGCTATTCCTGTGTTCATTTGGCTTGGCTCGGGGACCCAAATGCTGCAGTCTGAAATAACTTTTTATATGTTGACATGTGCATTTAACTAGAATAAGCAGGCAGAGTGGACCAAGCTGGATTCAGCAAGGAACAAAATATATCTTGTACTGCACCTTTTAATATGTCAGCCTCCGTTTCTGATTCTTTCTCGTTTCATGATTGTCACGGCACACATGGACCTCTGAGCTGCACCCAGCCCCTGCACAAAGACTCGAGGTAACGCCGATGGGGGGAGCAGGGAAGAGTAAGAAGGAAAGAAGGAAAATCTAATCTCTTGAAGAAAAAGCTGGGAAGGGAATACTATTGGTCTGTTGAAATTTATTTAGCAACATTTATTTAGCCTGTTGTTTTCCAGAGCAAATAGATCTTTGCTGCTTGGTTGACTGTCCCTCGGTGTGGCCTAAGGCGAGGCCTCTCAAGTCCCACACATACTGAGCTGGATTCTTGAACCCTCACCTCGTGTTCACCCACCTGGCCTGAGGCTTGATCGTTTCCACTGTTGATGTGAGCTTCAGGTACTGGATCTGGTCTGATCTCTAAGTCACAGACCACTGACATCTGTGTTTGACAGCAAGCCTTAGGAGAAAGGCCGTGGTGCTGCCGTGCAGGTGGGGATGTGCTGCTGTGTGGAGCCGTGCTGGGAAGCACCTTCCCCCCGTGTCCTGTCTGCTCCCCATTTCCCCCAGCACACAGCTGGGCTGCAGGAACGTGCCATGGCACGGTTTACTGGTTCGTCACACACCTCCTCTGCAGCTGGGGCTTTCCTCAGCTCATGGGGATGTCCCGTAGTCTAAATCATGGTTATGTCACCTGGGCCTAGGCCGAGAAAATCCTGAACGCTCACAGGGCTGCAGCATGAGTGCTGAAAGGCGAGGAGACGCGTAAGGAGAATCCCAAGGAAATTTTGTAGGCAGTTCCACAATTCTGAATGTCTGTCTCCTGGGTCATTATTTTTGGGGAGTAAAAAACGTCCTTCTGTACCCATCTCCTTACACTCCTGTGAGCCTGACAAATACCCTCAGAAAAACAGATGGCTGTGCACTGTGAGAAGCCTTTCTGGGAAACAGAAGTTAAGGATCGGCAGTGGGTAGTACCGTGCTTGTTTTGCAAACTAGGCAAAAAGACACCTTATTCGGTTATAAACAGGAAACCCGGGCCAAGTTTGTGGAGGTTCTTGTCCAGGACCACTCCCTAGATGAGCTCAGGCTCGATGTTCTTGTCAGGATGAAAATCACGACACGCCCTGTGCCTTGCACATTGTTGGGACCTGCTCCTGACCACATCTCAGCTGGGCTTTCTGCCTTGAGCATGTTCAAATTTGATGTGCAAAGAACTAGGGGTCAGTTAGGGGAAAAACAAATCCAAGTGAAAAAATAAGGACATTTAGGAAACTTAAAATCATACAGTGAAGTCTACTGCATCAGTGTGACAGCCTATGATAGAGCACCACAGTCCTGGGATTTGGGGGCTTTTTGTATCATTGTGTCAGTCTTACAATGCTTTAGGTAGGTGTTGTGTTCTACAGGACATCTGTTGGTCTTCCAGATGAGGGCTTCTGTGTTTAAATCCCAAGAAGACATTTGTGTCTGTGCCACTGCTGGTTTTGCTGTTTCCTCAGTGGAAATAAAGATGGACATACAAGAAGCTGTTTTCTGATATCTGCAGGTTTTACTGACTTTTCCCTGTGATATACCTGGTACTGGGGGGGAGGGGTGAAAATGATCTTTGGTTGTGTGTGTGTTGACTTTTTTACTAAAAAAAAACCCCAACAAATCAAGTAAGACTTCAACTGAAAATGCTCAAGAAACCTAACCCTGAAGTCCTTGACTCATTTTTCCCTCCATGCTCAAAACTGCCATCTTCACCTGAGGAAGTAACATCTAGTTTTAGAATTAATCATCTGTTTTATTTCTTTTTTTCTCTCTTCTTTTTTGCTTATCTGTCCTGTATTGGAGGACAAATATCACCAACTTGAGCTGTTTTATAAAACAGCTTTGTAGTGAACAGCCACTGGAGGGATGAGTGCTCAAATACAGTATTTATTAGCATTTAAATAGTCTGAATTTTATACCTTTGTGTGCACACATGCGTTTTACTTCTCAACCCTCTCCACCCTCTCCCCCCGAAGGCATTAATGAAGTTTGTTGTTCTCGAAATAGCAGTTCTGTTTGGAATACCTAATAGCTGGGTTTCTGTTGTGGTGCTTTGGTCAGAAGAAGCCCCATAAAGAGCAGCCCCTGTGTCCCTGGCTCAATGGGGACCTGTGTTCCCCTCGGGGAGCCTCGAGGGGCTGTGGCTGAGGATCTCAGCTCCCCGTTTCAGCCACTGCATTTAGACCTCTCTGGGACGAGCAGCACACACTCAATTGATGGGCACCATAAATGGGCTGCTGGAACCCAATGATTTATTTATTTATTGCTTCTATATTTATTTATTGCCACTGTCAAAGAAAAGATTGTGCTCACGGGCTTTTCATCTTCTCCCAAGTGCTGCCTGCACACTCCTCTGCAGAAATATTTCCCCCTCTAAATGCACTTGTGCTGATTGGAACTGGATCCTCACTGGCAAACGGCAATGCTGCTGCTGCTACAATGTCATAATATTTCATAGGTCATTTATAAATATTATTGCCAGGGCAAATAAATTTCTTCAGAGTACTTAGTCTACTGTGAATAAATAGTTTATTTAAGCTTGTAAGAATGGTGACATTTCACTTGGAATATCTTTGGCCTCTTAAAAATTGTTAGTGCAGAGCAGAAAAGAGGGGAAAAATAAACTGGAAAAAACATGCAGTACATCTTTTGATTTTTTTCCTAGGCTTTTACTTGCTTAAAAGGGCCTTCTTGTCAGACTGCATGTCTCTGTGTGAAGCTATTACAGAGTTTGATTAATGTGTATTATTTAACATCTTATTTAGTAGATTATTTCTTCTTTTTTTCTCTTTCATTCCCTCTTTTTTTCCTCTTTCGGAGCTGCATGCAGCTGAAATAGTGTTTGAGCAGGTTGCCTCTCATATCATTAGTGGTAACTAAATCCCTTTTGCCACCTTCCCCTTTTGGGGTAAGCATTATGGGCATGGTGATGGCGTTTTCTTTGTTCCTTTTTTGATGGTTTGGGGTAGGTTTAGATTTACCATTATTATTCATTTTGCTCTTTGATTAAAAAGGCTGGGTTTCAGACCAATTTTTAACAGTGATATGAAGACACAGACCAGAAGGGGGGAAGGCTTAATTTTTGTGGTTGGGTTGTGTTTTGTTGGGGGTTTTTTTAACAGCTCAGCAAAGGTATGAACTCTCAGCTCCTTTCATTCAACTACTGAATTCGTATCAAGAATAAATGCTGAAATCTTCTTTCATGTGCTTCCCATAAAATGTGTCATTTCATGCAGGCTCCGGAGGAGGGACAAAGCTGATGATTTTATTTGTGCATGTGTGGGAACTTTGTGTTTCTACTGCAATCATTCAGTATGGAAAGAAAAATAATGTTCCACTGAAAACCTCCAGAGATTTTTGAACATGATCCTGTTTAAAAATTACAGTCCCTGCAGTTCTAGAGATGCTTAATACCTCTCCTGGCAGATGAGTCCATGCCAGTCTCTCCCAGGTGACAGGCAATCTCCAGCAGCTCTGGGAACAGGCAGGGAAAAACCTCATCAAATTCAAAATATCTATAGGAAGGGTAATAATTTTATACTAAAGGAGTTAGCAGGCACTTGGTCAAAGACTTCTGGTGTAAAGAGCCTGGAAAATTTTGTACATACCTCAACCAAATCCCACATAAGACTGGGAGAAAGGGAAACAAGCCTCCCGTGTGCTCTTTAGCTGACAAATGACAGGGTTTCCAAGAGCAAAGCAGGAAATTCTCTGCACTTACTTACAAGTTTATGGCAACACAGGTGTACTCTCCTGCAGATCTTTTGTCTTGTTTTCCTTTTTTTCCCTTTTTTCTCTTGGAAAATATCAATCTCTGAGCAGTGCCTTCATTCACTTCCTTCCAAAACACATTAGTTCTGAACATTCCCCTTTGATCCCCAATGTACAATGAGGATGGCATCAAAAGGCAAAACAGGAACTTTCCATGGTCTGCCAGAGCAAGTGTCTGAATCAAAAGACAATAAAAAGGCAATCTGTTTTGCACCAGATTTATACAGATGGACCAAAAAAAAAAATGGTTTCAGGTCCATTATTCAGTAATGTTGTGGCAATATAATGTGTGTGGATCACTTTGAGAGGATTTGAACAAACGTCCTCTGCAAACTTCCTGTACTTTTTATCTTCTAGCTCTGGGAAACAGTACAGGAAGGGGGAAATGTCTCCAAAGCATCAACATTGAAACAGCTTCAGTGGTAAAGCTTTAGGGTGGATTTTTTGTGCAAAGATCTGGGCTCCTCTGCATCCCTGATGCCCAGGGACACATCTCAGTGTAACTGAGTGCAACATGAGAAGCCTCTGTGCTGATTCCTGGCAGCTCTGCTCATGTTTTCCACTGAAAATTGAAAACTTTGTTCCTCATTCTCAAATGACTCCCCAGCTCCTGGAGGGGCCACAGCTCAGCCAACCCTTGTGCTGCACCTGTTGTGTGCTCTCCAGGGAGGGGGCAGGCAGGGAGCACAAATGACTACTGCAAACAGCAGAATTACCTTCCAGAAGTATCTTCCATGTTTTCGATGGGGTTTATTGCAACACCACCTCAGTGCCTTGCCTGACCATGTTTATGTAGGCTGGAGACCCTTGCAGGAAGGCAGGATGCCTTCTAGCTGTTGATTTTTATCTTTTCTATGATCTTCAGGGCATGCAACAAGCAGCATATAGGTGTGTTTAATATCAGGGGAGTGTTTTAGTTTGGACTTTTATGGGCTGCATAAAGACACGTTTTGTGAGATTCTACCTTCACTCATAAACCCCCTTGCTTGCAGCAAGCTGCATTCTGCTCAGCAAAGCTGTCAAAATGGGCAGATTCAGCTTTGATCATAGTAACAAATCTGTTTGACCCCAAGTTTTCAGAAGTGTCCCTTACATGTAGGGGGAAAAAAACCTATTGCACTTCCCAAAGGCAAACTCCAAAGCTTAGGGAAAATTTTGCTGTTGCATGTGAACATTTTCACAACTGCTGACCCTTGCTGAAGGAAGCAGCTTGAAATTTAACTGAGTACTGAATCCGACAGCTCCTGGAAAATAACTGCTGTGTTTTCAAAGGGTGTACGGAGATGAGGTATATTTGCAAAATGACTGTTTAGCCTTTTGACATGCATAGAGCTAATTCTTTAGACTTCAGTGATGTAACCAAAAGAGTGAGATTTTGGGATGAGTAGGTGTTTTAACTTGTGTGTGTGTGTGATAGATGTTATCAGCCTGAAAAACTACAGACATTTGAAACTGCTGAATACCATTTCCAGCTATTTCAAGGTGCTTCAGAGATATAACTAATATAGAACAGTTTCCATTTGTAGGAAACCAGGTGGGCCTGGAGCAGTCACCTGGCTGAGATCAGAGCTGGTGGGGCTCAGCTCCTACAAGCAGCTGTTCAGGGTTTCACTGCAAACTCTCAGAATTCCCAGAGCTAGAGGATTTCCTTGGAAATGCTGTTTTGTTTATCCAGAAGTGGAGAAGGTGGCTCTGCCTTTGGGGTACCTCTCAGATGACTGAGTTTAACTTTGACACTCACTTTTCACAGAGCTGACATCAAATGGGATGCATCCCTTCTTTTTTTGTTGTTTTTTTGGTTTTTGCTGATTGTCTGTCCACGTGGCTGGTTTAAGTGAAAAATACTCAGAATCACCCAGAGAAGAGTAAGATTTTTCAAGATAATAAAACAACACTATAAATACCTGTAATGCCAGGATCTTAATGTCAGGGACAGCATGGCAAAGGCAGCTTAGAACTGTTATGCTTGGTACTTCATCAGAACAGTGCTTTCTCTCTCTCTCTCTCTGAGTTTTTAATAGACATCTCAAGTTGAGATGACTGTCAGCACTTTCTTCTGGTAAGACTCACTTTTTCTAAATATATATTCTACCTTTGTAGCTATAAATATATACAGATATAGTGTATATGCTTTCTGTAGGAAGGCAGGGTCCATTTCTAATTAATTTTCTGATTCATTCAGTGTGTGTATATTGCTGTAGTTGCTTTTTTTTTTTTTTTAATTTGCATATGCCCAGTTGTGAGAAATCTTATGACATTTTACATGAGACCACTTTCAGTTCCTGTGCCTTGGTAGCTGATGAGTTCATTTCTGTAATGTAGGTCTCTGTCTTGGTTAGGGCACAGCAGTGAGACTGAATTCTGTGGTTCTGAGAACCAGACTCTTGTGCTTGGAAGCACAAGATCTTTTTAAAAAAACCAGACTATTAATATCCCATTTAGATAATTAGTTGTATGTTTTTATAGATAGAAGGCACTATGCAATGAAATGAAACAAGAAATAAAATCAAAGGCAGGTTAAGGCTATTTTCATTTCCCCAAATAAACATACTCACTTCTGTGGAAGTCAGTGCTACACAGACTATCAAGTGGAAGAGGTTTGCAGGATTAGATGCCTTACGAGTAGCTAGAAGACATTATTTAGGATTTTCTCAGAACCAGACATATGGCCCATGCCTCAGAGCCTCAGTCTAACCACTGCATGATGGATTTAGAAAGAATTTTCTGCTGTGGCCAGCTCATCCCTTATAACGGTCCACTAACAATGCCATCACCTCTCTGCGAGACATCTTTTTATCCGTCCCAGATGCTAAACCCTGTTTTCCTTAGCAAAAAAGTGCCCCACAAGACAAGCCAGAACCCTTTAAATGCCACAAGACTAAAACTTCTCCTAAAGTCAGGATAAGCCTGCCAAAGACAAGGTACCCTGAATTTACTCTCTGTAACTGAGAGCTGTCTCTGAACAACAGAACAATGGGTGTAAAAACATGTCAAAGGGTGCAGGAGCTCTAGCAGAGTTTCTGTGTAGCTAAGGGAACTCCCTCAAGTAGAACCAGGCCAGCACAATCAAAACAACCCTTGGTGTTTAAAAATACATTGCTGGCTTGGGCTTTTTGTATCAGAGGACAAGGAGGACAATACCCTACTCAAAAAGATAACTCACTTTTAGCCATTTGAACAAAATCAGTAACGAGGATGCACATATGTTTAATTAGAGATCCTTTAGGTTTCTCTAAAGAATCAGACCTTTGTGTGTGTGGCTTATAAGGATCTGAGGGACGTGGTATCTGAAAGTATCCTGATCAGAAAACATCCAGCTATCCTCAGGTCACAGTAAATATCTAAGATTTCTGTGTCTAAAACTGAGGTCCAGGCAGTGCTGGAGTCCTGTGGATTTCTCCTCCTCCAGAAAGAGGAATGGCAGGAAGGGTAGACAGGTACGGAAACCTGAAGTTGCACTCACTGCCCCTCAACTCTTCTGTTTATTACCTTTATCAAGCAGTTCAATCTCCAGTGTTCTGCAGAGCGCTTCAGCTTGAGAGAATTTCTCTCAGAAATGCAGCTTCCCCTTTTCAACTCCTTTCCAACACACACTCTGACACATTTAAAGCAAATCCTCCATAAGCTCAGTCAGTGACCAAAAAAATCTTTGCTAACAGAGAGTTAAAATTGCCCAGTGGTTTCTCATGTCTTTCCAAAATGCCTTGCTCAGCAAAACTCACCCCCCTGAAAACACAGAAAATGAGGAGTCCTGGCATAAACCAGCAGAACCTTAACTGTAACCCCCTGGAAGTCTCAGTCCCTGGAATTACTGGCATGCTCTCCAGATGAGTTCAGTGCAGTAGGTTTTTCTGAGCCTGATGCTCCAGAACAGCATGTGCTATCAGCAGGCAAGCTGCAATCTGCATTTGTTTTTATTTTGCTTGGGGTTTTTGGCAGTTGAATCCCTGCATTTTAGTGTCAGAGGGATATTTTTGATAGGATTGAGAAAAAGATGTTTTAGCCATCCCTCCCCTTTCAGTGCAGTCAGTTCTCTGCCTGATGTGTGAGCAGTGTATGCCTTACCTGGGCACTCCTGGAAGTTAAGACATTTCCCCCTTTCCCTGTCATCTCTACTGGATTTTACCTCACTTAGAGGGAAGAATGCACCACTGGCAGCCTCCTCACACTTGCTGACTTGACAGTCACTTCATCATGCTCCAGTTTCTCTTCCACCACCTCTTTTTGCACTCCTGTTTTCCAGCCCCAACAGTCCCCCCCAGGAACTTGTCCATGATGCCAGAAAACTGCAGTGTAAGCTAAATAAGGTTTTTTTAGGAACTTTAAAATCAGCCCAATTTCAGCCTAAATTTCAAGGCTTTCCACTTCAGTTGTAGCAAAACCAGAGTTCTGCTACAATCAGCATTTCTCCTGTGTTAAAACATGAAGCAAAAAGCAATACTGTTACTGCTCTGTTGCCTTCAAAATATTTAATTGTTCATAGGCTATGGTGAAGTGAAGCTTTAAAGCAACCTCAGCAGATACTCAGGAGGAACAGAGTTGTGACATGCTATGCAACATCAGGCCTTGTGTTTGAGAATGCTGTTTCTCACAAACCCAGGACATTTTAATGGATAAAAAAGTAAAAAGCTGTAAGAAACTTCTGTTTCATCTCAAGTTCTGTAGTTTACAGGAGCAGTAATTTCAGGCATAGTTGTGATGTTTCTTGAAGTAAGGGCACAGTATCAGCTCTTTAGTTCCAAGATGGAGCATTGCCAGATCCTTGAGTTTTAGTGCTGATGTTGGTAAATAATGTACAGTTTTTGGCTAACCATACAGGTACAAATTGTGGGTTAGACCAAAAAAAGCAATGCCGGCACACTGACAGGAATTGATTCAAAGGTAGATTCTCTAATAGTTGTGCTCTTGTTCCAGTCTTTCAGGCTGAAATGAAAGCTCAGAGCCCTTTTGATTGGAAGCAGAGATTTATGGTTAATTATAGCATTTCCCATGATTATATGTTTGTGCTTCAGTAATTGCTAGATGAGGAGGAACGCTGAAACAACTTTAGGGCTAGTATGTTGGTCTACCAAAAGATATACCTTCAGATAACTCAGCATGGGCCCTTCCTTATTTCTTTATAAGGAAAAATACATTGCAAAAGTTACACTCCACTGGTCCTTCAGAAAGGCAGCGGCAGCAGACGGTGCTGCTTCTGCCTCCACTGCTTCTGTCCCTCACCTTTTATTCCACAGACAAGTCCCTCAACATCCCCGTCTGAACAATGGCAGTGAAAAAACCATCTGGGGTGAACAATGAGTTCAACTCATCCAGGGCATGAGTTCTGCAGGGGTCAGACAAGATATTTTACCATCGAGAGCACATAGATTTGGTTATCATAATATAGTCAAGTGCCCAAAATTCTGCTGCTGTACATCATAAAGTCACAGAATGGTTTGACTTGAGAGGGACATTTAAAGGTCATCCAGTCCAGCCTCCCTGCAATGAGCAGGGACATCTTCCACAAGATCAGGTTGCTCAGAGCCCCCATCTTGGCTTTTATGGTAATTCTGTTGTATATTCAAAATGTATGATTGCACACTGCACAGTAAGTAACAGGTTAGTAAATTCCCATCCTTGTTTCATAATCTGCATCATAATTGCCTATATTTAAAAAGAAGCTCCTATGAACAGTGTATTTCTCTTTTAAATTTTCTCACAAGGAGAATATTGAAAAACAAACTACTGTGCCAGATGTTCAAAGACTTTTTATCCCCTCATCTACTACTTTCATGACCACAGAAACATTGCTTCTTGGTTGTTGTTTGTTTGGGGTTTTTTTCCTTCTTTTTTTTTTTTTCTGTGTAGAAAAGCTAAAGTGAACCTTAATGAACTGAAAACTAAAGAACACATCAGATTTTAGATATGAGTTCATTATAGCTATAGCTGTGCAAGAGATATAGCAGTGAAATGCACGCATACTTTGGAGATACTCAGTTACTAAATTAGAAGATTATGACCACAGAATCACATGTTATGGAAGTCAAAATGAAACTCTTACCAGAATTACAGAATTTATATTTCCATATCCACCCCCAGAAGAGCCAGGGGAGTGGCTGGCCGAGACTTCCACAATCACTACAGGACAGGTGTTGATGCTGTACATACTCTGACCACCTAGGAAACACAGGTGATAAAATAAATGGGGACTGTACAGACGGCATTGTCTACTGGAGCAAGCCAGCCTAGGATCTAATTTATCAAATATAAATTTAAGTCTGACCTAACTACCTGTATTGGAAATGTAGAAGAAAATAATTCTTCCTCTATAATTCATCCTAGGGCACATGTCTGACACAGGTGCCCTTTTCTCTGGAAGTACTTGGTTCTCTCCATTGGCTGCTAAGGGAGTCTTGATATCGAGCTCAAGCACAAAGGAGAGGGGATCAGTCCAGTCCTGGTGCCTGGTGTAGAAAGAGATACACTTTCTTTCTCTAATCAGCAGAGGATGATGTTCTCCCAGTGATGGCTGAGACCTGGAGGGGAGGTCAGTCTTTAACCAGGTGGAAATAGTTCAGAATATGGTCTGGACAAGCTGCAAGAGCACTGCAGTCTGAGTATTCCTTACCCTCTCTGTCTTGGTTGATCAGGACATTGAAGTCAGTATTTTTCTATTCTATGTATTTTTCTATACATTCAGTACATTAAAATCTCACTGTGAGATGAAGCCACCCACAGTGGCTGGAATTTTGCTCTTGAGATGTAGTCCTTGCTTGATACTCCTGTGATCTTCTGTGCTTGCATTATGCTCCAGGACAGGCTGGGAAATAAGACCGTACTCATTTTTACTGCTGGCAAACAACTGCTGGGCACCTTCATATGAAACTGCAAAACAGGATACAAAAAGCAAAGAGATTTATTTTAGGCTGACTTTAAAAAGAACTAAGTACTATTTTTAGTGTGTTTACTACTCGTCAAAGGGATTTTCTGTTGTCTCAAACCCAGGCCACTGAGGTTTACCACTGCTTGTATAACATTTCTTCAATAGTGCTGTTCCTTTTTCAGTAATTGGTGTGGCTTCCCATGGCTCCAGCAGCCCTTCTCTCCCTGGGCAGCCTGGGAGGGGGGATTTGCCCACGCTGGGGTGAGAGAGGCTGCACTTTCTGGTTCTGGGTGGGGTCCCTGTTGACTTCATCTGCCTCAGAGTCAAGCCCTAGACTGTTTTGGTTTCACTGAAGCCTACTGAGTTTCCTGGTGAGGGTACATTTCTAAATATAGCCCTTACATGGGATGCAGGAATGTTTACCCATGCAAAGTCAGGCAAGGTAAACACTTCTCACATTTTTTTTGGTCAGTACCTTTTTAATGGAAATGAGTCTTGAATTATATTTGGCATCATCCTGGCATGCTGGAGCTAAATACAGGGACTGTCTTCCTTTTCTGATATCTGTGATTTCTAATTTTATTTCATGTGGAAAGGGGTGATTTAGCAATCCTTCGTTATAGGTGTGTCGGTCAGAGTGGATGTTGTGAGCTCTGTGAATTTTGCATTCACCTTTTTAATAACACAGCCCTGAATGAATCTGTTGACAGAAGCTGAGCAATTTAAAAATACATTTGAAAGTATGCAATGGGATTATGACAGAGGGCTGTGCCAGAAAAAATACAAGCTCTTACTATGCTGTTACAGTTGCTTAAGCACACATTAAATGCATAGTTTGCACTCTCTCTTGCTCTCTCTCTCTCTTTCAAAGAATGTATTGTGAAGTACATTTATTTAGGACTGTGCCATTATGTTGATTCGGCTTTGATTCTACTGATGGATTTCTTTTTATAATCCCTGCTGTGTATTTGTGATAATCTCTGACTCAAGATTTGACGTAAGCTTGTCATTCTGTTCACATTAATCTGATTTAAAAGCTATTTATGCAAGCAGTTTGCTTGAATTTTTTAAACAGTAAGATGCATTTGTGAGCAGGCTGTTATCTTCTCGTAGGGTGCAATCATCTCATCAGCTGGTGCTGCTGCATCTCTGGGGAGTAGTGAAGACTTCTCTTTGCCAGTACAATGAAAAAGTCATTCTGCCATATCACACCTCGTGGTATTTTCTGCTTACTTTTGCGTAGGGGAATAACCTAATTTTGGTACAAGATGGAGAAAAAAGAAAACCTTTGAAATAAATTGATGGCTTTTTGAAAATCAATATCCCTTCAGCAAGCTCCCTACACAGGACTTTCCTACCAACACAAGCGACTGGTGCCCAGACAAAGGGGGTCAGCACTGGAGCAGTGATATGGTCCTGCACTGCCCTTGTCCTTCACACCAGTGCCCTGCCCTGCACCCCATCCTGTGGCCTTGCACTCACTTATTTATCCTCACAGAGTCAGAGAATCATAGAATCATAGAGTGGTTTGGGTTGGAAGGGACCTTAAAGCTTATCCAGTTTCAACTCCAATGCCAAGGGCAGGGACACCTTCCATTATCCCAGGTTGCTCAGAGCCCCATCCAGCCTGGCCTTGGACGCTCCCAGGGATGGGGCAGCCACAGCTTCTCTGGGCAACCTGTGCCAGGGCCTCAGCACCCTCACAGGGAACAATTTTTTCCTGATATCCGATCTAAACCTCCTCTCTGTTAGTGTGAAGCCATTCCCCCTTGTCCTGTCACTCCAGGCCCTAGTCAGTAGTCTCTCTCCATCTTTCCTGTGGGCTCCCTTCAGGCCCTGGAAGGGACCATTAGGTCACCCCAGAGCCTTCTCTTCCTCATGCTGAACAATCCCAATCCTCCCAGCCTTTCCTCACAGCAGAGCTGCTCCATCCCTCTGATCCCCTTGGTGTCCCTGCTCTGGACTGGCTCCAGCAGCTCCCTGTCCTTCTTGTGCTGCTGGAGGCAGCTCTGCAGGTGGGGTCTCACTGAGCAGGGAAGAGGGGCAGAATCCCCCCTCTCCTGCTGCCCACACTGGGAGATCAGCCCAGGGCATGGGGGATCTCTGGGATGGGCCATGTCCAGCTCTCACCACCAGCACCCCCAGGTGCAAGGGAAGAAATGAATTAAGGCACAATTTTGTCGTTCAGGCTTTCCAAGTAAGAGATTAAAAATCCTTGTACATGTGATCAGTGTATATCCCTGGCTAATAATGTATATCTGCAGATGAATTAAATGGAAGCAGGATGCTCCTTCAGGAGCAAACTTCATCCATAAATAACACAGTGCTGTCTGTGGTCTGATACATATGAAATCTGAGTGTTTATATTGTCTGTAATGACAATATCTCCCTTACGCAGAGGTCAGAGGAACTTGCTATTTCTGGTAGTGTATTCCTTCATTGTACTGCAGTAGGTACACCAGAGCCCCAGGTCTGCGGCTGGACACTCCACTACCATGAGGTAAAATGCAAAAAGGAGTAAGGTCATCTTGTAGGAGCCATCCTTGCTTGTGCTGAAGGTCCCTGTTATCTCTGAGGGACCCTCTGTTCTCAGAAAGAGCAGCACCAGAAGCGGACAGATGGAAGGGGGGGCAACGTGCACCTGGGACTTTGTCCAATGCTCTAGAAAGTCTTGTGAATTGGAGATCCTGGAACGAAATTTGGCATTTGAGTCACGGTGCTCACACATGGTGAGTCACGGGGCTGGGGAGTCCCAGCTGAGCCTTGCCAAGTGTGGGCAGAGTTGGGGGAGCTCTGGATGAACTGGACTCCCTAGGAAGTGCAGGGCAGCAGTGCTTGCTCTCTCCCTCTTCCCATAAGCCACAAGTTCCCCTGGGCTTGTCTGTGTGACATCCCTTGTCAGCTGGGACATTACTCCAGTCTGGTGAAAATCCATCTCCCAAATCTACACCAGCAGCCCTAATGGTGAGAGGGCTACCATTGCTTGAACTCCTGTTGCTTTCTCCACTTCCCTGCTATTCCTGCTTTCCTGCCCAGTGTGGGAGTTCTTGGGGATATTGGCCAGAGCTGGTGACAAAACGCACGGCATCATCCTCTGAGCGCTCTGGAAGGAAGCGTAATATTGGAAATAAAAATAGAACAATTGATTTGTGAGCTGAGCTCTACATTCACACAAAAAGGGTCATTGAAAGGGCTTTGCAAAAAGTAAAGGGGGATATTTGAGAAAGTGCCCAAGCTGCAGAAATGCTGAACAATGGGAGTTTGACTGTAATATGTTTAACCGAGCCTCTCGAATCCTACCCGGCAGTTGTGACAATGCATGTCATCTGTTGACATGCAGAGAAAAATTGAAGCCCATTCAGAGCAGAGCTATTTTGGGGTATTTGCTCCGAGCCCTGTGCTTGGCTCAGGCCGTGTGTGTGAATGGCTGCAGACACCTCCCCAGTCAAGTAGCCGTGGGTTTGGCAATGAGCTCCCTCCCACTGGGAGATAAGGCAGTTTGTACCCTGTCAGTGACCAGAGGCAGCCACAAAACATTAGGCAGGCTCCTGACTGTCGAGAGCTGAAACTGCTTGAAAACAGCAGGGTCAGTCTGCTCTCAAACACACTGGTATTATCTCATTAGCAGTGGCATTTACTGCACAGCTCAAGGAGCAGAAAAGGGAGTTGTTAAAAAAGACAAAAGCAAAGCAAACAAATAGTATATGAAATAGTGAGGCAGAGGGAATGGTATTTACATGTAGTCTTTTTCTTTGTTAAAGAAAGTAGTAGTTGTGCTACTAAGTGAATCATATACAAGCAGCGGATTATCACATCCTTATCTTACCTCCAAATTACGTTCTCCTTCCAGCTAGCAGGGAAAGAAGGCATTTTACCTGATCAGTCCTTGTTTATAAAGCT
>VYXC01011654.1:163048-233316 GCA_013397175.1 Platysteira castanea | reverse complement strand
TTTTTTTTTTTTTAAATTTTTTTACAACTGAAGACATCGGTCCATATCCACCTTCTCCTTTCTCCCATGGGATGGTTTTGCTGTTGGCTTCTCTGTTGCCAACTGGAATGTCACAAAATTAGCTCTGACTTTTTCTGTGGCATTATGGCATAAAGATTCAAGAGAAGACCAACCAGAAGGATAAAAATACCAGACAGCACACGAGTGGCGCATCCCTGGGGGCAAGCAGGAGTGGCAGGAGACATGGCAAGTGCACAGGAAGCTGTTTCCTTCAGCAGCACTGCGATATGTCCAGCAGATACACTTCCACCAGGCCGTCAAGACAGTCACAAACACAGGAATGTCTGAGGTGTTTCCACAACAGGACCTTGAAATGGAGCTGCTTCACCTGTCCCTGCTGAGGACTTCAGGATGGACTTGGACTTGCAGCAACCCCATGCTTGTAGCCTGGCCCTGCCACTGTGGGCACGTGCAGGTCTCACGTGCTCGGGGGGCTTGTCAGATGAAAGGCTTTGCAGGGTCAGAATTTTTATTCCTGCCAAAAGTGTGCACTGGGATACTTCCTCAGAAGTGGATCCTTCTTTTAGTCTGTGTGGGTACTCTCTGCTGCAGTGGTGCTCTCAGCTGTGACCAGCAGGCCGGTGTCACACAATTCATCTGCAGGGAAGGTTATCAGAGTGCCCTGCTGTAAGAAATAAATAAATGAATAAGGTGATATCACAGACAGAGGGGCTCTCAGGAGAGAAGAAAGCAGCACATATTGAAAGTGTGTAGTGGAAGAGGAAGCTGGGGGAGGGTCTTTAAGCTTCCCTTGATACTCAGGTGTTGCAGCCATATCATGGGGGATTTGACCTTAACAAATGAGCCATATACACGAAGATCTGCTTTTTACAAAACAGAAAAAACTCCTCGGGTTTTCAGAGCACAAACTAGTTCTTCGTGTGGTTTCCTCAGATGTGTGTGTTACTTGGCAGATGACACAAAACCTGTGCACTCCCTCTGAAGGATTTTCTGTCTGAGCTGTGTTGGTGAACTGTACTTTCTCAGGCAGAACAAATTATATGATTTAGTTTCTTGCTGAAATACAGGTGTAGTTCTGGCTCACATAAGTTCACGTATACAAGTGCTAAAATTAGAGTTTCCAAAAAATGTATGGGGGAAAAATCCCTGCTCCTAGTTTCTCAACTGTTTGGCTCAGGTAGCTTTCAGAAGACAAACACAGAGAGGGGTATGCAGAGAACCAAAAGAATGTGTTGAAAGTGCAAATCCACACAGACACAAAAATATTCTGGGACAAGCTCACTGGTATGGGGATCTATAAAAAACACTGAGTTAATGATTTGCACCTTTTAGAATGGAAGTTTATGCAACTAAATTGTCCAGACAACTTTTTTTCCCCCCAAAATTGCCAGTATCATATGTTTTTTTAAGATGAATTTTCATGAAATGCATAGCAGTGACTTTAGGCTGAATCCAATTCTGTAATCTACTGGGGGTTGGTACATTAAAATAAACTTTCAAATGATAGGGCCCCTCCTGTGCTTGTTGTCATACACAGACACACTGCTTTACAGCACCAGAGGGTTCGGTTTCAGACAAACTAAAAGTGCTTCTAATTTAATAGAAACAGTGCAGGCCAAGCCGTGAGCAAAGGAATGGATACTGAGAAGAGAACAGGGCAGGACCAACACTGAATAATGCAGCTGCAGTTCAGTGCCAACAGAAAATGGGTTCCAGTATTTTTTGACTAAGATGTGTACTTGTCAAACAAAACCTGGCAGGACAAAGTTACCTTTCAAATTTCATCCTGAAAGCCAGGAGATATAAATAAGGTGAGGAAAAATAGTGCCAGGTACAGCATATAATGTTTTTTCAAAAAGTATTATCCACTCTAGATTATATTGGTAAAATATAAATTGTATTTGTTTTGCTTCTATTTCTTACAGTCTAGAAGAGATGTATAAAGTACAAATAAGGCCTTTTTCTTTTGCACAAGGTCAGAAATATAAGTGTACAGAAAGCTGAGTATGAACTTACTAGGAAAGAAACTTCTGAAATGCTTTCAGAATTGATATCATTATGAAGAATATTGTTATTCTGGCCTCTGCACAAATGATTTTTTCCTTCTTTATTTATTTGTCCATTTATTTTCTGTGCCCAGGACATGTTTACACTAGGTAGGTGTTCTTGGATCCATAAATGAAGTGAATGCAAAGAGGCTTTGTAAAAAATCACTACTCAAGAAACTCCCTGGAATATAATCAGCAGTATATCAGCTCTTAATAATTAGTTACTTTGCACAAAGGCTGCATGTTTGTTGTTCTCAGGTATTCTTCTGCATAAGAAATATAATGAGATTAAAAAATCATTAAGACTTGCCTGTGAAGCCATACAAGAAAAGAATGTAGGAGTTTTCCTATTCTTGAGTAGCCATTTCTTCTTTTTATAGCTTGGTTTTATTTGTTATCATATGCCAAATTTAGCTCACTGATAAATTCATTCAGGCTACCCCAATTTTTCTTTGTGAATGAAAGTGCAGGCTGGCAGAGAGAGCAGGATAGCTCTCTGCATGAGTCTGAGTGTTGAACTGTCTCAAACAAACCTGTCAGGACAGCTAAAATACATTGTTTATAGGTGAGACTGAGCGATTTGATTGATCATTCTTCACAATACTGCAAAGGGATGCTGAGAGTGGTGAGAGTCTCAGCCTGTCTGGCAAATATCCTGCAATTTTAATTGTACTCAGACAGGAAAAAATACAAGGCATTTGCTGCAGCTAAGTGAACAATCCAAAGTGGACAATGTATTTAACACATTAAGGTTGGGAGTCTGGGCTGCATCAGAGCCTAAAGAGCTCCTTGCAGAACAGCTCCAAGAACAAACAAAAGCTGAATTAAGCAACCTCACCAGTCCCTGCCTCAGTCTTTAGCACAGTCTTTTCTCATATTGAAGGTCAACATGGGTGTGATTTTTGCACAGGTAACACAGTGGAGGTGTGGGGAGAGCTGGGTGGCATTCAGGCTGCCTGGGAATAATCCCAAAAACCTCTGAGACCAAAACTTGAGACCTGTAGTGCCTTCATGGTATTGCAGTGAACTCTGATCTTTCACTTGTCCAATACCTCTGAGTAAAAGTAAACAGGTATTTATTTATATGTATGTAGCCAGTCTTCTGATTTACCCTCAGCTTTTAGAACTGTTTACATACGAGTTGATCCCAAATAGTCCTTTCTAAAATTGGCATTTATTAGCTCAATCATCTGGCACTGCTTCCATTTTTTAGGGTGAGAGTAGAAGCACACACAGAACAAACTGTCAGGTGCATTTCAAAGTTGTTTTTCTGCCATTTGTTGTCCTAGTGCAATGCTGGAAATGAAGGAGAAAGAAGCACACGCATTTTTCATACAAATGGTGCTGCCTTTATGTGATTTCTTCTCGCTGACACAAATCCAATAGCTGAGGAATTGCAACGGAAAAGACAAGAATAAAAGAGAGGCAGGAGTCATCAGGAAGAGCAAGGTGTAGCTTGTTGTTGCTGCTCTTGACTTCCACTGTTACTAATCCACCCCAAGAGCAGAATTTAAAAAGGATATGTCAGTGATCAAGATCATGTCCCTGAAAATACCATGTACAGCACTGGTTTTCTTTCCCATTCACCCACACTTCAAGAAGACACGGGAGCCATGAAGACTGAAATTACTCAAACTATTTTACCTTTGTCTCTTTTCATTTTCACATTTCTATGTCAGAACTCCTTGAAAGGAAAAAATCCCATTTTCTAAAAAATCACACGTCATGCAGATGTCTCAGAAAGAGAAGGGCAAAAGCTGCTGCTCACTCTCAGAACTGAACTCTCGTGCATCTCTGAAAGAACAGTTAGATTGAAATGAGAGTTTAATGTGGAAATCAAGCTGCTTTCTACTGTGTCCCCTGACATGAGATTGTTCTAGATGCTCATTAGTGAAATACTGTTGATAAATAACAAAATGACAGTTTGTCTGATACATGTGGCATGATATCCATTACACCCAGAGTACTTCTATTTAGTGTGTGTTCAGAGAACAGGGATTTTGCTTAAAGCTCCTTATTATATTTTATGATAGGTCACAAGGAATTAGAGCAGATTCTGGTTGTCTGGAACATGTATGTGTAAATAAACAAGGAAGTGCAAATTAATTGCCATCTATTAGAGAGGAGGTGTGGGAAGGTAATGCTCTGCTGCAACTCAGATCATTTAAACTTCATTGATAGTTTTGTAAAGAATATAAATAATAGAAAAATCTACCTTAATGTGGAGCATAAGCTGGACATGAAACACACTGTTATCTGCCATTAATAATGCTAATGTTTCAGAGTTAGAAAAGGTACAGAACAGAGCAGCCAAACTAGCCTGTGACAGGGACATGGGAAATGAATTATCCAGAAAGATCAGCC
Source organism: Platysteira castanea (assembly GCA_013397175.1). Classification (NCBI taxonomy): domain Eukaryota; kingdom Metazoa; phylum Chordata; class Aves; order Passeriformes; genus Platysteira; species Platysteira castanea. The sequence continues at coordinate 228,883 of VYXC01011654.1, read as the reverse complement.
AAAATTAGGCAGATTGATAATAGGAGAGTCTCCAGGGATATGCTGGAGACAATACTGAAACCAAAGAAACAGAGAGAATGGATCACATTCATCTTTTTAAGATAGTCCCTAATTTGAAGAGTCTGGAGTGTGGGACAGCAAGGGGGTGACTCAGAAATGATAAGTATTTCCGGCACATTTGTTTAGTGTTGTTGAAATATTGAACAAATCGCTGAAGTCAAGAGCAACAAGTCAGGGGTTTAAAAGGAGCTCGTTTGTTTTCTTTTTGTGAAGGATTTTTGAGATTACATTAGCTACATATTTGAACTTACCATGGTAAGTTCTAGGGTGATTTGTATTTATTGGGGTTACAAGGGCAGGCCTCAGTGGACCATACGGTATTTTTACAGGGCTGTTTCCATAATAAAAATGACACAAAACTGTATTAACTTTTCACAGATTGATAGAGAAACAAACTGTCTAAATAGATATGTTTGTTTAAAAAGGGCTTGAGTTGGGGAGAATCTCTGCAGGTGTTCTAAGCGAATGCGTACTTATAGGTTTGAAGTTTTAAACTGGGGGTTTATTTCCATTCTCCTAAGACGTAGCTGAGAAAAGAGGCAGTGGGAAGAAAAAATACAAAGAGCAAGAAGGAAGGAGAATAAAGAATATGAATCAATGCAGAGGGGAAAAGGAGAAAAAAAAAATCTGCTTTCCAGGTAGTTTCTGTAGAACAGGATGGGAGAAAATTCACAGTTCCCTTCACCTTGGCAGACTTGGTCATGTCTCCAGTTAAAATTTCTTTTCCAGCTGAACCCGCTTTCTTCCTGGGTACAACAATTTGAATGGAATGATTCCAGCTTCATTCTCTGGAGGTGGCATAAAGATACATATTTACTTCTAAAAATTAAACTTAATTTCAAAAAGCAGATACTGTGATAAAATCAGATTAAGTAACTTCTTATAATTGAACAGTAATTTAATTTTGATTAATTTGAAGCATTATATCCCTGTTATTACAACACATTTTGTGTCTTTAAAGCACTGATTACTAGAAAGTGGGAGAGAACAGCAGGGGAAAAGATCATTTTTTATCTTCTTCTCCACTTTCCCCTATTAATCATGGTACCAGACAGGATACTGGGTTACACGGAGCACATGTTTGGCCCAGAATGGCCAGTCCTATAATGTACAGTTTTATGAAGTGATGAATTCTAAAATGAGAGTTCCAGCGTGCTTTTTTTGTAATAACTGGGGGTTTTGACATGCTTTTTCACTTACAGTAATTATTCCAAGGCGGAAAATTGAACAAATGAAAACGAGAAATACAGAAAGCTGAGTTTACGTGAAAAATGGCTAAGATGAATTTCATTTTGGGACTTAACATCAAGTCCTGTCTATATTGCAGAAAAGACTTGCTTAATTTTCATACCTGAGGTTTGTTAACTAATACAAGCTAAATTCCTAACTCAGACAAAGCAAGCTGTGTTTTTTGCTTAGCTCATCAAAGTGACCACGAGGGGTGGAGGGGAACTCTTACAACTCGTGTGTATTTTATTGTTGTTTAAACACAGCTGGTAATAGGTGAGTGTGTCTAAGCCAGGGAAGGCAGAAAGTGGTAATTAACACCAACTATGGCATATTGACAACATAAGTCTTAAAGTTCCAGGACCTGTATTCCAAGTCATATGTCAGATTTTTCTTACTTACGGAAATGAAAAATTCTCACAGACATTTATCTGTGCCTGCACAGTACCTTAAAAGTTATAGATAAAACCTATCTATAGCCCCTGGAGAGGGAGGTCTATGTTATCAGGAGGGAGTTCAACCTGCTTGAAGCCCCTCCTCTGCTGGGCCAGCCGTCCTTGGCTGTACTAAATTTGTTACCTAGAGTTTTTGGTGGCATTTATTGAAGGCAAAGGCACAGACAGGTGTTTCTGTGGAATGGCTGTGCTGCAGGCACAGGCAGGAGAGTAAAGCATCAGGCCCAAGGCCATGTGAATAATCATGGCAGAGAAATACAGTGCTGAGAGAGGAAAAATACTCCATAAAATGCAGGGCCACACTTTGAACCTTTCCTGACTATCCCTGATAAAATTTAGTATGAAGTAGCAACCAGTGAGACTTCTCTGTGACTCAAGAGCTGAGATCATCACAGTCATGACATGGCCATCCTTGCCCACCAAAGCCCAGCCTTAGGCAAGGCTTGCACAAGCTGCTCTCCAGACCCTCTTGGTCATGTTGGGCAACAAAAGTGCTGCAAAGTGCTTTGGATCAGAACCTGCAGATGAGGTTTCTCAGAGGGTTGGGGTTTTTTGGCACCCACTTTCCAACAAAATAAGTGAGCCTCCAGTGATATTGCTAAGCAAACACGTAAAAGGTGTCCCTCTGCTGTGCTTGTGAAACCAGGGCGGTGAAACTCAGAGCAGGCTCTGTCTGGGGGAGCAGGTTGCTCTCTGCAGGTCAGCTCTGTGCTGAGATGTACAGCACAACACGGAGTGCCTCTTTCACTAACCCAAGCATGACCCTGACCTCCGGGCCAGTCTGACTACATGCACACCTTGGCTTCCGAAGGGCCTAAACAACCAAAAAAACCTCGTTAATCTCAGGTTAAATCTGTGTGAGTTTGAGGAGAAGCACTTCCCTTTCAGCAGGCATCCAATTAAGGCACTGCACTGGTGCTCAGTAGAAATCAGATCAGTTTCCAGGTGAGAGAGATCACCCCTAACATGCAGTTTATACTCTCTGCACATCAAATCCACATTGTTAATCTTGGGCATAATACATCTTTTCTCCCATCTGTGGTCTCTGATTTTTAACTCGACTGTGAGGTGTTTGAGTGACGGCCTAGCCCTTACTAGATGCATTCACATAATCAATCCACTGCGATCCAGCCACAGAAACTGGTGCAAACACCTTCACAGACAGGCAAGGCAGCTGATCCCTTACAAACACCCAAACTCCAGTGCAGCCCTCTCCCTCTGCAGCCCTGTGTGCTGCACTGCCTCAGCATTCGGGTGACCCCAGGTAAGCCCAGGGTGGCATTAGCCCACCCACCCTCCTGTCGTGGTTTGACACCAGCCCAGTGCCAGCACCCACGGGAGCCGCTCGCTCACCCTCCCCTGCCACAGCTGGGCAGAGGAGAGAAAAAAAATTAACGAGGGGTTCATGAGTTGAGGTAAGGACCAGGAGAAACACTTCAAGGGCAAAACAGGCTCAACTAAGAGGTACAAAGTGAGGTTATTATTAAAAGAATCAGAGGAGGATAATGAGAAGTAAAATAAGCCCTTAAAAACGCCTTTCCCCCCAGCCCCTCCCTCCTTCCCAGCAACAACACAGGGAGGCAGGGCAGGGGGGGTTTGCTCAGTTCGTCACCCGAGGTTTTCTTCCACTGCTCTGGGAGAAGAGTCCTTCCCTGTGAGGCCGTGGGGTCCCTCCCACGGCAGACAGTTCTCCAGGAGCTTNCCCCACGGGCTGCGGGTGGATCTCTGCATTCCCCGTGGATCCCCACGGGCTGCGGGTGGATCTCTGCATTCCCCGTGGATCCCCATGGGCTGTGGGTGGATCTCTGCATCCCCCGTGGATCCCCAGGGGCTGCAGGGGCACAGCTGCTTCACCATGGTCTGCACCACGGCCTGCAGAGGAATCTCAGCTCTGGCACCTGGAGCACCTCCTGCCCCTCCTTCTGCACTGACCTTGGTGTCTCCATGTTGCTTCCCTTACACATCTCACCTCCTCCTCCTCTCTGCCTAGAAAAAACACGTGTGTGCCCTTTTGTTTTGATTTTCTTCTTAAATATGCCATCACAGAGGCGTTACCAACCTCTCTCATTGGCCCAGTTCTGGGCAGCAGCATGTCCATCTTCAGAGCCATCAGGGATTGGCTCTGTTGGACGTGGTGGCAGCTCCCAGCAGCTTCTCACAGGAGCCACCTCTGTGGCCCCCCTGCTACCAAAAACTAGGCCGTGCAAAACCAACACACCTCCCCATCCAGCCAGCAGTGGCATTTTTAACCCCCGACCCGCTAACTGCTGCCAGTTTACATCAAGAAAGCTTTGAGCTCTTCTTGCGGACAAAGCCCCCTCCCTCTGGGGATCTCACTCTGCCCCTGGAGGGGAGCCAGAGCTCCCATGGCAGGGCAGCCTCTGGTGCGAGGCCTCCCAGTTTTGGGTGGGGGCTGTGAGTTTGTGAGAGGAGACCTCTCCAACATTGCCTGCTCTGCACAAGGCACCTCCTTGACATGGCAAGCAGGTGTCTGCGCACCCCAGTGCTCGTGTGACACCGACCAGGCAGCTGAGTGACCACAAGGTGACCACAGGGCAGGACAAATTCTTGTGCCCCAGAATAACCAGAGGGCAAACTGTGGAGAGGGAGGGGGGCTGAAGGAAGGGCAGGCTTTCTGGTCAGCAGCAATTCATCCAAAATCCCTTCAGAGATACCAAAGAAATGGCCCTGCCCCCAGTTTACCTCCTAATAATTCAATGTCTGTGTTTGTTGCCAGCTAGAAGGCTTTTTTTTTTTTTTTTTAATTTCATGAGACAAGGAAGGTAGGATTTTAGCAGAATCCCATTGCAAAGCATGTATTTCTTCTTTTTCTTCTCCCTCCACTCCCTCAACAAATCCCCAAGGTCAACATTGTAATAAACAGCAGGAAAGACCCAATTTTCTGCACCTGTGGCCTTGTTTGTCTCTATATTTCTATAGGTGAATGGGCACTGGGGACACAGAAAGGAAGTGAATTCAATGGCTTGGTTTAAAAAACTCAGCATGGTAATCAGCAGGGACTCAGGTGAAATGGCTTTAAAACCCTGTTAAAACAGACCCAGAATGAGACAGGGTGTGTAGCTACAGTGCATGCAGCTTGGGGTTTTTTTGTAATATAAAAACTTGGCATTATTAAAAATCAGCCTCTAGTCAAGTATCTTGTTATTCAGGACACAAACTCCTGCACCTCAAATCTCTTACACAGAGCAGAAGAATGATGTTGGGTTTAATCTCCTTTTTCATCCCATGAAGATTTAGTTCTGACAAAAGGTACTAGACTAGAAGAAAATCAGGCACTTTTTAATTTTTTTTTTTTGGAAATAGAATGAACTCAGGCACTATGAGTTCCCCCACCAGCACCTAAAACCTGCGCTCTGCCCCCGAGTAACTCCTCCCTGCAGTCCAGGTTTGGTAACCTGGATTAGCCTGGTGGATAATCTACCCTGCTAACCACTGCTTGGAGTCACGCTTTTCCCTGAGGGCAGATGTTCCCTTTGCAGTGCGATGCTCCATAACTGGGTAATACAATTTACTGGGGTTTTTTCCCCCAATAAATAACAATGCCACGTTTTTATATTAAAAAAAACCCCGCCAAGCTGCATGCAAAGATGCTGCTTTGTGTGTAAAAGCTTCACATGCCAAGAGGTGCACAAATTCTCTCACAATTGGACAGATTTGTTTTCAGAGTTTTTATTAAATGCCTAAGGGGAGTGATTTGTAAAGCCCAAATACTGCAATAATTGATCTTCTCCTGGTATTTTAGTTCACTGATACCAACTGAGAAAAGAGCAGATCTCAGGTTGTCATAGCTCCCTGAAGGTTTGGGGGGAAAAGACTGTTAAAAGAGATAAACACCTTTTGGCAAAAGCCAAACTGTTTGCCTTGATTTGAGTTTACCACTGGGTTATTTCTGGCTCTGTTGTTTATCCAGATCCCTCCTGAATAGTTGTGGTATCCACCCGTCTGAGTACATCTCCCTGCTCACACATATCACTGCTGCAGAGGCACAGATCCAGACCCTGGAGCACTTGTGGGGTTTAATTTACTTGCAGTAGGAAAAATTAAGTCTGAAATAGAAACGGGCCTCAGCGAATTTTTTTCCTAGTACTGTGCTCCCGAGTGGAGCTCCAGCAAGGATGTGCACTGTCTGTTTCCTTGTTTTCCCAGGGGTGTGGAGGGAACCTTTACTACTGAACTGCTCCTTTCAAGGGGTACTGAGGCTTTAGACATTGGTAAGGGAGAAAGAATTCAAAATGGAAAAACCAAAAGCAACTCATTAAAGAAAAGATCAGCTTCAAACTTTATTATAAAGTATTGACAAGGGTCCCAAATAAGTGTTCAGTTGAGTTGCAAAGAGATGAGTAGGAGTTGGCTGCATGAATAATTCGATTGCTTTTTGACTAAAATGCCATTTATGGTCTAGGCAGTAGTTGGGCTGAACACACGCATTCACACTTGTATATGTGTACCTAATCTCAAATACAAATACTCAACCATGGATATGTTTGTTCAACCCTCTGTTGACTCTGGTGATCAATTTTGAAGCCTGAAAGCTGGTTAACAGCACTGTAAATAGCTCAGAGGCAGCTGTTTATTTGCTCATGATATTTGTCAAGCATTTTTATAAAAACAGACACGTAGGATTAACTTGTATTTCTTCCTTGATACCAGAGATAGATAGCACTCACCTGAGCTGGTGTTCAGCAGGAACTATCCTGACTGCTCTGGCTGGTTATCCAAACATTCTGCTCAGACTGGGAAGCCCCTGTGACCTGTGTCCTGACTGAGGCTTTTCCCCAGACTTAACTGCAGCTCTGGACAAATTGCTTCATCTTCAGGTGAAGCAATGGTCAGTTGGTCAACACCTCAGTTTCCATCAGTCTGCAGATTGAGGGTGGCTCTGGGTTGTGAGCTAGGCATGAGTGCTAGCTTTAAACTTGCAAAACACATGACTGCAAACACATTCATAGTTTTGGGGATGTGATTAGATGTTCACTGTGGGAGCAGGAGTACGAGTCATCCAACTGACCTACAAAAATGAGATAAAACCCAACCGAGCAGCTCACAGAGATCTCTATTTCTCTATTGAGCACTCTTTTTAATGAGGGGGAGCCTGATTCAATAGACTTCCATTAATTTTGAGGTGGACCATAAAGAACCCTGTTTGACCTTTTTCTCCTTCCATCAGACTGCTTGCTCTCACTCACCACGGCAGACAAATCCTCACCCCGTGCTTGCCCAGATTTCTCTCCAGCACAGTCAGCTCTAGCAGCACAGAACACCTGTATTATCTCTAGGACTTCAGCAGCAGCCAACACAAACAGCAAACAGCTGGATGTCAGAAAAGACCAAATCTGTCATGGCCTGACACGCTGTGTTGCCTCTGCAGCAATAAAATTACTGGTGGGTCAGCAGAAACAGCATCCAGAGTTGGTCAGATCCGCTGTGGAAGGTGCCTGAGCTGACTTCTGAGTTGCTACTTTTTATTGTTGTTATTTATGGCTTTGGTTGTTAATGAATACTTCTGGTAAATTTGGTTTCGAGCCCATGGGGTGAGTGTTATGTCACTCTGTTCCTGGAGCATTCTGAGCCAGCCTCCCCCCTGGGGTTTGCAGGCATTCCCTATTCCAGTCAGTAGTCAAGGGAGATGTAGGGACCACTTCAGTCCTTGCTGATAAGCAGCTGCCAGTGAAGTGACTCTGCATAGCTGGGTGGCAGCACAGCAACACTAATCAATATCTGAAAATGGGACTTTGGGGTACGTCTTCCACCTGCTGAAAAGAGAAAGTGCTGTTCTCTAGCCTGGCATTATGATGCATATTCATTGATATGGGGGATGGGGATTTTGTTTTATCACCATGAAAGAGTTGTGTTTATCCTATAAATAGAAAAGAAAGAGAGAGTGATTAAAAGCTAACCTCAGCTTTTTTAGTCAAGATTTTTAAAGCTGTCTCCAGTCCCTAGAGTAATTAATTTCAAATTTGTAGTTCAAGGCTATTGGTCCAACGCTAAATAAGTTCGTCTGGAAGAAAATAGCAGAGTGAACTTGCTCCCACTAAAATAATATCGCATTTTTTATGTTGTGTAAAAAGAACCAGACTAGTTCTAAAATTCTGATCTAGCTTAAATACACCCTCACAGCAAAGTTTCACTTCTCAAATGAGTAGCTTTATAATAATACAATTTGATGGTAGACTATTGCTTGTTTTGGGATCCTGAGGGTTGGATTGGTGGAGTTTTTTACAGTGCTGTTTTCTGTTCCTGAAAATAATTAGGGAGGACGAAGAGCTGTTTAATCTGATGAATACCATACCGATGCTGCAGTATCTTTAGACTGGCTGACAGGAGCCCAGTCGAGAAACCTAAGTGCTAAAAATCCTGATTTCAGTAGGTGGCAGCATCCCCTCTGTGTCACTCCCAAACCAACACCCGACGTGCTGCTCTGGGGCTCGACAGCTGTAAAACAACCCCGGTTTGCCGTGGCTGCTGAAGACCCCCAGTTCCACCTCCCAGCAGTGGTAGCTGCTGGTTCCTACACCTGATCCCAGGACAGAAACGAGCCTTCCCTCCCTTTCTCTTTCAGTGCATGAAGTGTTTTTGCTTGGCAGGTTGGGTTTGTTTGACTGGAGAGTCCTGGAGTTCTGCCCTCGAAGTATCACACATTTTTGTGGTGCTATTTTCACAGCTGCTCTGTCCCTGCCCAGAAGGCTCCAAAGAACGGGTCAAGTACCTCCCTCACAGGCCCAGCCATCCTTCATCTCTGCCTTGCAAATGGCATTGTTTGATTTTCTGCAGTGAGAATCACAGTGGTTTACAAGCCAGTTCAGGAAAGATTCATTCTCAACATGAAAACAAGTAATATTCTGTTAGAGTTACACAGTGTGGTAGTCACAAAGCTCTACAAGAGTATGGGAAAACCTAGCATCCATCCCCCAAAAATACACTCGTGCAATTGCACATCAGTCCCTTCTTATGGCTATTAGGCAATACAAATTAGTATATGTTAGTTTTTTAGGACTATATGGGTTAGTTTTTTAGCAGTAGAAGTCATCCCTCCCTTTTCTCTTTCTTAAATAGTGTGTTTATCTTGCTTGGCTAAGCTTCTCTCTTGCTTTGGTGATAACAAACAAGCACAACTGTAGGGCAGGATTTTAGAGGATTCCTGTGTTCACCGAGCATCTTTGAAAGGAGGACCCCCCAAGTCAGATGTCAGTGTAATATGGCTGCAGTTCTAAAGCACCTTTGTGGCATCCAGTGGTAATTATGCCAGCCACAAACAGCACTTGGACTAGGTCTGTTGTGTTGCCTATAAAGCAGTTGGAGAGGATGTACACTGTTTAGGAGGTGTCTGGAGAGTTTCTCAGTCAGGGAATTTCCAGCTAAAGAGATCCAGCCTGGTTTTAAACCTGGCTAGGTCCTGGGCTTGAATCTAGTTCCATAGGCTTTAACTGAAATCCCTTTTCCTTTTTATTCCCTGTCATTCATCTGGAATGCAAGTTTAATGCTAGTTTTGTATGTTGGGGCAGCATCAGAAGGAAGTAGTTAGGAGTCAACAGCATCAAAGGAAACTTTCCATAAATCCCATCTCCCTTTGCCAAGCACTGTTAGGGCCATCTTCTGTCCTTAATATTCTGTCCATGAACATTCCTGTGTATTCACCACATAAGGCTAAGAATAGTTCAGCCATTTAAGGGCCTGAGTTTACAGACAGGGACTGTATGAGTAATGGATTGCTGGGCTGGATCACTGCTAAAACATTCTAGCAGTCCATATTTATCAATAATAAGGTAATAAAACAACACTATCTGATTTCAACTTTCTTACCTTAGCAAAATATTAGTTCTTTGTTAAGCTGAGCTTGGTTCTCTATGCTCAAGAAAAGAGAGGTTTGTGTAGCTTTCTGTTAGGCTTGGTGATGGTACTTGAACATAATGTCAAATATTGTGTATTTTCTTAACCTAGCTTGTCAATCCATGTTCAGTCAATGGATGAGCATACAGTACAAAATCAAGTAACAAAAAAAATTCAGTAACACGAAATTATTTTTCATCAAAAATTAATTCATCAAAAAGAGCCGAAATCTCTAAAGAAAATTTGTAAACTCATTTGTAAGTCCAAGCCTCTAGTAACATATTCATATATCCTTTAAGATACCAACTCAGTCTTCAGTGTTACTCTGCCAGGTGTCTGAATCCACAGAATCACAGGATCGGGGGTTTGGAAGGGCCTCTGTGCATCATTCAGACTCCCCTGCTCGAATAGGATCACCTGGAGCAGGTTGCTTGGGATCTGGTGCAGGTTGGTTTTGAATATCTCCAGGTAAGGAGACCCCATGGCCTCTCTGGACGGCAGTTCCAATGCTCTGACACCCCCATAGTAACCAGTTATTCCTGGGCTCAGTCGCTGCCCGTTCATCTGGTGCCATTGCTGGGCCCCCCGGAGCAGAGCCTGGGCCCTGCTCGGAGCCCTCCCTGCAGACAGGGACACCCAGGGCTGAGGGCCCCTCTCAGCTGGGCCTCCTCTCGAGGCTCAACAGCCCCAGCTCCCTCAGCCTTTCCTTGTCAGGGAGATGTTCCAGGCCCTAAGTCATCTCTGCCACCTTCGCCGGATCCACTCCAGGAGTTCCATGGCCCTCCTGTCCTGAGGATCCCAGACCTGCACACAGCTCTCCAGATGTGCCTCACAGGGCTGAGCAAAGGGGCAGGATTGCTCCCTGACCTGCTGGCACTGCTCTTCCTGATGCTCCCCAGGGCACCATTTGCCTTCTTGGCACAAGGACACACTGCTGGCTCAGGAACACCTTGGTGTCCCAGGTCCTCCTCCACAGAGCTGCTCTCCAGCAGGTCAGCCCATGCCATCTCCAAGGGCATGGCAGGGAGCCCTTGGGTACTTTCTGTCTGCCTGCACTGTCACCAGTCTTTTCACTGCCACCAGGGAGCTTCAGTCTTACTTTCCAGTAGGTGACAGACTACTGCCAATATCCTAATGGTGGTGGTGACACCCAAACTTCTTTTCTTATTCCTCCTTTGCTGTTGTGAGGCCTAAACCACTCCAGAAACGTGAGTGAAAATGAACACACTTATAGGAGGCAGGATGAGGGGAAAGGGAATCACTCCGCTTTCTACAAAGTCTTCTTGTATTGAAGTGTGCAGAGTTCATGTTGGAAACATTCCTCAGCACCCAGAAGAGCTTTCTCTTATGTTTATTTTCAAGGAAACAGATTCTTGTACTGACACCATGGCTCAGGAGTGGAGATGCTGAAAATAGGGAATATTTCGTAGTTTTGCAGCCTGATTATCTGTGTTTCCCTAAAGAAGTACCATTTTCATAACTAAGTATAGACGTAAGTACCAAAGTACCACAGAAGAGTGGTTTTCAGCTTGTGATCTGTGCCTCCACAGATGACTTAGAGAGTAGCCACAGAAGCTAGTGGTGAGTAGCAAGTATTTAGTCAGAAGACTTAAATTCTTTACACAGAAGTCCACACCCATACAAAGAAGAAATAGTGGTCCGTATTACTGGCAAAGTTTGAAAACCTTTATCCAAAGAAAGACACAGAAATAAAAGAGAAGAGACTCAAAATCAAACAGATTTCAGGAGACTCCGTGGTGAGGAGACCATGGGTGTGTCTTTGGGGAGACTGACCTACAGCACAAGTGGCTTTAAATGAGCAAGGCTAAAGGGTGGATGCTTTCTAAGGAACAGCCACATGAAGATTTGCAGGGGCTCAGTGGTGCTGCTAAAAAAGACATTTCCTTGGACAGGGCTTTGCCACAGCTAAATTGCTTCTGGTGCAAATGGAAAGTAACTCCAGGCTTGCCATGTATAGTTCCCTCCAAAGGGAAGCTGGAACAAACTGCTAATTTCTGCAGAGTCCAGGTGAGGTAAATGTAAGGAAAGGAAGGGCACACTAGGGTGAAAGGACTTTTCAGGAGTTCCAGCACGGGTAAGGAGCAGAATAGGAAGGAGAGGGCAGGGCAGAATAAAATTGTGCATTAAAGTGTGTCAGTGGATAGCATCTGACAGGTTCCCCCCACTGCCAAGCTGTACGTTGAGCTATTTCTCAACCTATTTGTTACATCAAATGAGTCAAGAGAAGGAGATGTTTTCCTCGACATTAAATACCAAAGCCTACTTCAGAAAAAAAAAGCCTTGAAATAAACTTATAGAACTATTTTGATGGCATGGTATTAATAAATTATTCCTACTATGTCATGAAAGAATAAGAAGGAGGATAAATCAAAGCCCAGCTGGTAAAAAAACTCCCTGAAAAAAAAAATGAAAAATATAATATCTTGCAATTTCTTTTGAAGTCAGCACATTTTAAAGTTTTTATTTGGGTGAGAACAGAGCTTTTCATACGACAAGTGGTCCAGCTAAATTTTTCCAGCAGACTGTACTGGTTGTTGTGCAGTATTTCCATGATGAGGAGTCTCCCTGTTCCTTTCCCAGTGCTGAGAGGAAAGCAGGCACTCTGGGTATCTGTCGTCAGCAGGGCTCAAGCTGGATTAGCCAGGGGCACCTGCCACAGGCTCTTCAGGCTGTAAATGACAAGAGGGACCCTCCTGCATCCTCTCCTCACTGAAAACAAAGCAAATTAGGCATCGAAGTACTTCAAGTTATGCAGTTGGGATGCTGGGATGATCTCATCAATAAACTGACACCTCCAGCACACTCAAAGGGAAATTAAATAGTCCTGCCATGCTCCCATGATCTGTGTTTAGTGGAGCAGGCAGCACTGTAGTTCTCTGTGTGTGTGTATAAATATATATATATAGGGGGGAAAGTGGTTAAAAGAAAGGACATTTGAGCTGAACTCCCAAGAGCCTTGTTCTCCAGTACTGCCTTTCCTGAGAAGAGGCTGTGGTGTCTCACCTTCCTTAGGGTGTGAAAAAAGAGTTCCCTAAGAACAGAGAGCTTGTTTCCAGATTTGTGGTCATCCAGAGTTTACATGTAGAGGAGATACTGAATGTTGCTTTCTTTGCCATGATGGGAATGAGAGATTCCTAAAGAGAGATTCCATGGTCTGTTGGAAGTCTCTAGAGGAGGCTGAGATCTCACAGCAGCTGAACAGCTGAGTGATGAGGGCTTATCTGGGAGAGAGCTGCCCACCTGAGTATGAAGCCTGCGGGGCTGGGAGACCAGGCTGGGGGCAAGTGCCCAGAAATGTGCAGTGGCTGCTAGGTGGCACCAGGCTCTGGCACTGGGGCTTTGTGTTTGTCTCCCTACCTCTGTTCTCATCTCAGGTTGCCCAGTGTGCAGAAGGGTTTCTCCCAATCCCACCATGAGCCCCTTGCCACTGTCTCCTTCACCTGCCTTTCACCCCGCGGGTGAGGCAGCCCTGGGTGGGGTGGGTCTGTGGGAGGACAGGGCAGATTTGTGAGAGGTGACAGCTCCTGTGACAGGCGCTGCAAGGGGGCTGCCCTGGCAGGGGGCTGTTTACAACGTGATCCCTCAGCAGCTGCTGCAGTGCTGGCCCTGAGCTGTCAGTGCCTGCGGTTTTATGGCACTTTCATCACCATCTGTCACTCCTTTAATGGCGTGGCGTGCGTGTCCTGCCACCTTCCCCTGCCACCCTGTGCCCCCCCAGCACACACACACTCATTGGGGAGCTCAGCCATATGGCACCGAGTCATCCGTGTCTTCTGGGTCCGTCCTGGGGGACTGTGGGGACAGGAGCTTGGCAGCGTGGCCCAGGTAGCCAGAGTTATGACCTTGGAGTAGAAACCAAAATATTACTGTGCTAACATGGGAACCATGGTCTGTCCCCATTTCCATCCTCATGGATCTATCTGCCATCCTAATGTGGGCTGTTGGGCAGCAGTAGATGTTTGGCTTAGTCTCCTGCAGGGAAAAGTAGCCTAAAGGTTGCTCTTTGTTTATGTTTTATGATAAACAGAGAAAGAATAAAACACACACACACATTTTTTAAAGAAAAGCATTTGTTTATATATACATAGACACACCCCAAGGCTTAATGTCAGACCTTTGCCAAGGAACATATGTTATTTCAGCTTGACACATTTTGATTGCAAGATCCAGGACATTCTTTTCTTTCGTCCAGAACAGGAGAAAACTCCAAGTGAGCTGCAGCACTCACAATCCCCGTGGCTGTCTTCCATCACCAGGCTGTGTCTGTGCTGCAAGCACACGTGGTTTGAAATCAAAGCCTACCCCAGCCTCGGAGAAGCACCCCCAGAAAGTAAAGAGATCTGGTTTGCCAGGCCTTAGCTTCCAACCTGAGGGAGTTTTAATGCCTGTAAGCTTAATGCTGTGCATTATACTGTTATCTGCATTACCTGGGGGGGTTTGAGGGAGAGTTTGTGGCTGAGAGTAAACTTCACTGTAGCAATCCTTTTTTTCCCTCTTATGTGTTCCTGTGATTGGCCATTTGATTATAGTGAATCCCCAAAGGCTCATGGATTAAAAACAAAGGCTGGTTTGTAAGTGAACTTGCTGTTGATGGATTAAGGCAGTGTGCCGGCTGTAACCAGATCCACAATACAAGTTCATTCATTTGGAGAGCAGCTCTCGACTCGCATTACACCCTCCCTGCCTGCTCCTCACCATCCAGCCAGTGAAACTTTACACCTCCACGATTTTATCACAGCCGCAGCTCACCAACAATGTGTGTCATGCTGTGAAAAATATAACTATAAATCAAAGTCCTACATATGGTGCAGTGGTAACTTTCCCAAAAACTCTGCTTTGGAGGCCATCCCTAAACAGATTTGTTTGTGTGCGTGTGATGCATGTACACATATGACAATCAGAGGCTGCCACAACAGAGAGCTCCTATTTTCTAAGCTGACATTTCACAGTACGAGCCAAAAGAGTTCATTTTGGAGCACAGAGCAATGTTTGTGATATCAATACCAATAGACGCCTTTTAGACTTTCACTCTAAAGCCAAAAACATTTGGGGATGAAACGTTTTTATATCATTAGTGGGGAGGTAAAGCCAAGCATGCCCATATTTCTGTGACATGCAGAAGGGAACTTTCACCCCTGGTTTTCTTTTATCTCCCTCACTCTCTCTGGCTCACGTGCCACTCTAAGCATTCCCAATCCTCGGAGAGTGCGATCTTTAAGAGCTGTCATTACACTTCTCAAGTTTGACAGAAGATAAGAAAGCGAACAACTGGTTTTAATCATGACAGATTCCAAGTCCTGGAAGTCTTTCCAGAAGTTACTCCCAAGAGCTGACATTTTCTGAAGCCCCTTCTTTCGTGTGCAGTCCAGGGAGCCTCACCTCCAGAGCTTTCTGCTTGCCAAACACTGTCCCTGGTAGACAGGAAGACTAAACCACGATGTACTCTTGCAAATTATGCGTGATCAACTGTTTCTGCTGTGGAAGAGAGCCAGGACCAGGAATGCAATAGCCCAGCTATGCGAAGCCCCAAAGAAAAGTAGTCAAGCCAAAACTGCTGTGCAAACGGCAGTTCTGCCTGAGGAAGAAAGCCCTTTCCAAGGCCCATTCCTAGTCACTGATCCTGATGATTTATACAAGTCTCACCTGCTTCTCTTGCCTATAGTTAGGTAGTGTCAAAAATCCCACAGATATGCTGTTCCTGGTTTTACTTCTGGAGTTAATTTGTAATAATGTGTATGATACCCTCTGCATATTTCAAAGGGGAAACCAAGGCACAGGAAGATCAGTTGATTTAGTAAACTGGAACTCTGTGGCAGAATGAGTTGTCAAACATGCTTTGATTTTTTTTCTGCTGCAAGAGGTTGACTCCACAGGAGGCTAAAGTACAGTGTGATATTTGCTTTTCCCCCAAGGAGGTGATTTACACCAGCTATGGCTTTGGCCATGCAAGAGAAAAAGGCAAAATTCAAGGAAGCTTTTAAGTACTGTATGACTTCCAGGTTTTACCCAGTGCTAACCCAGTTCCCTCCTCTGTTATGTGCCAGTTCTGCCTTGGCAAAAACGAGACAGACCCTGCACTACCTGCACAATTATCCCACAGCCATAGCTGCCACTAAGGCTTTTTTTGCTTTAATTCTCTGAAACTTTACTGCAAATTCCTTTTTAAGTGTATAACAGACATGGAAACAAGACACAGACAAGGTCTGAAGAACAGGTTATGAAATAGTTTTAATGGACAATCAGATCCTCTGTGTTTTATTGCCTTTACAATAGATATTTTTGTATTAAGTGTTGTTGATGTTTGCCTGACTTCGGTGGTAGATCCTTTTTCTGGTTTCATCATCCACAAATTTGGAAAATAAATTTGACTGTTGGAAAATGAATTTCCTTTTTTAATTATAAAAGCAAAAGCTTTTTGGTTTCATTTTTATCATTAGGTTTTTTTCATAGAAAGATAATTTCTTGCTCTGTTGCAAGC
This sequence comes from Platysteira castanea, assembly GCA_013397175.1. NCBI lineage: Eukaryota > Metazoa > Chordata > Aves > Passeriformes > Platysteira > Platysteira castanea. The sequence goes on along the minus strand of VYXC01011654.1, from coordinate 212,791 downwards.
TCTGTGGAACATTTGTAAGCAGATACAGTTGTGCTGAGACAGCAGCATGAACCAGAGTTTCTTCTGCTGCCACATGGCTGTATTTCAGTGATATTGAAGGTACACTTGTGCTTTCTCCATGAGAGAAAAAAAGTCCTAACGGAGTAAAGACATAGGGAGTGAAATATGTTCTCTTTATCTGCCTTGATAGTACAACTATGGAAGAGTTTTATGGAGGAGAGAGAGGAATCTCCCTTCTCTGTGTTTTGAGCTTAGTTTTAGGTTACTCGAATTAAACAAGATTTTATTACTTGGCTTAGCATTTTTTATTAGCAACTTCAAGAATTCACCATGGAGCCAGTTTGAACATTACAGCAATCTGCAGTAATTGGGCTTGTCTCTGCTTAGAAATTAACTGTAACCATGGGTCATACAGTAAGAGGAAAAGCAAGGGGGTGAGGAGAGCAGAGTGCACGTTTGGAGTGTTTGAAAATGACAGACCTTCAAGCATCAGTGCCTTGTAGCTGTCAAATTCAGACTGAGGAAAAGCAAGGTCTGGAGTCGTCTGCCTGCAATGAATTATTCATCAGTCACAGCCTCACCTGGGTTCCTGCTGTGCCCGTGTGTGCAGCAGGGTGTGAGAATCACCTTGCCTTGTTGGCAATTCCAGCAGCAGGATCCGGCAAGGAGTGACTGCAGACCAACCAAAGAATCCCGGGAGTCAGGGGCAGACTTTCCTGGGACTCTGGTGACCTCTGGACACTGTCCTTTGCAGAGATGGTACGGATAACTGTGGACAAACAGTTCCTGTGTCTCTCAGCTCCTGTCTTGGGAATGAACAGAGATGAGGTGACAATTGAATGTTGCTCACCAGAGCCACGCTCAGTGCTGACAGAGACACACTGGTGACAAGAAGTACCTGCCGTGGCCAGTGCCTCTGGCAGCTGTGCTGTCACCACGGTGCCCCACCAGTGAGTGCTCCACAGTCCAGGACACGGGGCCAGCACTGGCTCACACCAACCCATGGACACAGCTGCGAAGACAGAGATAATTTTAGGTTTCAAGTAGTTGTATTTTCTGTAGTGCAAGTCTTGTGTTTGAAAAGGCTTGGAGTTGTTGATAGATGTGCTGGTGTGAGTACAGGCACAGCTGGCAGCTGCTTCAGATAAAAACACTGCATGAAATTGTGCCATTTATATAACTCTTGTTTATGGATTGGGAGCACAGGGATAATCGTTGGTTTATATGAAATCACACAGTCAATATATTGGGCATGCCAGTGTTTATGAGAATTCTGCTGACGTGGGGGAGCTGAATGGTTTTAAATCACCATACCTGGCATTGAGCTCCTTGGAATTAGGTATCAGGGATGTTTATGTGTTTCATATGCCCTTCAAAAAATTTAGTATTCCCAGGAAAACTGATTCAGATTTGTTGCTGTTTTTAACCTTGCCTGGGGAATACACCACAATTTAGCTCCTTACAGTACTTGAAGAGGATCTCATTCTGTTTATCTTTCTCTTGTTTGTTAATTTTTGAGCATTAATTAGCTCCAGATGTGGTATTTATGTTCTTTCCATGAGTTCTATCACCGATCCATAATTAAAGTGATCAGTATTTATTTATTGCCCAGATCCAGATAATTGCTGGTTGAGTCTAACCCCCACTGTAATGCATTTTAAACGTGTGGCTTTGGCTAGAATAGTTCAGGAGGCCTTTCTTTTCTCTGTTTATAATTGTATTAGCTCCTCTCTTTGCAGAAATAAGGCTGTCAGACCTTTAAAAAACCAACCCTATTCTGATGAGTGGTACATCTACTCTTTATTCCTCCATTTACAGCTGCAGGAAACCTTACACTTCATAACATACTCGAGTTTGGAGACCCTTCCATTGTTCAAACAACTTGAGATTACCTTTGATACTTCCACCTTATAAGACTTTTGCCTTGATTTCACTGAGGCTAGAATTCCATCAGGATCCTGCTCCTTGGCCCAGTTCCTGGATCAGGTAGTGAGGGAACACAGCAAACTACCAGCCCACCTGGAGAACTGACCAGTCATCATCTTAGATCCTGTTTAGACTCCAACATATAATTGAGCTGCTCTTTCCTTCCAGATGAAGGAAAATAAAGACGATTTCCTACTTTAGCCACAGAGGAGAGAGCGTGGCATGAGCTGGAAGTGTCACTTTTAGTCCCTGCTGGCTCTGTTATTCCTGTGCTGTATTTCCCCTGTCTTGACTACCTAGGTATGATATTTAACAGAAACTCTGCGCTTGTGCTTAGCCACCCTCCCCCTTCCAGAAGAGGAGTGCAACTCAGCTGATTCTGCTGTCATACTGAAATATATGTAATGTATATATAAAAATATATCAAATTATATCTATGGTTATATATATGTGTTACTAGCACTTTCCAGAACAAACAATTAGCTCCAACTTCAACATTAAGTCTTTTTCAAACACCTAGCTCTTGATATTACACATTCTAAACAAACTTTCACGTTTAAAAAACTCCAGATCTCGGAAAATGAACAGTTAAGAGGTCCTGTGAGTTTCTCTCTTGCCAGCCTTCTTGGCTTGCCATCATTTTTATTCAAGGTCCTGCTGCTGTGCAGTGCCCTAATGTTGTTTATAAATGTGCAGGCACACAAGTACCTACAACAATGAAATTAAGAGCCATAATATTTTTCATTCTGTTATTTAAAAAAAAAAAAAAAAGAAAAAAAGAAGAAAAAATAAATGTTGGATTTGGTTACCATGGAAACAACAGCTTGTGGTGCCATTTAAGATGCCCCAGGACACCTCAGGCTCTTTTCCAGAAGGGCACATGCCTTCAATACAGCCTGGGTCATGCCTACAAGGGTAAGAGATCTCAGAAACCAAGGGAGTCCGGAGTGTCTCTAGGCAGAGATTTTTAAACATCTTCATCATTGTATTTGTCTAGGCAACAAAAAGTGATTTTGCTTCTAGCAGGTGAAAATGTTATGAGTATTTTGATGGAACTTAGTAATTGCCATGCACAAAGGAACCTTGCAAAATAGGCTGGTGGAGTGTAACAGATCTGTGAAATCAAGCTTTCATCATCCTATTAGCAGTTTTCTAAGAGCTCTGGAATCAAAATGTTCCCAGTGTGTATCCATTCCTACTCCACCCCACTCAGCACATGCATAAATATTTTCTTGAAAGTCCCAGGCTTCCCAACCTTTCCCTGCAGAAACAGAGGTGATGATTGTAAATAGATAGGCTTCCCAAACTCAAGGGAGAAAACAGTGGAAGAATCTGTTAATGTGTAATAGGCTTATTCTTACATGCAAAGGTATTTGTAAGATTGATTCCCTCACTAGAAAATGACACAGAAAATTACTACAAGTTTTCATCTTTTAAAATATTTCAAAGTAAATGAGGGGGGGAAAAGTTAGTGGGAAAGGATATAGAATACTGATATGAAGAAAATACTGCAAGCAGAAAGCTATCAACCGTTCAATTCCATAGCCAGTTTATCCAAGGATAGCTGAAGCAATGATGTGAAAGCAATAAATGATCTTTTCCCAGCTAACAAATCAGACTGTAATGGGTGAGGCCAAGTTCTTATCTACACAAGAAAGCAGGATTGTGCCAGCAGCTGGGTTAATGAACCAGTGCCAAATATCAGCTAACTGGAAGTATCTTGACTTGTAAAATGTCATCAGTGCAGGCTCCTGGTGCTGGTTATCCCTGCTTCAGGGGTTGTGCCCATGGTGAGCTGAGCACCCGCGGGTCAGTCCGGCTGCCGCAGCAGTTCACTGATTTTCAGGAAAGCTCTGGGAGAGGGTTTGTCTTGTCATGGACAAGGCCCATGCTGCACATCCTGCGCTGGGTTGTGCTCACAAGGAAGGCAGTGCTGGAGCTGCTCATGAGCCCAGCTTGGCTTCAGTGCTGTGAGATTGTCCCACACCATGGCAGCTCCCACGTTTCAGCCTGTTCCATGCTGTCCAAAGCTCTAGTAACCAGCCAAGGGGCTGCAGGGTGGCCCACGCAGGGTTAAGACCTTCAGCAACTTCACTGCTGTGTGATGATGTTGTTTGTTTGACTCCCATCCTACTCCTGAAGGACAACAGCAGCCACCAAATTTGATCTTCATAATCAAGTGTGGGCAAGATTTTGCAAGTATTCCCCTTAGGAATGAAATCATATTGGCAAATCACTATGACTCTATCTGTGTTATTTGTGTAAGATCAAAAAAATCCAGTCGTTGGATTAATCCCTCTCACACCTTTCATGACCCTGAGGTCTGTTGCAATGCTCCTGTGATTGCACAAGTTTTAATTACATAGGTGCTGCTGATATCCATTTGATTGAAAATGCATTTTGGGGGGGAATCTGAGCACAGAGTAGTGCTGTGACAAGGGCATCAACTTAATTAAGAATTCAGTTTTGGACTCAGCTTTCAACTCTGCCACAGAACTTTTACATGACACTGAGCAAGTCACCTAGCCAGGTTCTCCTCTGTAAAATGTGGATAATGAAAACCTCCTTTTCCTCCATGGGATGTATAAATGCTTTCGCTGTTGAGAACCCTTTCAAATTCTTCTGATGAAAGCCAGGTACTATTACAAGGATGCGCATGCTGATGTCTCTTGTATTTGTTTGCTAGTCTGTCTTCTAATGTTACTGAAACCTTTCCAGGCTTCTGGCTAGTTTCAAACTAATACATTAAAAAAAAAAAAAAAAAATTCCCAATATTTCAAGTCAGGATTTCTGAAGCAATCAGCCTCCTTGGATCATCTGTTTGTGTGCAGCTCCAGTCTTTCCCTTCCCCCCACCAACTGGGAAAAAAACCCTGAATACAAATCCTTAAGCTTAAATATTTCTTTAGCTTTCTCCAACTCTTTGTGACACCATGTGAACCCTGTGTTGACCCTGGCCCATGTGGGGTTGTGACCCACAGCTGGGAAACACTGGCCTAAATCTAAGATGTTGGTGGGGCTGCCTCTCAGAGGTGACTTGACAGCTTTCCGTGGGTGTGAAGTGGCCTTGGAGAGGATGCTCTGACCTGCCAATCATGAGATGCTCTGTTTCATCCACATCAGGGAGTTTGTCCCATGGAGTTTAAGGAACAAAGCCCACATAGCACGAAAATGAGGTTTCTGTATAAGCTCTTGGTCTGCTCTGACTGTTGGGGACCTCAAGATATTTTCTTCCTTATTTCATTTTTGTCCTGAAATGGGTCAGATTCTAAGATGGGATAATTTTTTTATCATGGCACTCATTTGGCATTGATTAGACATGGCACCCCAGAAAAAAGAAGAGATGTCAGAAAAAAACCCAAATGAAAAGAGTGAATATTTTTTTCAGAAGGGCTGTGTGTATTTTGGATGTCCTCTGAGAAAAATATCTGCAAAGCTGGCAGTAGCAGGGATAGGTTGAGTCTAGAATAGTGGAATGGCAGCTGGGAAAATGAGGAGTGGATAGTGGTAAGAAGGAAGGTATTGGAGAGTAGATAAAAGAAGCACCAAATGGAGCAGCATTGAAAAACATGCTGACATTGCCATAGAAGAGAGAAGGGACATAGGAAAGAAATCACTGGGAGTATGTGGCTCAAGGCAGAGGGAGGCACTGACAGCTGATTTATTTGTGCTGAAGAGCTGGTGAGTCACTGTGGGCGCAGAGCTGGCACAGCTCCCTTTCCTGGCCACTGCTGCTGGGTCCCAGGACTCCGTATGCTAAACTGGGAGTGGTGGGTCTGCCAAGCACACGTGTTCCAGGTTATGTTTTCCATTCTCAAATTAGGATTTATTAGTGCAGGTAGGGACTCAGAACCTGGCAGGAGTGGGTGTCTCTCAAATAGACAATCTGCTACCTGTGAAGCCATTTCTTCTCCCTGAGACAGGCTAGAAATTCTGAGGTCTGTTGGCATCAAAATCAAAGAAAAGAGCTCCTCCCTTGGTGTATTACTTCTTCTGACTCCTCAGCTGCCTTGTCCTCACAGCTTGGTGTCACAGTCCTCACTCTTTGGCCCAGGTGGTACCAACACAGGCCTGTGCCAACAGTTCCCTGAAGCACATTGGGTTGTTAGCACTGGTTCTTCACTTAGCTTTGCAGGACTTGCTTGGCAGAATATCCTCTGTGCTATTGCTTCCTGGAAATAGGTATTTGCAGCTAAGGATGATTTCTCTGAGGTGCCTTGGCTGATCTGGACTCTCTGCCCTCCTACAGGAAACTCCTGTGCTTCTCACCCCCTTTCTTCCCTGGCCCATAACTTCCTCCATGGTTATTTTGTGCCAGGCAGTTTTCCATTCATTAAACATCTGCCTATGGAAGAGACTTTTGGAGGAGTTGTCTTAAGTCAACTTCCTTAACAAACCTGTTGTTCAGTCCCATTTGAATTGTTAACTCTCAATCCCTTCACCTGTCTTTGGGCCCCATCAGAATGATGCAAACACCCATTTTCATTGCTTTCTTTCTTATATTAGCCCAAGTGCACAAGTGCCATGAGTTTTCTCCAAATAACCACTTCAAATACTGTGGTTTTACCCATTTTGTACAAAAGAATGTGTTTTCAGGAATATAGTTGGTCACACAGGGTGTCCTGAGAGAAAAAAACCCCTTTTTTAGGCATGCTTTATCTTGAAAAATAGTGATGTGCGCTTGCTATTTTTTCCTTTGAAAACTGGTAGCACTAAAAAAGACCCCAATTTCTGAGTAAAAGAGACACTTTTTGCTTGTCACACGTTCTTGGTTCTGACATCACCTGACAGGGAAATTGTTACATATCTAGTTTATTATAATACCTAGAGAGAGAAACAAGATGCCTTTAGTTAGCATTGTGAGAAGATAAAGGTCAGGACCTTAGCAAGGGCCATGAAGGTTGAAGAGAGTGTTCAAACGATCTCTGCCTGTTCCACGGGATTAAGCATCACCATTTGATCCCATTAATGTCACAGATTGAATTTCACATCTCCATTGTACAGAGGACACAAATCCGAAAGTGGCCCTGAACAGATGCAAAGGCACTTGTGCTTCCACGGAGTGACAGTTCCAGGATTCATACAGTCCTTGCCTGGTTAAAACACCAGGAAAAAAAAGTTGCTGAAGTGCCTCTCTGCAATTCTCCCCAGCCGTTGCCAACTTAACCTTTACTGGCATGATGAGGAGTCCATTTTAGCCATTTCTTCAGAGAATTTTAAGACTCACTAGGTAGTTAATAACTTTGATTAAAGTATATCTTTTTACAATCTTGGCTTTCTGTCTATTTCCACTATTTTCTTTGAAAAAGTAATTTTCGTCATTTGCCTGCTCTTGTAAATCCATGCACAAGGATGGATGTAACATAAAGAAAAATGGAGAAAATACAGCTTGAAAGAAAAATAAAGCCTAAACAGTTTTCAGGATTACCAGGATTTGTGTATATATTAGCAGGTTGAAATATTCCATCCGGAAGGAAATGAAAAAATTAAATCCATACATGTTTGCATATTATGAGAGTGTCAAATAGAGGGAATTCAATAAGAAACCCAATATCCTTTGTCAGGTGAGGGTATTTGGTAAATCATGTTTTATAGCTGAATGTGGATTAGACAAGCCATAACTAATTTGTCAGGTTTTGACTGAATGCCAGTATTTTTTATTACATATATGACATTTTAATCAACTTCATCTTTGACTGAAGGCCTACTGGAGAAGGAATTTCCATCTGACCTGTCACTGTTTTTTAACAGTGAGCAAAAAAAGGAAGAATGAAATGATCTAGAAGCAAATTGCTAGGTTATACAAAGTGGGTGAAACATAATGAGATAATCGAATTGGATGTTGGAGGAAGTAAAACCATTTCTCATGTAACTGATTGGGTTCCTTCTGATGCAGTGTGACTTTCATACACTGTGGGGTAAGTAAAGGGCTTAATTACGTCCCCTCAGTGCTGCAAAACACATGATAGAATGGTCTGCTCATGATTCATTAAGTCTTCTGAAAAAGTGAGGGTTTATTCAAATGATTCAGCTCTGCCTTGTTCCCTTCGTTAGCACTCAGAGAATGGCAATGAGCTGAGAAAGAGCAGAGCTCATTTTGCAAGCACCCTGATTTACAGATCCCCCGTGCACGGACACTATCTTTGGAACATTCATTACAGATGTCGGGATCCCGAGTCTTTAATCACTGTGGTGTTAATTAATACCCTATTTGTTACTGTCATTGGCTGAGCACTGGCTGAGCACTGGATGTGCAAAATTCCACATGTGAAAGTGCTCAGTGTAATCAGGTAATACCTTAGTGAGATGCTGCTCAGCTGGAATGTCAGGGGGTGCCAAGAAAAGCATCGCAAGTACAAAAAAAAAAAAAAAAAAAAAAAAAAAAAAAGGAAGTAAAAGGAAGGTGGGAGGGAGAAGCATGAGATTGTAAGTAAGGTTTCCTTTAGACCTCGCCAGGGGCTACCTCTGCAGCCAGGAACATTCAGGCTCTCTCCTTGGAGCTGCACTGGTTCTGTATGTCCTGGGCTGTACTTTCCCCCTGCAGGACCAGCTGCTGCACAAGTGTCCTGTGTGCTGCTGGCTGCACAAAGACCTTCTGTGGAATCAATAAGAAACATCCCAAAAGCATGCAGGGAGGAGAAATATCTTCCAAGCAGATGACAGGCTGCTTCCAGGCTGAAGAACAGTTGCTGGTTTCCACTGCTGTTGCTCCAAAGAGAAGGGTGTGCTGGAATATTAAATGTTCCGGCATTTCCTTCTCTTCTAGCAGCAAGAAGGAAAGAGGACAAGGTGAAATGGCTCAGACTGAAGGACAGTAGGTTAGCATGAGATGGTGGGAAGAAATTCTTCACTGTAAGGGTGGTGAGGCCATGGCACAGAGGGTGTGTGGAGTGAGGAGCTGAGGGCCCTGCCAGAGCCCAAGGAGGGAGGTGGAGGCCCCTTCCCAGAGCGATGTGGAGCAGGAACCTAAGCTGAATGCTCAAATTCATTCCCCAAAGCAGCTATTTCTTGCCTCTGAGAGTGCAGAGGGAGAAGCCAGGCATTCAGGGAACTGCCAGAATTGGTGCAGATGAGAGGAAGAATTAATTCTATTTCATCCCAACAATAGTCTTCCATTTTGGTGGTTCTGATTTCTGGATGGATTAGTGTAAAAGGCAAGATTATTTGAGATGAGAAGCTATGGTTATACTGCAATATTCTTAACAGGACTATGGCTTCATGTCTCTGGTAATGATGGTCATCAGTTCACCACACCTCAAGAGGAATGCAATTTTTTAATATGCCTTCTATCATATATCAATGGTAAGCCAGCAAATCGTTCAGAAGCATCCATGGACCTGGTCTGTGCTATGGAAAGTCTTTTATTGCACTTTTAGAATCAAGCAATTGTGTTACTGGAGTAACATCTTTAGCCAAGGCTTGACCCATTTCTGCTGACAAGGTCTTACGGAAAAAAAAAAAGAGTGAAAAGGAATTTTTCTGTCTGTATGTGTTTGAATGTCCACATGTAGCTCCATGGTATCAAGGCAGGGTTTCAAGCTATCAACTCTCTCTTCTATGCTTTATTGTTGATGACTGGTTAAGAAAAGGAGCAAGACAGTCTACTCTGGCTTGATAGAGGAATTAAATATTGTTGAAAATATTTAACTGGATTTTCCAAACCCTTTGTTGTGACCTCCAGATGGAGAGTAAAAACTGCATAAATTAAATTAATCTGGGATGTAAACAAGTTCTGTGGTAGTCAGTCTAGTAATACCAACCTTGCCTTTGGCACTCTGATTTTGTGAGACTTGAGCAGTTAAATTTGGCTTTTGATGGCTTTCAAAGCTGTGAAGGGGTCATAAAAATTAAATTTGCTATGGTCATGATATGGTTGGGAATTTTCAGAGAGTAGGAATGACTGTGCACAAAATATGCATGAATAATAAAACTTAATTTTGCACTGTACTAATTATAGTTAAACTGCATCTAAAAACTTACATTGCTTATAGCTGCTTCAGCCTCATCTTATGTTTTACCCATACAGCATTTATTTCTTTCATTTTTTTTGCCTTTTCATTTTCTCAAATCTGATTAAAAAAAGGTGACAAGTTGTGGGCTAGACATTGATGGGCAGAATCCTATGCCTTTTTATGAAAAGAAGTTAAAGACAAGATGACAAAGAAAGTGGGAATGGGGTCAGGTGAAGGGGCCCCAGCAAAAACAAATCAGAATAGGGACCCTGGTCTGAAGGAAAATAAGAAAGAATGGGCAAAGGTCCGGAGACAAGAGGAGCAAGAAATAAAACCAGGGGGAGAAGATGGAAGCTTCTGGTAGAGGCAGAGGGGAGAAATAATGAGTGGATGTCTTTCTTTTTCTTTTCAGTTACCATCAGCATCTGTTACTGATAATTTCTGTGTTTTTGAAGAAGAGCTGGTGCAGTGAGTGAGCTAGCCCACCAACATAGCCAGCAAAGGAAAAAGAAGAGAACAGGTTCGAAGGAAGGGAAATGCAGGGGGTTTATATCTGATGGTAAACACTTTCATCCTTCCCTGCTGCTTGAATAATGCATCCTAATTTGACATGACTATACTGGTCACCAAGTTCATGCTAGGGTTATATAATCACAATCTGATCATTTTTCTTAAGTGCTGCTCAGCACAGAATCCTTTTATGTGGATAAAGGAAAGCAGCTATTCTTTTTCTTGTGATTTTTGGCTTGGGTTGATAGAAGTGTCAGCCAAGAATAAAAATACCTTTATAATCTTTAGCCTTTTTCCCTCCAACACTTGTGAGTTGTACTATTATTTCTCCATTGTCCTTCTATCAGCTGACAGAGAACCTGGTGTTTATGCCTCTGTTGGTTTAATAGTACATGGCTTTTGTCCAAGTTTATTGAAGAATGCTCCAGAAAATGAGTGTGGTCTTCAGATTGTGCCTGGCCATATGTGAATGACTTCGGCTTTTTTATTTCCCCCCTCTGTACTCAGAGGCACGAAGCTGGAACTCAGCCCCATTTCGTTGCTCCACCTCTGTGTCACGTGAATCCCGTGACTGACAAGATCTGGTTTTCTGGGGCTGTGCAAAACGCCTCAACTTCAGTGACTGCTGTTGTGACAAAGTTAGGAGCACCACCTGCCACTTACCCACCTACCCTTCATTTTCCAGCTCTGAAGTTGTTTCTGTGGGAAAAGCTGCAAGGGATTTTATTTCAGTGTAGAGTAACCCTTCCTAAATATTGTATTACTTTTTTTCTATTTTTTTTAATATAATGTTTAATATAATTTTTTTTAATATAATGTTTAATATAACACCACTGTTTCAAGGAAAAACTCCCTTCCTCAGAAAGTCCTTGCCAGTCCTTTTTTCCTATAAATGAAGTAAGGTGCAGCCTCCATGGTTCAAATTGCACTTGCAACCTCACTTCACTTCAGGATTTAAGTGTGCCTGGTTCTGCATTTGTTGTGAGGCTTGAAAGATGAGTGATGCTGCACCGAAGAGCCTTGTCAGTGTCACCCTCTTTAGGAATGGAATTGCACTGGCAGGAGAGCTGAGTTCTTATGGCCTATGAATAATTTAGGCACTCACGACTCTGTAGTTTTAAAAAAGCCAGCACTTTTCAGCTCCTACAGGAGATGTGTCTCATGCACAGTGTTTTGTGGTGAAATACTGGTTGTGATTTGGGTGCTACTCACAGGAACAATTAGACACAGAATTTTTGTCTCTCTTCCTTGAAAATGTACCACCTGTCTGCATAAGTCCATCCGAAGAGCAGAACAAGACTTACATGAATTTTACGTAGGAGATTAGTAACTTTCAGAGGAATTTACAGTTATCTGACCGTTGTTTTGCAAAAGAAATAGGTGTATGTTGAGTACTCATACAGCTGTAGCGCTGTTGGTATAAAAATACAGGATCAGCTTTGTTTTGCTGGGTTTTACACATACATTATATTTAAGTGTTTGTTGCAGAGACAGCTACTGATTTTCACTGCGTGCTTGCTTGGTGGAGAGCTTTTGGATTTCAGATTTTGCAACCAGCAGCAAGGCACTGAATAGATTCTCCTTGTCTGACAATAGTGCTAGTCTCTGTACTCACTTCCTTGCCTGCAAAACAGGGAAAATGAGTGTCCTGCATGGAGGGTCCCTGTGCTTCTGCCTGGGGTGGGAATGTCCAAAAAGGGCAGGTTTGCACCTCTGCTGAGCAGGGGATTCATCACACACTGCAAAGCCAGCACGGGCTGGACTTTGTGTGATGTTCAGCCTCGTGCAGCACACACACACTGAACCCATCGTGTCCAGAAAAGTGGCTTTGCTTCATGGACCCAGAGGGAAATGGGTGAATCCTGGAAAACTGGGATAACAACACCCACAGCATGTTTAGAGGGTGTCTTCTGCAGAGAAAGTAAAGAATGTTTGTGGAGCATTCCAACTCTAGGTCAATACATTATTAAAACAAAACAAAACACTCATCAGGAAATGAACAATTTTATATTTAATGCTGGCTTTGGATGCTATGCAGCAAATAAAGGCACTGAGCAATTTGTATAATAGGAATTGTAAATAAATTTCCCTGCGCTGTGCCCCACAGAACTATTGCACTAAATCTGGCACTTCCAATCTTTTGAATGTCTGACTCTGTGTCTGTAAGCTTTTCAGGATTTGTTTACAGTGTAATAGATGTTTAAAAATAATGATCCAGTGAAATTAGCCTGGTAGAGTAGGGAAAAAAAGGTGGTTGGGATTAATGTGCTGCATTGTTTTTGAAAGAATTGGGATATATGGTAATTTATTTATAAATGCATATATTATAAGATGACCAAAATTTTTCAGCCTCCAATAAGAGTTAAACCAGAGAGTAGCCTAAAGCCCCAAGTAAAAGTCTGGTTAAGTCCTTTACAATACTTTAGTTTCTAGCATCTAAAACGCCTGAGCCTTTATGATGCCTGTTTTCTTTTTAATGTGTGGTCTGGGACAAGACTGGAAGGGAAAGTCATGCTGTCTGTGAAGCTGAGAATGGCTACTTAGCATCCAAATATGTAATTAGGGAGCTTTTCATGCCTTTTTAATAAGTTGTAGTCATTAGTAAATTGCCAGTCTCATACCCCTCAAATGATTCAGAGTCTTTAAACTTGACTGGACTGGCCCAATTCCATTTAGAGCAGATGCTTTTTTGTCTCATTTTATTCTTTGCCTTTTGTTAGGGGCTTCAGCTGCAAGGAGAAAAAAATGGTAGTTGCAAATAAAAGGCAGGACAGTGAAAACACAGCTCCTCTCCTCTGCCAAAACCAGACACAGAGATCTCCCTCCTCTGCCTTTCTCCCGACCAGAGAGTGTGGGCTCTGATCCTGTGTCACCCCCACACACTCCTGCCAGGAAAACCAGGATAAATCAGGGATCCTGCCTAAATAATTCTAAAATTGTGTTTGGTGTTTACCTACATGGACCCTGAGGAAAATTAATGCAAATTAACTAGAGGTATGAAAGTGGATTAAAATGCATTAAAGCTAAACTGCATGATCTCATACAGATGCTGTTTCTCAAAATTACCAAGACTTTAATCTCATCAGGATTAATTGACCTCTAGTATAAATCCAGGCAAACAAAATGAAAATGTGTTGGCTGTGAGTTAGAGTGCTTATAAATCAGTAATCACTTTTAAGTTCATTTCTTAATTAAAAAACAAGTTGATTAATTGCAAGATTATTACAAATGGACTTTAAAATTAAGTTGGTCACATCGCATTTGGCTGGCATTTTAAGTTTTAAACTGGGCTATTTATATGGAATAATTCATTTAACCAGAAAGTCACCAGGTAGGTGCCCACAACCTCTACAAACATGAAAATATTCCCAGTGTTTTAAAAACCCTGGGTAGAACCTTTTGAGCCCTTTAAGTTAATTTTGCTTTGGCTTGTGGTCTACAGTAAGGCTAAGGAGTCACAGAGTTTTTCCTTTTCTGATTTCTGAACCATATTTGCTGAAAACCCAACAAGCTGTGCAGCTGTGTCCGAGTTCACCCTTCAGGTACATTTTTTGTTTCTCATGGGATCCTCAAAAGCAGATGAAATACTGCCCCAGCACAAAATCCCACCCTTACCTTAAGGAATCTGCAAGAAGTGATTCACTCATCTTCCTGTCTTCTTTTTTTTTTTTTTTCCCCTCTGTATTCATTTATATGTTTGCACTGAGAAGGTTGGCAGTACTTTAAATTAATGGGCTACCAAGACCTTTAGTCATCCTCTCAGGATGTTCTGGATGGATGAACGGAAGTAATAATCTCACTGTACCATTTTTTAATTTATTCCAGCAATTTTTTTCCCTGGTTCATCCTGAAAGTATAGATAAATCGCGGGCTATTTTATTTGGGAGATGAGGGGAATAATTAGCTCTCATTCTGAAGACAATTGTAAGAGCCATCTTAAAAAAAATGCTCTGAAACCACAAAAGTCTATGAATTTACATGTGCATTGATATAATAAATGTAGGCCAAAGAAATGCCATGAAGAAAGAGTTCCATGGGACACTACTTCAGCTAATAATGCACATAGGCATTTTTTGGTGTCAAAGACATGAATTATCACTGTATTCCTGTCCAGAGAGCCCAGCTGTGCTATCCAAGGGGTGGGTATGATCTCATAAGTTATCTAGGGCTGCCAGAGATGTGGTTAAACTGGAGGCTGCCACACAGGCAGAGTTGAGAAAATAAACTCTTCTGATGCTTGGAACTTCTGCCCAAAACACAGCTGTCCTATTAGGACCTGCAGGATCTCCTCCTTTTCCTTTAACAAAAGCTGTTTTTAAGGGACATAACCTGATAACCCTGGGTTTATCCAAAGAAGCTCTAGAGAGTCTGGCTGTCAGAGGCAGATGGGGAGGTCCAAGTGATACGGATTAGCATGGTCCTTTATTTTGGAGGGAATTTTACCCACACCTGAGATGGGCATCACAGTGCTGGATGTTACAAGTCACAAAATACTCGTTCAGCCATTGCAATAATCCAGAAATGATTTCAACACTTGAGCTGTGTTACTTTCTGCAATAACCCCCTGGGTTTATCACGTGCTGCCTCTCCTCTGGGTCTGCCTGGAGCCCCTCTCCACAGCCATGCAGCCCCAGCTGCATTGCTGTGCTGAGCCTGCAGTCCACACACTTCCAATCAGGCAACCTTTTGTGGTCCTGCTGCGACCCTAAACCAGACAGCTGACATGAATCCCAACTGCCCAGCCCAGCCTCAGGCCCTCCCAGTCGGGCAGATTAACTGCTATAGATTGCTCATTGTTTTTAATCTTCCACCCCATCTAGACCATCCAGGCTTGCAGCTTTCCAGAAGGGGAAAGGAAAAAGAGAAGAATTAAAAATTTCCTTTCACATTACTGGAGCCTAAAAATTGTACAGTACCACTATTTCTACCCTTTCTGATTATCAGCAGTCACTTTTTTATCTTGCAAGGTGTATGACCCATGGTAATTTTCAGGAATGACCTACAGTAAGGCCCAAGCACTTTTCTTTGTTCTGTAACCAGTCCAGTTTCTGTCATGTTAAATAAGAAAATGAATTCAGGTGGCTATAGTGGTTTGACCCCCACTGGGTATATCTGAGAGGTTTTCTGAAGATACTGTCCCCAGTGTGCTGCCACATGGGTAGCTGGATCATGCCCTTTTTTCTTTTTTTTCCCTTTTTGTTTAACTCTCATAGCATGAATATTATTTTGCATTTAAGTCACCTTTGAAAACAATATTGTGGTTGCTGTCACCGATTTCTCAGTGCAGACCTCACCAGAGAGGTGCACAGGCTGCTCCAACAAAGATGACACTTCCATGAAAGGAAATAGATATAAATAGATATAAAACTGTGATGACTTTCTTAGCTTACTGCTTGTCCTCTCTTGAAAGGGAGGAAGCTCAACAAAGTGCCTGAATCCTAAAATCACATAATAAGGAGATACGAACTCTTTTCTCTATATATCAAGGGGTGATAAGGGGCAGCTCAGAAAGCCTCATGAAGAAAACTGTCTGTCTAAATGTCTAAATGACATTAAACCTCCCTGAACCAGAGCAGGTGAATTGTGTGCTTATACAAAGATGACTTTGTATTTTCACATTCCCCCAGGGAAATGTGGACGCCATATGACAGAAAAGGCAGTACAAACATGAGATTGTTGGAGAGCCAGCCTAGAAAGCAGAGTTAAGGATGGTGCACAGAGCAGCAGTCTATAAATCCTGTATCCCTGACCGCTGTAGTTGTCTCATTCTGCTGGCACTGTGCTATTATTACACATTTAATGATAGCTGCTTGTAAGCTGCTTACCAATCATATCCACACACACCTGCTCAGACATTCCTGACAGCTCCCAGTGTATTATTGACAGAAGCAAAATGGATCTTTTCCTGTGGACACGTGTTTTCCTCTTGGCTCTGATCTTCTGCAACAAGGCAAAGGGGCAGAAATGCTGTTTCAGTTAAAGCCAAGTGAAATGAATTGAAGCTGGGGACACAAACTGCTGTTCCCTAAAATCTGGAAGCTTCCAATGGACACAAAAATTTTGTCTTCTAGTTACTCTTCATGGCTCTTGCTTTGTTTTTGAAGGGGACAATTTTGGAAAACCTGGCGTTTTCAAATAAAGGTTTTGATGGACTCAGGAGCATGAGGTGGGATCAGATCACAGACCACTTTTCAGTCTGTCTTCACTCACCTCTGTCTTTCTCTGTGTTCCAGCAGCTGCTAATGGGTTTAGTTCTTGTGACCCAGTGACATGCACTGGTCATGAAGTGAGTGCAATAGTGACTCTTAGCTACTGAAAAGACAAGACAAATTTCAGACACTGTCCTGAGCAGAAGGACCCTGCTTCCTCCCATAAAGAAGCTAAGGAGGAAAGGTTAACAACTTCAGACTTTCAAAAATCAGACTTTTCTTTGCGTTTCTTAGATGCTGCAGGGCTGACTTTCGGCTTCTCATTCTGATCTTTAGGGGTTTTTTCCTCAATGCTGCTGATCAGTGAAATATTTCTGTGAATCTTGAACAAGTGCCTCGTACTTCCTTTGAAATAAAAAATGATTAATCTATACAGTTCATCCCTAACTTGCAGAATATTATATCCTGGCCTCTCACACCTCTCCTCAGTGAGACTTCTCACTATTAGAAGAGGGAGTTGCAACCCATCCATGCCAGTCTCAGTCCCATTCCTTCAGCCTCCTTTGCATGTCATCTTGGCAACTACAAAATGAAAGGAAATGCATGGAAGAGTGGTTGTTTTTATAACCCAACAAAACCTGACAGAAGCTTGAGCAAAGCTATTTTTCTGCCGTATATCTGTCTGGCACGTGTTTGCCCACGGAATTCCTATGCAGCTGTACGACAATAGAATTGTTAACTGTGCGTGACAGTTTGGGCAATATTGTTCTGTTGGCTTGTTTCTCTTGAGATGATTTCAAATACGATGGACAACTGAGAGAGGGACACCCAGTGATTGCACCCCTGGGCTGGAGAGCAGGGCTCTGCCACTTTGGCAGTTTACAGTAATTCAGTGGTGTTTATGACGATAAGAAAGCAATTTGGTGAAAGTGAGGTAAAGCAGCCAATACAGAGCAAGATAAAACTGCAGTTAATTCAACCATCAGGAAACTGACCACTGAAAAATGTTCCTGATATGTCATTTTGAGTCAGTCCAGGTTGTGATTTTACTCAATCCACTCCTTGTTTAAGTTTCAGTGCTAAAAAGACCATTTGTCAGAGTGTCACTCAAACAAACTATGCAACAGACACAAAGCACCCACAGTACATTGCTGTGGTGGAGCAAGACACAGAGGCCCTTGCCAGTAAAGTTTTTCTTATACTGTTTGTATTTCATCAACCTTTCCAAAAGATAAAAACGTGATGTTGGTGGGAAACAAAATCCAGTAGTCCAATGGTGTTTATCAACTGCTTAGAGCCAGAATTGTATGAGAAGTCAAACTGAAAGTGAGTAAAGACAATAAACAGAATGATAGATGTACTGGCACCTATTTGCATGTTATTTCAAGTCGCTGACAGGCTGGGATATGGCCTGTGCATACACAAATGTGCTTTTGCCCATGCGTTTTTGCCAGGCATTCTCTCTGCAAGCAGCAGTGTAACTCTGGCACCTACATTCAACAACAAAAAAGAGCAGCTCATGAGAATGCTGTACCAGAATCCTGCACACAGGCATTCCTGCTCTCCCTAATCATCAGCAAACAGGGAATATTGATCTGAAATTTTCCAGTAGATTTAGTCATCAAGCAAAGGGTCCCATTTTAGACAAGGAACTGAATAGCACTACAAGAAACTGTGCTTAAAAAATACGTCTTCAAGACCAAATTCTGGGGGGCTTTCCACTTCACAGGTATTCACACTACCATCACTAAAACTGTAGCATAGACATTCACCACTGTGGAGAAGTGTTTCAAACATGATTCATAACTAACATGAAAAAAAGCGGTGGTTGTGGGAGACAAGGCAGTGTATCAAAAGTGCACTAGGAACAAGACAGAATCTCCTCTATTTCTCCACCAGCTAAAGCTTGAACTGACAGAGAAATAACCCTCTGTTACTGGAACTGGATATTTGATGTTCTGAGAAGAGAGAAAAACCATGTTATAATGTCAGGTAATTTCTCAGCAGAGAGGAGGAGGACAGCTAAAATCTGGGCTGTAAGTCTGTCAAGTTTCTGGAATTTAAATCAAGTAACTCTGGGGCTATTAGAGGTAATATGGTTATTAGCAAAAAGGCTCCCTTAAACTGTAGACCAAGAGTGGAATTTTCCCATTGCTTCATAAGCACACTCAGATCATGAGGTCCCTGCCAATTTGTATCCCCCCTTGCTCAGCAGGAGAAGCTGCTCTGATGACAAATAGAGAAGGTTCCTTTTTCACTTTTTTAAGGACACACACCTTCTTGTACACACTGCTACGAAGCTGATCAGCAATGGGCTGTGTATTTAAACTTCCCCTTTAATCTTCATGTTGTTCTGGTTTTGCATCTGCTGCCTACACCAAGAAGGGCATCAGGGAAGGGCTGGTTTGGGGGTTGTTTTTTTAAAGGCACAGAATGTAACCCAACTTAACAAGCCATCTCAAAGATGGATGCTATTTGAAATGTGAAATCAGCCCAGTAGATTCCTAATAGAGAGACCAATTTAGGATGATCTGAGTGAGATCTGCTGAAGGAATTCAAAACCACATGCCAAGATTCCTTCTAAAATCCCAGCTCTGGCATCAGCTGCCCAATAGAAAGCCATTGTGTGTTTTGGTGGGATTCACTTTGCTTAATTTTTGATGTCTGAACATGCAGGAGAACTCTCTGCAGCATCATAACACAGATGGGAGGCTAGACAGAATGATCTACTCTATGGGGATTCTGTGGGAGCCACAGAAGTGCCCTGAGCTCACTGCTGACATGAGGCAGGTGGCTTCAATACTTACTTCAGGTTAGAAACCTCTCTTCACATGACATTTTCAGAGCTGAATCCTTTGCCTTGAGGTGCAACTGAGCTGCTGTTGCAGTGAATGACAGATGGAGATGTCTGTGAAATTTAGGGCAAGTCAACACTGAAATCTTTTAATGGTAGATTAATATTCTTTAGAGACATGACAGCACTTACCCTGGCAAGAGTCCTAATGTAAACAAAAATTGCCTGGCATAAAAACTGGGGGGTTGTCATTGCTTTTTTTTCCTGTTTCACTCAGGAAATGGGTGTAGGTTGTTTGGACACCCCTTCCAAGGAAATGTCTCTTCAGTGCAGGAGAATGGCACCATCGGTGGTGTGGTGGGAAAGCCAGGAGCAAACCTAGAGCAGGGGTTCTGACAAAACTGCAAAAGTCGTCTTCACCTGATGTATACTAAATGCATAAAAATGTCACCACCCCCTCTCGCAAACACAAAGAAACACCCAAAATCCTTTTAGCCTGCAGCGAGGAGTTTGAAATGTGGATGTGGCCAAGCTGCACCAGCCCACTTTTCAGGGACTAGGTCTTGATTTTGGTCTCAGTATCTCCTTCTCCCTTTTGTGCATGAAGGTGCTTTCCTTCACAGAGGGGCTGCAGTGACTCGGTTGTTGTTGTTTATTAAGTGTTTGCAAGATTAAATGCGGTGTGCGAGAAGGACCTGACATGGGCATTGCTTGGGTCTGCAAGCTGGGTTTGTCTGTGTTCTTCTGTGAAGTGCAAAAACCCTTTGCAATTAGAAATCGCTCATTATGAGTTACTATTTTATTTTATTGTATTGTATTTTGTAAAACGGTTCTAGAGTAATGTGGAAGATACAACCCCTCCGTGTTCTCTGCTTCTCCTTAGTCCTGACACATCAAAGGAGCAGCCACGGGGAGACATCTGTCACTAGTTAATGTCATGGTTGTGGAGGTAGAACCTCCTCTTCTGTTTGGGCCAATGTGGGCAGCCCTTTGATGGATGTGTTCAGCCTTCATCCAGTGTGATCACCCCGTGCAGCCCCTTGTTCAGATCTGCGTGTGAACAAGAATGTCCTGACCTGAGATCCTTTTTAATACAGCAGGGATCCGTGATAGAAACCATCAAAGGAAACCTTTGATCTTTTGACTATCTCTTAGTCATCTGCTGCACAATGCAAATAATAATGAAAACAAAGCTAAGGAGCAGAGCAGCTACATTAAAGAATCAGGCTTGTTGCCGGCAATGAAGCTAATCACTGAGGTTTTATCCTAGCCTCAGACGCAAAGAGAAAGAGGGGGGAGGGAAGAGAAAAAAGGGGAGGGAAAAAAAGCTGTGCTCAGCAGTGAAACCTCTTTACTAAACTGAAATATTCCAGGAACACTTGTTATTTTATGTCAGAGGAGTTAATGAAAGACATAAACATGCAGCCACTCTTTACAGTAGAATTTTATAAATAATCTTTATTCCAGTGTCCTTTACTTGGTCTAACTTGCACAGAAATATGCATCGATGTACATCATAATTTAAGTATCACTCAGTTAATCAAACTAAGTAAGTACTGCTGGAGTCTTCACTGCCTTTATTCTTTTTTGCCCTCCTCTTCCTCTCCCCTCCACCCACCCACCCAACAGACCCTGAGGATGGAAAGCATCTTGATTCAGAAAGTGAATATACCACTCTAGGAAAAGAGTAGCTTAAAAATGTGAATCTCTTTGCTGTAATCTCATTTGGTTTTGTAGCATTTTCTGAGACCCCTAAAACCTCAAACAAGTGTGTGTGAGAGTTGAGGCCTGAAGAAGTTGTGTGTGTTCTTCTGTCTGCTTGTGATTTTGGGAACATACTGAGGGATTCTTTCAAGCTCTAATGCCAGGCATGTCTGTATATATACTTTCTTTCTCTTACGTTCCTCTTGCACCTAATTATTTAGGTGAAATTTTGATCTGACAAAAAAGCCTTGATGCTTTAAATCATTTATTAAGCGAACAGAGAGACAGAAATGTCGGTGATTGGAATTCAGACTGAATCTGAGTCTGGTTCCTGGATCTGAGTCTCTGATCTGAATGGTTTATTCAAAGGAACAAGCTGGTTTTATACACTTCCCCAAGACACAGTATTTCCTTACATGGTAATTCTCACTACACAACCTATCCCGTGTTGCCACATCAGCAAGGCACCTTCTAGATGTCCCTCTGTGGGGTGGTCATGCACTGCTCTCCTGTCTGTCAGCTTCCCGCAGGCTCCTCTCCGCAGGGCTCTGCCGAGTGACACCTCCTCCCCCCAGGGTCTGTGCTGCCCTGCCCTCCTTTGTGCTGCCCTGTGCTTCTTATCTTTCCCCATACAGAAACGCCAGCAGCTTTTCTTCTGTGTGTATTATCAGTGCCTCTGAGCTCTGCTCAAGATGTCAAACTCTCTCAGAGGCTGAAAATGTTGTACAATTTCTGCAGCCTATCTGCAGAGCCAAAATGGCTCACTCTTAGCCAAGATAACTCAACTGGCCCAGTGGGCCAAAGAAATAAGGTACAGCTGTCAGGCAAAAAAATCTCCATCACCTCTGTGATGATTAACACAGATACTTGATCCCTTGTAAGAAGGGAGATGTCTTGGGTAAAGAGGCCAGATTAATTCAGAATATTGACTTCAGTGGACAGATATTACAAGCTAAAGTCACAATCTTAATTTCAGCTATTCCGAGCTGGAGAGTTCCAAGGATAAACTGTGACCTGGGGCCACAAACACATTTAAGGCTGACACAAAGAAACTTTCAAAGGAGGCCAAAGGTAGAGTGGAGCAGACAGGTTTGCACTGGGGAAAGAAACCACTTTTTGGGAGGTAAAATTGCTGCAGGTCGTAGCAAAAAGTGAAAACTTCTGAGTAGAAATTTAAGAACAACCCCTAAGAACAGAGATAGAAAATGATGCAGCAGGTTAGGCCAGGTGGAGAGCAGCAGGAAACAAACAGGAAAACAAGCTGGCCAAAAAGCTTGCCTGGGTTTTTCAAGTTTCTCTCTCCCTCCTAACAAACCAAACGACCTCCATAAAAACCCTACTCCACAAGAAAATGTATTATCACCCCTGATCTGAACTGACAGATGTTGCCTGGTTTCTGCAGAGAAATTCCTATGCCAGGGTGTGAGCCCAGGGAGTTGTTTCCTCACTGGAGTTTCACATCAGGCAGCAGTGCTCCCCGACTGACCTCCCAGAAGGACTCCTGGGCTCTGAGCAAGTCTGACCATCCTTCAGCCAGAGGGAGGATCCCTGGAGAACGGGAGCTATGGAGGAGAAGGAAAATGTAGGAGAAAAAAACTGTTAAAAATATCCAGGGCTCTATCCCGCTCAGGAAGTGGCGCATCAGAGGGGAAGGCAAACAGAGCTGTTAGAAAAAGAAGCTCTAAACACTGGATTGATAAAACCTTTCCTGACACTCTGAAGAAGACAGATGAGGGACACTACCCACGGTTTTCTGCTAAGATATTCAGCATCGTACACATAACAGCATGTGGGCACTCAGAAGAGGTATTTGGCCACTGTTGCTCCAGTTAGCATCAAAACACACCAGCCCTTTTACCTGCTGATTCTTCTCAGACTACTCCAGGGGCAAGGTTGGAAACTACCATGAAAAAATAGCCCTGGTAGATACCATTTCTAAAAGGGGTCTCCTTTAAATTATTGTTTCCTTTCCTAAAGGGTATGGGGGTGACTTTAAGTGACAGAGAAATTACTCTTGGATTTGCTGGATTTATCGGTGCCACTGTGTTAGAAGGGACACAGCAAGTTTACTGTAGAGCTGGAAGGACCTGGGCAGACACTCAAAGTGGAGGTGCTTTGAATTTTTACGGTGGTACATCTACAAAAGCCAGAGCAGTTCAGAGAGGTTGACAACACCATCATTTTTCTTAACTGTAGCTGAGTTGAGAGACCTTCAAAAGACTTATTGTTGTACCAGTGCTGAACCCTCAGACTGTATCCAGTGTGCTTTAGGTTGGTTTTATTTTCATATAGCATCGCCTTCCTGATTTTGTTTTCCTGTCTTTTTTTAGCACCGGAGTTTTTCAGTCGTTATCGGCAAAGAAGTGGAAATTTTACTTAAATATGTCATTGGTGGTATTTAAAAGGAAAAAATAAAGATATTTTAAAAGTCCTGCTTGAATAACAAAGGATTTTCCTTTTCTTTTTTTTTTATTAACATCCATGAGCTTTTTGTTGTCTCTTGTTCCTTTCTTGCTGGGTTTTTTTGTGTTTACTCTTACTAGCTTTTGTACCACTTTAATTTCTGTATGTATTTTTAGCAAACCACCATCTGCACAATTAATGGAAAATCCCATTTTACAGAGATTTTTAAAGTTATTGTTTCAATTGTGTTACAACACAAAGATAGCCCCTGTACTAGAGAGCTTCCAGTGTGAGACTTAAACAAAATGCAGCTTCTAACTAAACAGACTCTGAATCCTTCACAAAAATAAAACATTGCCTGTCAGAAATAATATATAGAACTATTTAATATGAAAAATTGCAAATCTTCAACTGACCACATATCCTGCAGGAGTAATTATGTCATTTCAGGAGAAAATAAAACAGCCATGTTTTGTCAAATATAAGACATTTCACACACTATCAATTTTACAGATATAAATACCTAGGGGCATACACAAACCCTGTGATCACCAGTGGCAAATTGCCAAGTGAGGACAGATTCATTAAACATTAGAAGTATCAGGCACCCACCCAAACCCATAAATTAAAATTTTAAGCCTTGACTGTTATGCCACTTCATACAAGTTAAATATGTTTGGAGACATTTTTATGCAGCCTAATTAGAACTGGATGGAAATCCCAGTTAAAGTATGATGTAGCTCTTCCTTAGCTAGTTTTCTTGGCAAAATCCAGCCTTGAAAGAGTCATATTCCTTTCTGCAAGTTGCTGCAGAAAAGAAGCTGGTGGTAAATCGGGTCCAAAGGAGACTGGGAAACTGCTGGAACTGGATTGTTAAGACAGCCTGGTTTGTTTAGGTGGGACTGCCAGTAAACCTTTGTGATCTGCAGGCAGAAAGAGCGAGTCCTTAATTAATATTCTCAATAGCAGTGACTAATCTGCTTTGAAACCAGCTGCTGTCACCAGATGAAACTGTCAGCAGGCTTCTGCAGCTCCTGTTCAAGCAGCCAGTCTCTGTTTCCAGTTTTTAAGAGCAGTGTGCATCTCAGCAACCAGATACAATTAAAGCTGGAGTTTGAACAGCACTGCAAGCCCGAGCCTCCTTTCCCCCTTTCCTGGTCACTGGGCAACACCCACCCACAGCGGTGGCCAGGGCAGACCTTTGTGCACTGGGCTTGGCAAAGGGAACAGCCTGAGACGGGAGCTGCTGGATTTGCCATCCAAGCAAAGTTTGTGCAGTTTGGTCTGTAGTTGTGGGTACACTGGGGAGTTGAAGACAAAAAGCCATAATGGGCTCTTGCTTTCTTGTAGAGGGAGGCATGTTCTTTCCCCTCGACAGAGCTCGTACTTGGCATTCCATCCAGCTCCAGATTTCTTATTCATCCTCAGCTGCCACTTTGCTGGGTGCCATTGCACAAGGAGCTTGCAAAGGGTGGCTCTCAGTTGTGGTCTTTTTCTCCTTTTAATGGGGATATTGGTGTAACTGTCAAAGATTGCCTATTGCTGTGTCAAATCACTTCTTAGCTTTAAAATTACAGCAACAGACACAATTTTCTTTCTGTTTTTAAATAAAATTTGTTACCTTCTGGCCAAAGGATCTCCGTACACTAAACTTTAGGCATTTAAAAAAAATTTGGTCTTCATAATTTTGAAAAGTTAAGATTGAAATATTTTGAAATATAAGACAGAATATTCTTCATAATATTTCTTTCCACAAGAAGGCTTCCTCTCATTTATAGCTAAGAGGTAACTGTTGCCCTGGTTTTTGTAAGCCTTCTGTTTTTAACCTTGGAGTCAGATTCTTTCACATAGTTTTATGTAAATAATAGCCAGTGTTTACTTAACGGTATTTTCTGTTTTTCATTCCTTTTGTGATAAGAGAGCTTTGATGAGCACCTTTCTTCTCCATTGGGATTGAGAAGGAAGTGACATGCTCTCCAATCCCTTGTGGAGTTGGGACGTGTATAAGAATGAAATAATGTAAACAATAAAGGTCAATTCCTTCCTTTCTGCTGAACCTGGCAGGTCTGAGAGCGTCTTTATTGTGTCTCCCCAGACACAGGTAACCATGCAGTTCTGCAAACCAGAACACAGGCAGTGGTGGGGATAAAGGGAGACCAAACAGATGATTCAGTTGTGGAGAGCTGATTCCCTGCTCCTCAGATCCCAGCTATTCCCAGAGGAAGGTTCCTAGTCCAGAGCAGAGCTGATGGAGGAGCTAAATTCAGTGCCAGTACAGGTGGGAAGCTGGACAACAGCATGACCAAGAGTGACCACCTGGCAGCTTTTGCACCAGTGCTGGGACTAAACCCAGGGGCCTCCCTTGGCTTTTTGCCCCTTTCCTGGTAAACTTGAACTTAACAGAGCAACTGTTAGGTAGCAATAATGTTTTAGAAGTTACAAATGGTCTGAGCAATCCAGCGATGAGTGAGGTGCTCTTTTGGTCAAGTCACAGAAGGGAATGACAGTTGTAAATTAATGAAATCGCAGCAATTATGGTATTCCTCCTGATTCCCAGTTCAGAGATAATGATGAAAGCCTCTGGAGGTAGAAGACACAGGATGAATAATTGATTGTAAAACATATTCAGAAGCAGGAAACAACAACAAAAAATCTCCACTGACTGTGGCAAAGATCTTGCAGGGAATGCTGATTGTGGATCATTTCTGTGAAGGACTGGATATTAGTGCCTTTCATGGTAAATTAAGGTTGGGTTACTTGGCATTAGCTCTGTTTGAAGTTCAAACAAAAGATAAAGGTCCCTTCAAAAATAACAAAGAATTTTTTTTTCATGTTTTGTTTTGGGTTTTTTTATCAAATTAATAATGCTCATGTACTCCCCATTTGCCCTGCAGCTAAGATTCATGAGTGTGTATATGCATAAATGAGAGATACAGGCTCTCAGAATTTACCACAGAAATTAAAACAGGAAGGCAGATGGCAGTCTGTTATTCCATCTGCATTTCACTTAATCAGCTACTCTTATCAGAAATGCTGCTTAGGGAATCGGTGGTTCTTGTCTGGCCTTTGCAAACTAGAGACGTGCAAGCTGCTCTCGTGTAAATGTCCTGCTGGCCGACACACAGGCAATACCTGTCTGTATGTGAGAAAAGTGAAAGAAAGTAAGGTTACCTAAAAACATTTAGCATGTATTGGCTGGATTTAACAAGAAAAGCTTTGCCTCAGTCTGGAGCATTAATTTTCCTCATTGAGCTATTGTAAAGGAAAAAAAGGAAGGAAGGAGAGAAGGAAGGAAAGAAGGAGGGAAGGAAGGAAGGAAAAGAAAAAAAGGAAGAATGGAAGGGAAGAAAGAAAGAAAAAGAAGGAAGGAAAGAAAAAGAGAAGGAAGAATGACTGGCAGGCTGGACACTGTCACAGCAGATTTGTGGAGTAAATTTGCCTATTTTTTTAAGGCATGTATTTTAATAAGATTTAATGAGCTGCTGAAAAGAGGACTGCTGCTTTTTTTTTTTTGGCTGATGGCAGTAAGATGAAAACAAGAGGCTTTTTAGAATGACATTAACTTGAACTTTAAAAGTTAATAGAGCTCCTGTGAATCTGTGTTGGCAGTACCTGGAAGAAGCAGGTGGAAATTCCACTGAGATAAATGGCAAACCAGGGGAAGAACAAAATAATAAAGTCTTATTTGCAAGATCTGGATACAGCATCAGTCTTTCTGGCAAAATGTTTTTCAAAAGCAATAGAAGTCCTGTCTGAAATGAAAGGTAAAAAAAAAAAATTTGAGGAAAGTCTGGGACTAGTAAAATCTTCCTCTTTATTCTTCCTAGCATTCATAAACCTTTAGATAAAGGGTCAGGTGATGTCCTTGGTATAGTAGTTTGGGGTACTGGCGGAAGCAAGAGGAGAATAGAGGGTATGATCAAAGGTTTAGAGAAATGGCCCACAAAGGAAAGTGACTCATCTCTGGTAATTTAGTCTGAAAAAGGAAGACTGAAGGAGGAGCATGATCCCACAAGTATATAAAAGACAGCTAAAAAGAGGGAAGGGATGCTCCATGCTCCATTTGCATGGTAGATAAGATAAACTGGAGCAAGAACTATGCAGTTAAAGAACTCTTCACTTTCTAAACGCAGAGAAAAATGTAGACATGGATTAGATTACCTGGAGAGTTGTAGAGACCTTTAAGGACAGGCTTGGAAAGCATGTACCAGGAAGGACAGGGCTGCAGGAGACTTGCCTTGGGCAAAGGATGAGCTGGGTGACCGGCCAGCTCCCTGGTCCTGCCACAGGTTACGTTCCCTGATTCCCGGCCCCCTGCCAACAGCCTGCAGGGGCTCTGACACTGCAAAGCCCCTCCAGCCCCATGGAGATGTACCTGACAGGAGGAGCTGTGTCACCAGGCAGGCTCTGGCCTCTGAGCTGGTAGGAACTGGACAAGAGTCAGCCAAAAACACAAGAAAAGAGGCTGAAAGTAGAAAAATTCAGCTGACTGTCTGTAGGGTGAGGTGCCAGATCTAGATATTGGGCAAATCTTTGTCTCTTTCAGACTGCCTGATCTTCATCTTTCAGTTTGCTCCCCTGCCTCCTTTATCCCTTAGGATAAATTCATTTTGACTGTTTTTGTGAACAAATAAAGATCAGCGTCCTGTGGTTTTCGTAACGAATCGCTTTGTGGTATGCCTTTGTCTGCACATCACAAATTCCAGTAGATAAGAAAACTGAATAAATATTTCATGTACAAAAAAAATACCACAGAAAAGAGCTAATTAGCTGGATTGATATAAGTTGTTCTGTGACCTGTGAAAGTATGTTAGTCATAATGCTGTTCTTTATAAACACCATGCAAACTCATTCAGACATGCTGGCAAGCTAGGAAAGGGCAATGTGAACAGCAAGGAGCACTCAAGGTATTACTGAAAGAAAAGTCAGAAGAAAGATTTTTGTCTTAAAGCTGTTCCTATCTAACTGGGTTCTCCCGGAAGCTGCTGACAGCATTATAACCAGGGTGGGTGAGTAGCCTCCCAGAGTTATGAAACTGGAGTGGTGTGATTTGCTCTGCAGAGGGTGGAGTAAGAATGAGGGCAAGGCTTGAGGTGTAGTTTTCAAATGGTGCACTTGAGGTCATGGACTGACTGGCTCCAGTCAGATTATTGCCCTTCTGTCTGCAGACAAGCCTCTTAATGGTACACCCCACATTTAGAAAGTGCACAGAGGAAAAACAGTCCATCCCCAGCATGATGGAGAAGATTTAGCCACCCCCCCCTTAGCAGAGAGGACTCAGCAGTTTGGTCTCAGAATATAATTCTTTATTGAAGTCATAAAAATAAGGACTTTCCTGTAAATGAAAGGGGAAGAGTTTTCAGAGTAAGGCGTAGTATTATAAGAGTAATATGTTTTCAGAGCAGAGGAGAGGGGTGTGTAAACGTCCCTGCAGAACATCTGTGTGAGTGTGCCTGCCTGTTTGTATATTTTCTCCTTCATTTAGCAACCAGCGAAGTCAGGCTGTGCACAACATTTCCATCCTGGAAATCTCCTTTTAAGGCCAGGCAATCTGCCCTCCTGTAGCTCCTTCTTTCCTCCTCCTGGGAAGGGAGCCCTCGAGATGGAGCAGTGGGCAGAGACAGCCTGCACTCCCATGGAAGGCGTGGTGGCTTTGCCTCTCTGTGACACCCACTGTCACCAGCCTCTCCTGGGGAACCATTCCTTAGAGAAGCAACAGTGTCCCAAATTTGAAAGGAAGCAAAATAAGCCATCATCTGTGCTATCTCGAGCAATAAGATCCCAGTAATGAGAATGCTCCTGTCCATTTTTTCAGAAGCATATCTCTGGCTCCGGCAGAGTCGGACTCGCTTTCTCCTCTACAGTTTGACAGATTCCATAAGTGCAGTGGGCTAATTGCAACCACAAGACTCCTTCAGCCTTCTCCACTGCTGCATGATATCCCCAGCTTCTCATTTCTACAAAAAACATTATTTTACTGTGCATTTTAAAGCAGTTTAAGTAAATTGGGGATGTCTTGAGATTGTAATGGATTGGAAGTCCTGCGTTTGTTGTCAGAGTGACTGATGGGGAAGCACCATGTGACAATAGTAAATGTGGTTTCTGGTTATAATCTGCTTTCAAACACTTGCTTGCACATGCATGTATACAAGTGCACACAGAAAAAATTCTTTAAAACTTTCCAACTGGAGCTTCCCATGTGTGATTCAGTCAAACCTGGATCTGAGTCTGAAGCTGCTCTTCTGGCAATGCTACTGGAATCACCTCAAATTTGGAATTCAGAGTTACGAGGGACACAGAGTTAATGTTGACAAGAAATTTCAGAGCAATTCCAGGCTCTGATTTTTAAATCCATCTTACAACTTTGGGCAGTACTGTTACTAAATTTTTTTCAGGAAAGGCACACTTTAGGGTTCTTGGCAAATCCTGGCTGAGGAAGCAAGTGCAGTAACCTGCAGAAGGCTATAAACTGTGCTTTGGCCTTGTCACATGTTTTATTTCTGTTTGAATTTCCTCCATCCCTGTATTCTTATAATTTTACCCTGTCTTTTGAGCATGTGCAAAGAAAACCCAAAAAACCAAACCCAAACCTTAAAACACAGCGTTGCTCCAAGAAAAGCAGTGATTAGGCTTTGAGGGGTGGTAGGTTCCAGAGAGCAAGGTTTTGTTTTCAATTTCATTTGATATTCACATTCACCAGCACTCAGAGTTTCTCCCAAAACATGCCTTCAGGGGAAACACTGGTCAGCATGCCCCTGATTCAGGGAAGGGCTTAGCATAGTGCACAGAACAGTTTTCCACTCACCACTGCCTCTGGATAGTGTCATGTTTGAGAAGACACCTCACACCATTCCTTGTCCATTAAAGAGTGTTATTCAAATGAAAGTGAAGCCCAAAAAGCACCTAATTAATAACAGTAATTAACTAATTAATACAAATTAATACAAAATGATGCAATGAATAGATTTAATTATGGTCACAGTTAAATACAATGTCAGCTCCTTTATGTGGAACATGGCCAGCCCACAAGAGTTTTGAAATCACAAGTTCCAGACCAAAATTTTCACACTGCTTACTTCAGACGCCTTTTTGAGGGTAACCCAAGCTCAAGATGAAGTAGTGCAGAGCACTTTCTTTGCGGGACAAGGATGCCCTGGCTTTTAAAGTCAGGTAAAAGTACAGTATCCTGAATTTCCCATTCCAAAATAAGGGGTCACCAGTTCATCTCCGGGAATCCCAGCCTACTGGACTGTGAGGGTGTGTTGTTTTTTTAAACAGACATAGACATGTTGAGAGTTGTCTTTTTAAGTCTGTAAGACACATCCATCCCATTTTAAGCAGCTGCAAAGCTGCAGAGAATGAATGCCTGTGTTTGGTAGGTTAAAACTCTGCCTGTGGTTAATTCATGCCTCAGAGCTGAAAGCTCTAAAAGTGCTGGGTGGATCATTGTGGTTTTTCAAAATTAAGGTGTTTCATTCCCCATAGTTTCTCCTTCTTTGTGTGTCATCATTTTCAAAGCTTTTATGGGAGGCTTAAATTTAGAGTCCTTGTGGCTTTGTTGGGGCACCACCTTTACCCTATGTGGTCACAATTTTGTGCTTCCTGTCTCAAAAAGACAGTGCCAAGATGGGTGGGGAACTTCTCAGTGAGGTAACCGAGGATGGGTGAAATAGCATCACATATCATTTATTTTCTAATTTCAGGGCAAGTACATCAGCAGGAAGTGTGCTTAGGTAGGTCGCTTCATTCAGAAAGAATGGGCCAGAGTTAAGGGAAGACAGATGGGTGTCATGGTCCCAGGGCTGGGGGGGTAAGTCAGGGATATATGGGTGGGTGAGTATAGTGAGAGAGAGATAGAGATAAAGTACTGATTATTTCCTGGGAACTTTAATTGCACTGTCTGACCTGTAATCATATTTACAGGCCACCAACATTTCCCAGCCTTGGTGTCTAAAGTTAGCTTTCTAATTTTACATCAAGGTTGCTAAAGGAAGAAGGCCTGTGCCTTTAAAACATCAGCAGGAACTTCTGCCTGGTCAGCCCTTCAGGAAAGCAAACCATTTCTACAGGCTCTGATGATTTAGTTTAGGAATCCAGCTTTTTGAAGAAGAGTCTCTGGCTCACTTGTAGACAGTTTGTCAGTGCACAGAGCACACTTCTATGTGTGCTATGTTTACTAGGAAAAGCAGTTTCCTAGTAAGGGATTAAGGAGACAACTGTGCTGTGAAGCTGCAAACCAGTATTGACTGCAATGGTCATAGGACTTCTTTCACAGCATTGAACAGTTTCTAATTAAACTGCAAAATATTCTTTTCCAGTGGTTTTGTGCTTCCTTAAATGTTATATTTCACAGAATGAGAGTCTCAAAGGTATCTGCAAGAAGACTTTTTTCCTTTGAGTTTCTTTGGGGTATCATCTCTTCCTATGTTTTCAACATTAGAAATGCCAGGATCTTCCAGCATGATCAGCATGTGTTTGCTCACACAGCATCTGCAAGAGCAAGATGGGCACTGTGAAGCCCCTTAACTGCTAAGAGGGAATGTAGACTTCTCCTCTAAATTGATCTCTCTTTAAATATCCATTTGTTGTGGTGTTTGGGGTTTGTTTTGGTTGGGGGGTTTTGTGGTTTGTTTGTTTTGTTTTGTTTTTACAGGATTTCTAAAATAAACAAAGAAAAAATGTCAATAGAAAAGGCCTGTGTTCTAAAATGGTCCCTAACACTGTCTTAAGGCCAGCGGTTTTCCAATTGCTACGTAGGACAGGAGAGTCACATCTCCCTTTTAAACAAATAGATGGGATGTGTTTTTGCAGTGCTCTGAGGGATGAAACCCTGTAAAGGGATTTCTATTATTGCTTCTTTTGTAAAGCAAAGCTCTGCCTTCCTCAGTCATGCAAAACTATGGGAGGAAAGGAGTTTTCACACATCCGGTTCTGTCCACTGTACAAATTAACTACATGAATAACAGAAGGAAGAAACACAGTATTTTCTTTCTAGATACAATTACCTTGTTGTCTTGAGTTCAACTCAGGAAAGCACATATTAATAAAACCTTGCCATGAGTATCAAGCAGATGTCCTAATCTGATACAACTGTAACCTGGAGAGAGAGCTTGCACTGAAGTGATTCAGTGGTAAATGAGGTAAGAGGTAGAGTAAAATACACAGCAGATAACAGGCAGGCCCAGTGGCTCAGGCTTAGAGATCCCACATATAAAATCCTAATCTCATTATTGATAAAACCATAATATTCTTCTCTCTGGATCTCTCTCTTGGTTTTCTCTTGTGTTCTGTGGCAAGTCCCTTTTTATTGGACTCTTTGGCCACTGCCAAAGGTCTCTGCAGACTCAGAGGTGGAAAAACCCCAGCCTGGAAACCTTTTTAACATTTACTTTTAGGTTTAGAGGAAGCTAATGTTTAATAAAAACTGCTTCTGGATGATGCTTATTTCTCTTAAGAGCTCCATAGATCCCAGCCCATCTAACAAAAATACAATTAACACCTATCAAACTGGTAAATGAAGCGCAAGCTGTGTAGAAAGAAATTAAAAATTCTAGTATCAAGCTTTTAAAAGCAGTCAAGTG
The DNA here is from genome assembly GCA_013397175.1 of Platysteira castanea. Lineage (NCBI taxonomy): Eukaryota > Metazoa > Chordata > Aves > Passeriformes > Platysteira > Platysteira castanea. Next base: position 179,773 of record VYXC01011654.1, on the reverse strand, counting down.
TTTTGGGCACATTTGTTTTTAGTGTTTCTGCTCAAGACTTCCTATATGCACCTAATGTTCATCACCTGCCAGACATCCCATCCCCACTCCCAGAAAATGACCAAACACAATACAGATCTCTTTTTAAAATCAAGTACACAGGTGTCTAAATTACTTTGGAAGCTCTGACCATAATTTCCAGCATTTTATTTTATTTGTTTCTGCTCTCTGCCTGTCTACTTAGATTGCAAGACTTTGAAGAAAACATCACGTTGTCCTTTTTGCTTTATCCAGTTCCCTGGACAATGTTAATTAATAAACAAAGCACGCACAAAAATGAATTAATTCCATTTAACACATGCGGAATATTTGAGACTCAAAATATTTTTAATGGAGTTATGGAGGAGTGTGTTTTACAGTGCATGTGGGTCAGCTGCAAAATAATAAAACAAGGGCCATATTTAGATTCGTTTTGTGGCTCTGATCCATGCTCCTTTCATTAAGGCTCCTTCCCTTCCCAGCCATCTCTTACATGAGGAGGAGACAGGACAACCTGGACAATCACAGAATAGCAAAATCCAAAGGGAGTTTGGGAGACAGAGGGAAGAATAAACAGACACAAATGTCAGGTTCTGCCGAGAAAGCACATGGAACAAATGTATTTCTCTATTATTGTGTGCTAAGTGAGTTCACCTGAAGAATTGCCTGGAATTCAGTAGTGGCATTTCCTGAGGAGCAGGTTTGAAATGAGCTTAATCACAACTAAGTGGTACTTTGCTAATTTTGAAGAGGGAAACAATTATGGGACACTTCCGTGGGCTGCTGAAGGGGCATGGGTTTGGAGGGGCTTGAGGTTTCTTTCACTTTTTAGAAAAGAGTGAGGGAAGGCTTGTGAGCCAGAAGTTTCTTCTCAGATTACAGCAACCTGCGTGGTGTCCATGTCCAGAATGGGGCTGGGCTGTCCCAGCACTGGGTGATGTATCTGATCTACAGCATTACTGTGCCCTGGTTTGCACAGCAGTGCCCTAGCTGGTCTCAGGCAGGCCCGGGCTCACCCTGCCATGCTGAGTATCTGCAGCAGTGACCACGAGCGGGGCTCAAAGTGTTCTCTGTGCTAAGAGAAAACCCCTTTAGAAAACACTTGGGCTCTGCTATCCCAGCGTAGTCCAGGACCTGAGGCTTTTGCCAGCCTGGATTGCAGGTGCTGTGCAGAAATGTCCATTGGTGCTGCAATAAATGGCAGAGACACTGAATGGAGCACCAAATGCAGGGTAACTACTGCAGCTCAAAGTCCGTGTTTCAGAGCAGTTTGATGCTTACAAGTTACAGCCTGAAAGGAGGAACTCCACAAACGAGCAGGGAAAAAAATCGACAGAACATCTACAAGCAAGGCAGACTGGTTTTCTTTATTCTCTACATCACTGGCCCTCCAAAGTGTCTCTGAAGAGAAGGACATTCCAGCTGCTCACTGCTGATGTCCATATACAGAGCTACCATTCCAAGCACTAGAAACCCCTAAATTGATCTGCATTTTCATATGGTCTCTGCTTATCTTTTAAGCTGCAACCAGACTTTCAGAAGTTACGCAGGAGCTGGCATCTCCAGCTTGCTGTCAGCATTTGCAGTGAGCTTTTGCTCAAGTGCTCACACTGGAGTTGAAGTGTCTTAAAAAATTCAGTTTTCATGGTGCCTTAGTGGTGGTCTGGGAAGTGTGGCTGGTGCTGGGTCTGTGTCCAGTACTCTGACTGGAGGTAGCTTTAAAATTCAGAAGCAGACTTTTCCCATGCCAAACCTTTTTATGGACACTTGTTTTATCTTGCCAGTGCTTGTCCACATGGTACACTATTTATGAAGCATGAAGATAAAATCAAGCCTATAAACATATATTTCATCTGTAGGAGTGGTTTATTTTCCATGAGTACATTCACACAGGCAATCTGGCTAGAGAGCCAGTTGTACACAACTAATCAGTGTTAAAACAACAGCTTTATTTCATAACTCAAGAGGAAAACAACTGAGTCATCATCAGCTTTGAGGGGAAAAAAGATATCTAACTTTTTTCTGCAATATAACTAATTTTTTTTTTTTCTTGCTCCAGGTTAGAAATCACTGCCCAGACTTTTAAATGTCTATGTTCTCCTATTTTGAGGAACATAAGTCATTTATTTAACTACAGGATATCCTTAATGGAAGAAAAATCATCCAGACTTTTTAGTACAGACCAGACTTTATTAATACAGATTGCAACTGACAAGTTACTGGACAGAAGAAAAGGAAAATATACAAATAGTTGGGTTCTTGCTGCCTCTGAATAAAAGGCATATACTTAAATATGGAATTAGGAGACTGCCAGTAGGAACCTATTTTTACGGGGGAAAATGTGTCTAAATTTTTGCAGGTGTGGATCTCCTTGAAGAATTTAGACATCCTTAGAAGTGACTGATTTATTCATATGAATTGTTATTATAAATGTCTTATCAACTTGTTGATGTTATTGGTTGCCTGAAGTTCATATTCATCCATACAGACTGATCTTTTCTAGGAAGGAAAAGGAGTTTATCTCTAAGATAAGAGAGGGAAAGAGAGTTTACTGTTTTCTTTGTGATGAATTAGTTTAATTATGCTCTGAAGGGACATGGGAAGGGTAGTTCTAGGTCAGATCAAAGGTTCAGATAGGCCACTGACCCAAACAGGGCCCAGTAACAGATGCCTGGAGGAGACAGTGGCAAACAGGTAGTGAAATTCCCCACAGCATTTTCCCAGCCTGCAGCAATATGTCCCAGGGAATTTCCCAAGAAAGACAAGCTTTTAGAAGCAAAGCTCTTCTTGGAGCTCTTTTCCATGTGTTTGTCGAATCACCTTTTGAACCTGTGCTAGATTTTGGCATCAAGGGTGAGTTGTGGCAATGAGTCCCTGTGGAGGTGCCCCTGGGGGGATGTGCCTTGGAAGCTGAAGCATGGTCGGGTTACACAGGGTTTCCAAGCTCCCTGATGCTATTGTGTCTAAATCCTGTTCCTCGCTGGTCTTTTCAAATGTAACTGCGCCCAGAGAATCCTGTACTTAAGGGGGTGTTCCCATTATTCCAGGGGAGTTGTTGTAGTCATTCTGTGCCAGGCCCAGCTATGAGGCTGTGAGAAAATAAAGAGCATTTATGAACATCTATCAAGATTATTGTTCCTGATTCTTTCCACGGGCCAAAGCTGTCTGCCAGGGAAGGTTGCAGGAACCCCACTGCAACAAGTCCCACTCTGGGTGTCACCTGGAGTGCTCTTTCTGTGCTGCAAACTCATCATTCCATTTCATTTCACTATTTCATTTCACTTCATTATTTTGTTTCATTTCATGCCCCCTTGCTCTTGCTTGGAGGGAGGCAGTGCCCAGCACTTCTCAAAGGCAGGGGGTTGAAGGGGGAACCTATCCCAAACCTGCCAATTCTTGCTCAACCCTTCAAACACCATCATGTCTTATGAAAGAAGGAGTCCCCCCAAACAGATCTGTGTTTTCTAAGATAGCAATGACTCTTGCTTAGGTCTTCATGGGGAGGCAGATCTGGGATATGAATCCAGCCAGAATGGGCCTTGACTTGACAGCTTGGGCCAACTAAAGGGCTTGGAACACATAATTCCTTACAGGAATCTGGGCATCAGTTTTCTACACTTTTTCTGAAGGCAATTATAAATGCCCTGGCAGAAATCCTTGCCTTTCTTCTGTAAGGAAAAGATCTCCCTGCTCTGTTCTCTGCTGCAGTGCTCAGCCTCCCTGTGAGCTGTGCACGTGTTTCTCTGCGTCATTTCAAGACAATGTCATTTGAGGACAAGATGTAATGTGAGCCTTGCCTAAGGACTACTGATGCTTTTATCAACCCAGATGATCCATGAAAGCACCAATTTTTGATAAGAAAGTGGTATCCAGGAGTTCCCACTCAGGCTGTAGTAGTAACAAAAAGTTGGATTTTCATAAAGGCACTCTTAAACCCAGCTGTCTGAGGTGACCAGAGTGTCACAGGTTGGCTCTACTTTTTCCAGTCCTCCATCCCCATCTAAAGACAAAACCTGGGATGTACAGGGCACCTCGGGAAACCCAGCTGGTTTCAGTTCCTTGATGGAGGTTCAGCTCTTGGACAGCCATGGTTTCAACTGCTGAGCAGGTTTGGGAAAATGGAAGTTTGAACTCCTGAAGTTTCTACTAAAATAATGAGAGCTAAATATCCATAAAAATCCATGTTTGTATTTTAAGTCTTAGAAAGGAAATAAATAACATGACTTGCAAGTATCACCTGTTCTAAAAGAACTACATCCTCAAGTCTTACAAGCGTAATCTCTGCCTCTGAAGGCTTTTTCCTCTCTTGTGGTTCACCACACGGCTGCATGAACACAAGAAATGTGTGAGACCAAATGGGACTCAGTTCACCATGACATGAAATCCGCGTCACTGAAGAGACTGTGTGTTTGTCCCACTTTGAATTCCTCTGGTTTAGGCACGGGTGAATAGAACAGTTCAAAGTTTTCCAGGAAAAGTTGTTCTTGCCCTCTCTGGTGATATGAACACTTTCCTGTTTTGAGTGGAAATAGTTATCATGGGATTACAGCAATCTTTTTCATAGCTGCCTCACACCCTGGCTCCAATCATTCTGTACTGACCAGCATTTTCAAACTTCCCTGAGCTTTTTTTTCCCCTGAATTTTTCCAACTGCAGAGTTCCCAGCTTTTTCCAGAAACTGTTATTGTTAGCTCATAAGTGCATGACCTACTACACTTCTTTTATTCTAACAGTTCAGTTCCTAATGTATGACAGTTTGATCCTTTGCTGCACTGGCAATATCCCAAATTCTCATCAAAAAGTTTGATGAATGCGTTCCTGTGCATTCCTATTATTGTGCCAAGACCATTCATGAAAATAATTGAAGAGATCAGTCCAAAAGCTAATCCTTTCACTACAGCACAGGAATGTTTTTGCTTCCGCCTCCAACATGGAAATCCCTGTTTTGCATTTGTGACAGAGACACATCTTTCTCTTGCCCCCAGCCCTGACAACAGCGTGCTACTTCCATGGCATCACTGGAGATACTCAAATTGATGCAGATTCCCTCAGACAGATCAGAACGATTTTGTAGATGGGCCCGATAACTTTTTTTCCCCATGGATTTACATTTGCTGGTCATCTGGTAAAGAAGCAGAGTTCCCAGGTGAGAAACTGTCTCAGAAAGGTCTTTGTGTGTTGGCCTTGAAAATCTCCACAGTGTCAGCCTCTCTTCCTGAGCTTGTTTAGCTCCTCTCTGCTTCTCCTCCTCCTCATTTTTCAGGTGATTCCTTTCATCCGTGCTCTAGGTTGAATCCTGGTTTGACCAGGTTAGACCAGGGTTTGGTTATTCCTTCAGTGATGTCCTGCACCAGATGTTACAGTTTCTTCATTTTAAGATACATCCAGTCCTTTCTGTATAAAGTTTAATTTCTACTTGCCATTGAACAAATCTGTCACTAACTATCACCTTCCTGGCTGCTGTTCTTGTGCTCTGTCCATCTTTTCTTCCCTGTTCTTTCAGCTGCTTTACTATCTTTTATTGCATGTTTTGGGGAATAGGAGCAGGTTTGGAGACCCCATAGATCTCCTCCAGCCCTTGTTGCTTGATTTCTAAAAAAAAAAAAAAAAAAATTCATAGAGGTTTTCTTTTCCCTTGTCACAGATGATCAATTCCTCTTTCCTGTCCTCCTCTCCTCTACAGTATCTTAAGAAATCCAACTTGAAAAGAAGCTTTTTTGTGTCTCATAACCCCAAGAACATTCCATCCAGACTTTAGTTAGTATTTGCAGAGGTCAAAAAGGGAAGTAGCAGTGTACTTGAATGAGTATAACTTACTATTAAAAAAAATCCTTCTTTGTAGAGTTTCATTGAATTAAGATATAACCTCCTAGTTTGTTTGTAAATGAGCTTTTTGGATCATTTTATAAAGCCACGGTGGCTGCTGATTCTGTATAAAGGATTATGCAGTTTGTCTTTGCTTTTTTGGGAAAGTCCTTCACTTAGTTAGACTGATCTTCAATAATTTAAGGTATGGACAGCCAAACAAGCTGCCACATGTGCACCACAGTTGCTGTAAGTTCACACCTGAATTTACCTTATAATAGAAGCTTATCCATCTTGTATTTTAATGTCATATTGGGATTTCAATGCACATCCTGGAAGGCCATTCAAATAGTCTTGGACTCTTGGAGCTACAGAAACACAGTTAGATCTAGATTCATAGTAATTTTTTTAATGGAATTATGTAGCAAGTTGGTATCTGGCACTGGTGTCTCGTGGATCTTAGTACTTTAATACATGCTTTTAACAGATTTTGTCATGAGTGAAATAGTAAAAAGCTCATTTGGAGACGTGAGAAGGTTTTGGTGTCAAATCTCTTTGCCCTGACCTTCCTTGGAGACAAAAGATCTCTGATTCTTACTGGAAACTGCAGGTCTTCTGGCAACTCTTGTGGGTGGAACCTGTTAGAAAACTCATCTATTACACAAGGAACTTACAGTGGCCTCTGAGAGGTTTTGGAGATCACTCTCATTTACCCAAACATCAGAACCAGATTTGATTATTTGCAGTCATACCAGAAGCTAAATTTTCTAGGCTGTAATTCTTTAACATATATATATATATAAATTAAAATGAAAANTTGTGATGACAAATATGTCTTGAATTCTAAAAGCAGAGTACACAGAAGTGAGATCAGTCCATCCTGTGCCAGGTACCTGCTTCTACTCTGTTTAGTCAGCCAAATATTGAATTATAGGAAACAAAAAAAAAAAAAAAAAAAAAAAAAAAAAAAAAAAAAAAAAAAAAAAAAAAAAAAAAAGAAAAAAAGCTCTTATGAAAACCAGATTGTATGAGCACAATTGACCCAGCAGACAGCAGATTCTGCCAGAAGAAACTAAAATTCAGTGTTGAATTTGCCACTGAAAAAGAAAAGCCCCAGAGGAGAAAGAAGGAAATCTGTCTTCAGTCTGTGATATATTTTAAGTGATGAGTTGATCTGGGGCTTTTAAGTTATTTTCTCAGAATGGGACTCTGTCTAAAAATATTGGGAAAAGAAGACAATGAGACAAAAAAATAGCATATTCACAACTGATGAAAGGAAACACTTTCTGAGAGGGTGTGTAATTAGATTACAGGTTTCATGGCTGCAGGAAGCTGCTGAGGTGAGACTGGCTCTGTTCAAAGAAGGAATGAGTGTATATATGGGGCCAGTTGCAATTTCTGCAGGCAAAACTGAGAAGTGAAAGGAGTTGAAAATCCAGAACACGGCTTCCTTCTGCAGTATTTCTGGTGCTCTTCTCAGACAGCTTTGATGCTGATTGGCATCAAAGGCAGAGTCGGAGTAGCAGGGTTTGCGTGGAACAATCTGTCAGGCAGACCTTTAAGGGAAACCCCAAATACATGCAGAGCAGAAGGAGGCATCAAGTCCACCTGAGTTTGCTTTTAGTGAAGTACAACAAGAAAGAAAGGAATAGTATCCATGCTAAAATTCCTACTTTGATTTGGAAGTTATTTTTGTTTCCACGCTCTGTGTGACCCCTTTGCCACAAGGGGTTGCATTTAGAGGTAAGAGCACGGAGCAGAGGCAGGAGGAGGCCCCTGCAGCAGGAAGGGTCACACCAGCAGCCACACCTTCCTTAGCCCTGGGTCACACCAGCAGCCAGTGAAGGTAGTGAGAGGCCTGGCAGCAGTCACAGAACTTCTTAGCTGTGGACACAAGTGTGGCTCCCATCTGCTTTGCCTTCCCATCATGCTGTCTTGCCTGCTGCCATTCCCCACGTGTAGCTTAACTTGGTTTCCAGTAAAATTGTAGACTTTGGACCTGATCCTGTACACTTTTGCTCTTGTACATAATGCTCTCCCAGATTCAACTTTTAGCTTAGTAGGCTGCGGAGCTGGGGGCTGGATGCTGGACTTGGCTATGCCCACCCAGCTCCAGACGTGCCCCACAGGGGCACAGCCGCTGCCTACACCCTGCTGCTCATGGCGCCTTACAGTCCCCATAGCTCACATCTTCCAGAGCAGGGGCTAGAGGGGCTTTGTGCTTCCTTCTCCCCGGTGAGTTTCTCCCTCCTGCTTCCCACGTGCTTCCCATTTCCCCCCACAGGCCACTGTGGCCTACGCCAGCACCTCTATCCCAGGTACCAGATGCAGGGAGCATCAGTGCTGGTGGCAGCCACAGGTCCCCAGCTGCAGCCCCATCTCTCCCTCCTTATCTGCCCGTGCCTAGGTGGAGGCTGTGCACATCTCTGGGCCTGCTTCTGTCTCCTTTTCCCCCAGGGAGGTCTGTGGGCTGTTCTACAAGCAGGAGTGCCTGGGGGGGAAGAGCTTTCTGTGGGTAGGGGTGGGCGACACCTGGCCCTATGCTGGTTGGAGTGAGACAGAGGGATGGGGACAGTGACCTGCACAGTGCAGGGAGCCACCTGACGCAAGCTGTGGCTCACACAGACTGCTGCAAAGTCAAAATGGTCATTTGAATGCCAAAAAGGAGCCCATGCAACAGAACGTTCCAAAATAGAACTTGAAGTTTCTATGAATATTCTGTATTTTATAGTCTTAAGTAACTCTGTGTCGCAGTGGCAGGACTTTTAGGAAACCATGACTTTTTCTTTCTTTTAGGTTTTTTGGGGTTTTTTTGGTTGTTTTTTTTTTAATCTTGCCTAAGTATTACAGCCAGTAGCTTTCAATTAACTTCTTTTACTTCTCCCATCAGTTGCTGGCACCTAAACAGAAGGATATTTAATTTTGCTGAAATGTGAATGGCAGTTTGGTAGGAATAAAAAGTCAAAGTGAAGCAAAGGCTTTTTAGGCCCTGGCACACCAGCAGTACTTTATGGATTCAAGGGGTCTCTGCATTCAGTTGTCAAGATGGTACAATGAGTATTATGATCTTTTTGACCCAAACCAACACTGAGGGCAATTTGCAGGGCTCTGGAACATGCAGGTAGGCTGGCAGCCCCACTGGATGCAGGCAGCTTCTTAAAGCCTTGCTATGCACCAGAGGGTCTGTGAGGTTTTTAAATTAAAGGAATGCCTTAAAATTGCCTTCTGCAGATGGTATTAAAGGACTTAATCATAAGTGCACTGCAGTCAGTAGAGAGACTCCTACTGCTTTCAGCGTGCTCTGAACCAGCCCCGCTCCCGGTATCAAAAGCCAATTTCAGATGATGTCATCCCATACAACAAAAAATGTTAGTGCATTATATGGGGTGAGCTCAAGCCAGCCTATGACTACCTTCAAAAAGTCTCTCAGGCTGTGTCTTGAAACAAAAATCCCCACATGTGCAGGCACGCTCCTTGGACCTGAGCTATCCCTGTGAAAAGAAAAGTTTGAAAAATCTGCACAAGCTTTCATTAAGAGAGTTTGTCATGTACCTTTGCACCAGGCAAGAAAAGGTGGAGAGGGAGGAAGACAGAGAAGGCAGAGAAATAAAAGGATGCTTATGAAAATTGAATGGAAAAAAAAGCATTACTCAGTTTCAAATATCTCTCCTTTTAATCTGTAGTAAAGGTTTTTTAAAAAATAACAGTTAGGTGTTCAAGTATAAAAATACCTTACACAGCATGACATTATTTTATTTACAAGTATATATATAAATATCTCATTACATTAAATATTATCTTCCTGTGTTACTCCTAATTGTTGGGAGAGGTAAGAGAATAAATGGTAGTCTGGTCAACTGAAAGCAGGTTTGGGGTGGTTATGAGTATTGAGAAAATGATTGGATTCATTTTGCAACTACACTACTAAATAAAAAACTGCCCTTAAAAAAACCCTACAGTTTCTGTAGGAGAAATACCTTGCCTTTGTACTGAAAAGTCTTTTAATAACCTTACCTTTACCTGAGAGAAATACGATTAATGAATTATAAAATTAATCACTATCATTGAGAACTCTTCTTCTTTTTTACAAGGCTACAAAAGTTGACAGCATTCCTACATATGAACTCCAGAAAGAACTTGTTTTGAGTAACCTAATTTGCACTCTACCACTCTTCCAGTTTTCTTTCATGTAGTAGAAAAAGTAGTAAATCTAATGGGAGTGGGCAAAACAACTCTTTTTAATATTCCCTTGATTTCTGTGGAATTTTACCAAGCATTGAATTCTTCTTGGAAAACCCCAAAACTTGATTAGGAGATATTATAATCAAATTAATAATAATAGTACAATGATACATGTAGAATACCTCTGATAATGTTACCAAAAAAAAGTCTCCTCATACCTCTTTTAATGTAAAGAGATTCTAAAAGTGGGTGTAAATGAAACTGTAGTGTAAACCGGAGTCAGAATTACAGTTTGTAATACCTCATGTCCCACTTGAGCTCTCTGAGTAACTTCGTGAATTGCCTGGAAACTTTGGCTCAGCTGTACAAATAACAGGAAGAATCATCAGAGTAAGAAGAATAACAGAGGGGGCTGTTAAGCCAGATTCTTGAGAAGACGTGAAGTTTTATTTTTAGGTTTTTAGCTGTAAAGTTCTATTTCACAAGCCACTTCCTTTGAACAGGCTTGGCACACCTTTTGCAAGGGGTGGCTCCTTGCGTTTCAAGGGTAGTGAATGGGGCAGGTGGTCAAGATCTGTTCTTAGTAGCCACTCACTCAGAGACAAGAATGTGTTGGGTCTTTTTCACCAGATTCAAAACCTCTTCTTTTATCCCCAAACATGGTAAGTCAGATTGAATTTTGCAACATTTATTGTGCTTTGTTTTACTGCCAAAAGGTGCATCCTCTCTCTAAGGTAATAGAGAATTCAAGTGAAAATGTGAAATGGAGCTTTTGGAAGTTTTTCAGAAAAATTCATTGGCCACAGTATAAATAGGCCTGTGATTTGTGTTACACTTTTTAAAAATCCCACGTGGTTGTTGTTGTTGTTGAAACAGGTCTTATTTTCCCCTGGGGAACCCTTAACATCTCCCCTTGCTTTAGGGAAGAGTCTTCAGCATCTTCCTCTCCTGCTGCTCCCAGTGCTGCACATCTCAGCAGCCCGCGGGGAGGGCTGGGTGTCACGGTCTGCTGCAGACGTTCTAAAACCAGTGCTGGATGGTTTTCCTCACTCCAGACTGGTGCAGTCCTTTTCCTGAGCACAGCAATTCAGCAGGCCTTCCACTGTAAATGTAAATCCTTCCACTGTCTAAATGTATGGACACAGCAGAGTCAGAGAGACACTGAAATGGAGATGTGGTGGCTGATAGCACCAGGCAATCCTGCTGGCCTGGCAGAAATCCCAGCTCTTCTCCAGGAGCTGGGCGACCTGCTCTTAGCCTCCAGGAGAAGATCTGCTTGCACCCATTCTGGTGTTTAACACAAAGGAGAAACACTTCCACACGTTGCATTCAGGTACGATGCACTGCAGCTCTGAGCATCTCCGTGTTTCCTCCAGTTTAAGCACCCACCACCTGGGTGGGCAAGAAGGCCTGACCTTACCTGTGGTCGTGGTGAAAAGCTGGACCCTGTTCCTGGCTGGTGCCTGCAGCCAGCAGCACCCAGCGTGAGGTGCAGGTCCCCTCGGGCTCGCTGTGTACGTGGCCATCCTGTTTCATCTCTGTTCGCAACAAGTGGAAATCTCAGCTGCTGCAGCAGCACTACTGATCTTTCAGCCAAGCTTCCAGGGAACTTCAGTGTTCTGTGGAATCTGGGCCCTCCTCCATAATGTGACTGTAAATTAATTTTTCTATCCAATCAACTGGCCAAGCAGGGCATTGTCCAGGTCTTGAACTCGGTCCCTGGCACAGCTCCCCGGGCTGGGAGAGGGATCACTGCACATTGCTGCTCTCGAGCTTCCTCCAAACTGCAGAGCATTTCCAGATGGATGGAGGGCTGCCACAGTGCAGGAGGGAGAGACTGAGGGTGGGAGCGGAGCTCTGGAGTCCTCCCCTGCACCCCAAAAGACACCTCTGCCTTTAGCCTTGACTATCCCAGCTTTTCAAGAAGGGAAGCCTTCCATGAGGTTTAATTATGGGGCGGGGGGTTGTTTGATTTATTATTCATTCTGTGTCAAATCAAATAGCCCTGTCCCCCAAAGCTGGGCCAGCAGCTTTCTAAAACTTTCTGATGGTCTGGCAATTGCTAACAAGAGGCTGTGATTTGCTGCCTTCTCTGCCTGTTGTGATAAACTCGAGGACTGAGTGATACAAATATGAAGGCTCAAGGAAAGTTGGATGACCTGTTTTGAATGTGTAGATGCAGTGGGCAAATCCCAGTCTGCCTTTAGTTATTCCCTGATGTACTTGGACACATGCAGGACCCCAGGCATCACATCTGGATCTTCTTGGGCATCCCCAGGATCCACCCTGAGTGTACGAACACCAGGCTTTCTGAAATATAACTAGTCTAATCAGATACTATTTATAGAACAGCAGGCCTTAGCGGGGTTCTTGCTGATTTTTTTCTGGGAACCAGCTAAATCACACTTAATTCATGAGTTCAAGCTTCTCAATAAAGTAAATTTCCTGTTCTTTATTTCTTTGATGGAACAAAATGGGATAGATTCTCAACTGCTGGGACTCATTTCAGCTCCACTCACTTTAGTGGAGTTTGACTGGCTTACCCCAGCTGAAAACCTGGCTTGCTGATCTCTGACTTTTACATATTTTGCTGAATTTCGTCTTTCCTTTCCACTTCTACACTTTTTCCTTCTAGACGTATTTTCCAGCACTTTGCATCCTTCTCTCTTTTGATTTATTAAAACAACCTTCATAGTTTTCTTGTTTTGCCTTCCAGTCTCTCCCCACAGCTCTCAATTTTTCCCTCCCTCCCCTTGCTTGTGAAGGGAGCCTGAAGTCTCTTTGCTGCATAGAAAAACATCAAGAGAGAGTTTGGTGCAAGAGGGGATGTATCAAAAGAGGCTTTATGAATCACATTATATGTCCAGGTGACATCATTGCACAAGAAAACTTGGTTTTATACTTATATCCGGAATCTTATAAAATCTTCAGTTTATGCCAGTATTTTCTGATGTTCCTGTTTCCTTTTATTTTTCTTCAATAGCAAAGGCTTTTTTCCCCTGCAGTTATTCAGAAGAGAAGTTGATGATGGTGTCCACGAGACTGTATTTTTCCTGGAGTTAGTGGAGCTAAAGAGAAATATGTCAGGTAGACAGTGAGAGGAGATAATTCTATTCCTTAAAACCATGATGGTTCAGAAAACAACCAGAAGGGGAAACTTGGAAATATCCGTGGAAAAAATGACTTTCTGTGTCATTCAGGGGCAGTGGACAAGCTGATCTGTGGAATATCCTTACCCAATCCATGCCCTAAATTGTGGTTTTACTTCTTGAAGTCCCCCTTGAATCAGGTTTGATAATAGGACATGGATGAACTTAAGAAAGCACAAGGCAAGTGCAAGGACAGACAGACAGACTCTCTCACTCTCTGCAAAGGCAAAGCCTTCATCTGAACCCAAAAGAAACCCCAAGTACACATGCAATTTTTTTTTTCCTGGAGAAATACCATTAAAATGAGCAAAATTAGTCGCACAAATGAAGCCACACCGTGCTGTTGGGCAGCACCAGACAGTGCTGAAACAGACAGAAGAATAAATTTGGAAAGGAGATGATGACTGAGGATTTTGACCCATTAAAAAGCCATAATATTTCACCTAGTAATTCCAGGGAAAATGTTGTATGTTTTCTCCCTAAAACTTGTTGAAGGCAGCAAGATGCTAAAGTCCACCAAATATTGTTTGCTTCCAATGCTTCTCTTTTTTCTCATTCTTAATTCCTTAGAAACTGTGGAGCTCAGACTGACTTTTCTCCAGTGATGCTTTTGCTCTGATGGAATAAAACAAAACTATCATTTTTTGCCCCCTGTCCGACAGTTAATTAATTCCATGTGTGTTCCTCATTAGTCAGTTGTTTCCTAGTCAGGAAGGTTAGGGCTCAGGAGAGCTGCCCTGGTGTCATGGCTTGTCCCGAGCGTTGGTTTTCCCCATGCTGTAACTTCTCATCGTGAGATGACATTACACTCATCACTCCTCAGCATCACATGCCCAACGTTTCCAAGTGCCCTTATAAACCTGTATAAAAGGCAATTCTGACATTATCCATAAGGGCAACCTTTTGCCTTTTTCTTCCCCCCCTCTTTGGTGTTCCTCAGAAGCTTGAAGGGAGAAGGAAAGAGAATGTGATGGCAGAGGGGTTTTTATCCTCTACTCCTGCTGCAGTTCCATCTTGTCATACCCAGGGCTCTGCCTATCACCATATCTGGATTTAAGATATGATGTGCTCACAGATCAGCTTGGCACAAGTTTCTGGCTGTTGTTTTCCTCTCGGACTTGATTTTCCTGCCTCGATTTTTTTTTTTATCTGGGGACTCTCCTCTCTTTCTCCAGGACAGGGATGGGTTTGTCTGCTGGTATCAGCTGGACTTCTCTCAACTCTCTTCTTCTTTGAGACTGCAGAGCTCTTGAGCAGCGATGATTTTTCGTTTCTCCTGTTTCCATCTGTGGCACATGGTTTAATCCCCTGTGTACTTAAAAGTGCTGTAGTCTCAATTTCATTTGTGAGCTTGATATACTGGTGTCCGGGTGAAACTTAATGGGTTGTGCTGCACAGGAGGACAGGGCAGATGATCGAGCTGTCCCTTCTGGCCCCCAGCTTTATGAAGCCTGCCTAACTGATATTATGCCATAAATCAGCAGCAACAAATTAAATGGAGACCACAGTCTCTCCTACACACACACCTGCTGACCATAAAAATGGGGGAGGAGGGGCTGAGTGCTGAAGGGATACAGCAGTTGCCAGCTCAAATCCAGCCGCGGATGACTGAAGGTTTTTACTGACTGGAGAATTTGTAGCAGCCTCTGTGAAATGAGTTTGGTGGCCTCTGTCCATTTCCCAGTGAGCATAAAAAACTCAACACCCCTTTAATAGCTCCCATGAACTGGCATAGGCTCTCCTTTTTGGAAGTTTTGTTCATATCAGTGTATGGGCACATTGGCTGAATAATGATCTTCCTTGTGTTCTTGGCTGGTTTGGGGGAAAACAAGGGTGTTTGTTTTTCACAGGTGATAGCTTCCCAAAAGCCACCAGTTCTTACTGAACTGAGCTGAGCTGCACTGCCATGCAGAGAACGTAGTAAACACAGACCCTCCAAAAGCACCTTGACGTGTTAAGCTGAGGTTCTTAATGTCTTTTGTTTTGAATATATTAAAAAATTCACCAAGAAAACAGCTTCATGGACTGGAAATATTAAATAAATAAATAAGTAAATGGAACAAACGCACAGCAAAAATTTTCATTTTCAGATTGACTTGAACATTTAGAGCCCCCACAGTCAATTTCCCACCAGGAAAAAGGAGAGCTGTGCTCATGTTTCTGCCCCAGTCAGATAGTCCAACTTATTTAAGAGTCTGACATGATAGTACAAAACCAGACAGTCCTGCACTGCCCACTCGACACTCACGGGACATATGCAGTCACCAAAACAATTTATCCATCCCATTCCTTGTCTCTGGCTGTTTGCTGGGGCCCAAGAGACCCTAACTTTTGTCACACCCAGCAAGATATCACAAGGGTCCACGGGAATACTGGCAGGCCTCCAACCTGTTCCCTGGGTATTTCCAAGCACTCCCCCCCCCAAAAAAAAAAAGCTGACAGAATAAACTGTTCTGAAGGTGATGACCTGTTTTGGCTGGGCAGAAGAAGTGGGAACACTGAGGACAGCCCTAGAAGCAGTCAGACACGTGCAGGTGTCTGGGCATACATGGTAACATGAGGGAAGGAGTCTCTGAAGGGGCCTTCACAGAATCACAGAATGCACTGAGTTGGGAGGGACCCACAAGGATCATCGAGTCCAACTCCCAGCCCTGCACAGACACCCCAGCAATCCCACCCTGTGCATCCCTGAGAGCGTTGTCCAAATGCTCCTGCAGCTCTGGCAGCCTTGGGGCCGTGACCATTCCCTGGGGAGCCTGTTCAGTGCCCCACCACCCTCTAGGGGAAGAACCTTTTCCTGATATCCAGCCTAAACCTCCCCTGAGCCAGCTCCAGCCGTGCCCTGGGTCCTGTCCCTGGTCCCAGAGAGCAGAGCTCAGTGCCTGCCCCTCCTCCTCCCCTCACGAGGAAGTTCCTCAGCAGGCACTTAATTCTTCAGGCACAGAAGTGGTTTCATCCATACATTGCACAGCTCTGGAAAACTCCCTCTGCACAGAAGGACTTTGCAGGACATTTGAGTAAAATCAGGTAACAGGGCTCTGGCAACCCCCTGTTTCCCCCACCTCCAGTGGCCCCATCCCTGGACTTGCATCATTCCCAGGCGCTGGCAGTGGGGTGTGCAGAGCTTGCACAAGAGGAGCTCAGCCCTGGCACGCTCAGCTGGGCACTTTTGGCCCACAGGTGCTCAGCCCTGCTGCAGCTGTGCCTGTTTGGCCACAGGTGCTCAGCCTGACATCCTCGCAGCTGCAGCCAAACCTCCCCATTTGTCTGGGAGCGGGGCTGGCGAGGGGCAGGAGGGAAGTGTGGCACTGGCAGTTGTTGCCCCAAGGAGGGGAGAGGGCGATTGTGCCATTAATCCTTCCCAACCCAACCAGTCCATGGTGGGTGATGCCTTTTTGGGCATAGGTGCCACGGTGGTGCCGAGCCTTTCCCCACACAGCACCTGCTGCAGGACCCCCACGGCTCACTCATAGATATGCAACCATGAATCTCATTGACCAAGAGCTGAACTCTAGTAAAAATCACTTTATGGCCTTCTTTGTGATCATTGCAATGAATCCAGATTTCATCT
>VYXC01011654.1:132488-163037 GCA_013397175.1 Platysteira castanea | reverse complement strand
TTTTTTTTTTTTTGCTCAGGCAAATAGGTTCCCAACAGCAAAACAAACACTTCTCTCCTCCTGAAACCCAGCTCTCAGTTCATGCAGTGTGAAAAGCCACACTACAGAAGATCATTATGTGGGTGACTGCCTGTCCCCCTATGAGTTTAACAACCCTGTGTTTGAGAAGAGCATGTTGTGGTAAGAGGCACCAAAGACATGCATTGAAAAGAGCCCATGAAGTCTGAACATAAACTCAAGACAGGGAAAAACAATTTCAAAATTATTATTTCTAGTACCCCTGGATTTCTACTTTTACCCCAGCACTTATCACAAGCCTCTTTTAAGCTAGGAAACATACCTGGAATAGATTTTCTTTTCCTTTTTTTTTTTTTTTTAAGGAAGCAAATCATAAGAAAAAAATATTTTTGTACACTGGTTTCTCAAAACAACATGAGTGATTTGCAAACCCTAGTTACCTATTACTTCACCCCTCTAATTACAACCAAATGAACTCTGCCAGCCTTTCTTCCTTTCAGAATTAAATCGTTAATGAAATTAGGAGAAATGTTAACTCCTGTTACCAGTAAGATGTCTTTGTTGTTATACTTGTCTTTCCCCATCAAAACACGTTGTATAAAGACACTAAAGTTCCCACAGTTTTTTGATGAGTGTTTTGTCTCCCCACAACACTACTTATCTGCAAGTTATATTTCTTGCTTACAGTACAGACTGGGTGGAAAGCAGGCTGTTCTGGCTGCAGCCATGAATAAACAGGCAGGCACACACTTGTAAAGCCACCATGACAAGTTGATGCACAAACAACCCTCAGGCTTGCACCTCCCAGTTCCAAAATGAGCAGTACTTGCTTATTTTTATTGTTCACATGCTGATGATTCCTAAACATACCCTTATTTTCATACATACCCTCTTCTCTCAATTCTACTAAAAAAACTTTAAAAATTGCACTTTGTAACACAGCATGGTCCACTCCTCTGTCAGAGCAGACATGCTTCATTTTTTACATCCATTTTACCAGAGGGGAGTTTCTGAGCCTTTTAAGTGAGAACTGGCTGCCTGTGAAAGGTTAACAGTCTGAAAACTAAATCCACCTCCTTATCCATCTCCAAGGCTGGAGATTCAACTTGATGATCTTGAAAACCTCTTCCAGCCTTGACAGTTCTGTGATTTACAGAACTGGGCAAACAGATGCAGTGCCAGCTAGGAAAACACATGTCTGTACAAGTGTCTTATGCAAGAGGGTTTCTTGTGGATGGCAATTTCACAGGGACTGTGCACAGAGGCACTTATTTTAGGAACTGGCTCTCAAGCAACACAGCACTCCTGTGTACACCCAGGATACACCCTCCAAGGGTCCTTTCTTCATTTATTTGCAGGAAAGTCCACTAAAAAATTCACATCTTGAGGTTTTTTTACAGTAGCATGGGAGCTTAGAAGGGTGCAGCTCTGTGCACCCATACAGGTACCTGCAGGCCAGGGTTGCGTCTGGAAAAGAGGAGGGAATTCAGTGCCTACCCTTATTTCCCTCTGCAGAGCCAGAGGGGACTGCAGGGCTGGGCAGTGAGTAGGCAGGAGCAGCTAAAGAATTTCTCTGCAAAAGATGTTTTGCTCAACAAAACACTGACTTGCCACAAGCATGATCTTTCATTGGAATTTGTCACTGGCAACAGCTTTGGTGCAGGGAAGGATTTCAGCTCAAGAGAGCAAGATCTGCCCTGGCAGAGGTGGCAAAGGCTTCTCTGGGTCACTCCCTGACCTGACGTTGAGCATTGTGCCAGAGGAGGGAGAAATTGGGGCAGCATCTCCCTGTGGTGTGGGGAACTCACATTCAAATTCTTACCCTGAGAAAGATGTGATTTCATTTACAAAGGAGGGGGATTTTCGCATCTTGGGTACTATCATTGAACAAAAACATTATTAAAGGCCTTAACAATGGAGGTAATTCCATGTGAGTGTAACTGACTGGATAGGGAAGTTTTGCATAAAGAGAGCATACTCTTATTTGTCAGCTCTGAAAAGTCCAGTTGCTCAGAGATTAGCCGTATTTAATAATTTAATTTGTAATTCTCAAGAATCACAGAGGAGTCTCAATACCAGTGCAGAAGTCAGACTATCACTTTGAACAATCAATTCCTGGAATTTGGATATAAGGCAGTGCACGTGTAGGGTAGATGTGTATAATGCCTTAACCCAGGGGATCAGTGAAGTGCACACAGATATCTGTGTGAATCTCAGGTGGAACCTGGAGATGTGATTGCAGCATATGAGCTGAATTTAGCTTAACTTGTGACCTTGTCCAAGAGCCAGTGCCTCTTCCTCTTGCACACCTTTGTAGTTACTGCTCCCTGCATTTCACACCACTGGTGCTCCACCTGCAGCAGTGAGTGGGGCAGCTTGGATACGTCTGTGCCTGTGATTGTACCTCTGATTGCAGTGGTACCTCCCGCTCTGAGGGGCTCACAGCCTCCTACAAAGGTGTGGGCTATCACCAAGACAGCAAGGTCAGAAAAGAGAAAAAATTGTGACAGTCGCTTCCCTGTAGTGCTGCAACGTGTAATGTGGGACAAATCTCTCTTCTGACACTTTCCTGGCCTTCCCTGTGTGGTGACAGTGGAAGTGCCTCCCTTGTGAGGGATTTTTAAGTCATGAAAGGCCCATCCCAGAAAAATTGTCCTGATGGATTAAGCATCCGTGCCACAGTGTGACCCAGGAGTGCAGCATCTCAGGGGGAAAGAGGAGAATTTGGCTGGAATATAGATTGCAGGGAGGCTGACAGACAACTTGCTGTGGTGTTCTAGCCTTTCCGTAGCTCTGCTTTGCATTCATTTCCCCAGAATATTTCTGAATTATGTAATAGTTTCTGCACTCAATGGTTTTTTCTATGCTATCATCTTAATTAGTGCACTGGGTTGCCAGTTTGCCGTGTAGCAATTAATCGTAATGAGGTAATCAGGGACGGATTAGATTTCTCTCTCACGGATCTGGGGGCCAGGCCCAGAGTCCAGCAGCATCTCTGGGTCACCTGTCTGGTGGCTTTTCACCCTGAAGAGAGCACAGCAAGACACAATGAAGAAGTGTAAGGGCAGCTCTGCCATCCTGCATCCCCGCAGGGCTTCTGCTGGGTGCATTTATCAGGAAATCATGTCAGTGTGTGTGTTAGATGCCCAGCCTATTTGGGTACCTTTTAAAATTAAAAACAGCTTGCCAAAGTGCCTCTAAGAATTTGGCCTTGGGTGAGGACTGACTCTAAGACCGTTGGCATAACCAGAAGCTGTGCTGAGGCCTCCTGAGTCCCAGGGTGAAGGCTGAGCCATGAGTCTGCTCTTCCACATGAGGGCTGACGGCACCACGTGGCTCCAGTGTCCCACAGATAGTAAATCCAACCACAGAGCTCTGGAGAAATTAAACCAGCTCATGAATCCACCTTAACTTAGGGATCTGTCCCAGCAGAAGTAAGGAGGGAAGGGTTTTGAAGGTATTAAGAAAGAACAGTTCAATATTTTCGAAAACGTGTTGCTTATGGAAAGCTGAAATGTTGTGTTTCAACCATCCTGAAATTTAACGTTATTTTACTCCAAGATGACCTTTAAAAAAAAAAAAGTCAAACCATATTTCATTAAAAGCAGAGGAAGGAGGGCTTTAAAGGGATAAACTTGCAAAAGCAGAACAATACATACCAAATAAACTGAAAAGAAAATTTTATAGTTCCTCTATTTCTTTATAAAATCCATAAAATCTCAATACCTCGTGGATTGCGCTCCCACCTTGGGTCTCTCCCTGTGGTATATGTGTGGATTTTGCCAGGATACTTTTCAGGCCCTTACTCTCCTCTCCTGCACCAGTTCCCTCAGGACTCCAGCCCTCTGCTCCCCACCCTCCCAGCTCTCCTGCCCTGACATTCAGTTCGTTCCATGATGTATTTAAAAGCAGAGCAAGCTGCCAGTTTGCTGCAGCTCTGAGCTGGAGCCCTTTGAAGAGAGCCACAGACAGAGAGTGACTGAATCAGCTCCCCAGGGATGCTGCGAGTCAGCAGACTTTGCTGCTCAGCTGCCACAAGGTTCAACTGAGGCTGCCCAGGGGGAAAAAAAAGAAAGAAAAAAGAAAAAAAAAGAAAGATGAGAACTGAAGCTGGGTAAAGGCAGACTGGGAACACTTCAGACAATTCCTGGAAAGTAAACAAAGAAAAAAGGAGGCAAGAGAAAAAAGATGTAGGGAGAGTGTCACTGTTGGAAGCCACACGGGGGCTCTCGGAGTGGCCCTGGTGGGTGTGTGCAGGTCACACCACGGGCTGATATCCTGGCATAAAAAAGAGTGAATTTTCCAGGTGTTTCCCACTGAGAGACAGATACTAGGGGCCCAGCTGCTGGATAAAGCTCATTTTCCTGAGGGCAGGGGAGTGTTGGAGTGCCAAGCCTCTGCAGTGTTTCAGCTGCACCAGGGAGGCCTGTGGTCTCTGAGAGGAGCTCTCTCCACAGCCATGGCAAATGCCCTGCTCTGCTCAGTGGGGCCATGGACCAGCAGAGGAGCAGCCCAGGCAGCCCAGCTGGCGTGGTGGTTGTGCAGCTTTGTCCATGAGAGTCTGTGCAGAGCCTGCACACCTTGGTGAATGGAAGAGCTGCCCGTGGGGGCTGCACATCTGCTACGTGTGCTCATGGATCTAAAGGGCTCTTGGACCAGCTTACTCCTCACGGTGCTGCTATTATAACTTTATATGTCACCAAAGACTGGCTTGGAAGCAAAAAGTATCCCTCAAGAACCATTCATAAAAATCCATGTGTATGGATCACCAAAGTAATATTTCAGCTGCAAGCTGAAATTTCCCAGATAAACCAGGGCTCTAAAAATAACACTTATTTCCACAGTATCCTGTTGTAAAAGTTAAGGCTGCAGTTTCACAGGAACTGCTCTTTAGAATTATCTCTGCCTAGCTACCTCCATCAGGATAGGAGCTTAGTGTTTAAAAACAGCAATATGCAGTAGCGATGAATGCATTCCTTCTGGGTCACTGCTTGTCTGTGCAAATGTGGCCTATTCAGAGAGAGAAATAAAAAAAAAAAAANAAAATAAAAAAATAATAAAAAAAAAAAAAACCAGAAAGGAGGAAAAAAAGATTAAAAATCCCACTTTTTTTGTTCTTTTGATTCAGGAGGTTCTCTGTGGCAGGAGAAACTCCAGCCTTAGCTCCTAGGAACCCTTCATATCTAGAATTTACAGGTTTCCCATTACTGGTGGGCAGCCTGCCCTGAGGAGAGGAACGTAGCCTGCACCTAGGAAAGTTGTTCCCCCATGGCTCTGGCAGGGAAGGGGCTCCAGAAGTCCTAGGGAGGGCTGTTGGTTAAAGGATGGAGGCTAAGAGGGGAAAGAAAGCAGGGAATGAAAAGTCAGGATAGTGTGTATCCTGGTGCCCTGTGTCAGAAACTGATAAACAGCTCTGTCTTGTCATAAACTACTCTTTCAGTGCTCTTTGGCTTCCTTCACAGATAATGTGAGGAGTGACAGGACAAGAGGAAACGGCCTCAAGCTGCACCAGGGGAGGTTCAGGTTGGACATCAGGAAGAATTTCTTCACCGAAAGGGTGGTCAGGCATCAGAAGGGACTGCCCAGGGAGGTGGTGGAGTCCCCATCCCTGGAGGTGCCCAAGGAATGACGGGACTCAGTGCTGTGGTTGAGTTGACAAGGTGTTGCTTGGTCAAAACTTGGACTTGATGACCTCAAAGATCTTTTCCAACCTTCATGATCCTATGATTCTATGATTATAGCCCTTGGTTAAAAGTCTCTCTCCATCTTCCTTATGAACCCCCTTTAATTATTGAAGGGCCACAATTAGATCACCCTGGAGCCTTCCCTTCTCCAGGCACAACAGTCCCAATTCTCTCAGCCTTTCCTCACAGCACAGCTGCTCCATCCCTCTGATCCTCTTGCTGTCCCTGCTCTGGACTCGCTGCAGCAGCTCCACATCCTTCCTGTGCTGGGCCCCCAGGGCTGGAGGCAGCTCTGCAGGGTAGGGGGGGTGATCTCACCTGAGCGGGGCAGAGGGGCAGGATCCATCCCTGCTGCCCTGGCTGCTTTGGATGCAGCACAGGATTTCTGGGCTGCAAACACACGCTGCCAGCTCATATCCAATTTTACACACACCAGTAGTCTCAAATCCTTCTCTAGAGAGCTGGTCTCAACCAATTCATCCCAGCAGGTTTGCAATTGCAGAACAGGAATGGGATCATCCTTCTTTCCTCCCTCCTTTGGCAGACATTTCCATTTGGGACTCTTAAGGGGCACACTGAGTGGGGAGCAACTTATTCCTTGGAGATTGTGGGTTTGGAGTGGAAAGTGGAGAATGTCCCCATGGAAATTTATCGTGGAGCTCAGTTACTTTGAAGAATTTGCTCCCAAATATCCTCTGCTTCAAAAGTTTAAAGAATATGTGCAGGTTTTGGAAACAAGGATTTGGGGGTTTTTATGACACTATTAACTTCCAGCTTTCAGTATCATCAAGTGCATAATGGAAAAGAGACACGATCAGTGCTATAAATCAAAACTGAGAAAAACCTTATGTTTATTGAAAAAGTGAGGATGCCTGCCAAAGGGGCTTTCTCTCCTGAGAATACTGAAGGGCTTAGAGTACATCTGTATGTTATCCTCACTGGATCTGACAAGGGAAAATAGCCATGGAACATAAATACCTTTGCTTTTGTCATATCACATCAAGCTCTGAGAGACCATTGGACCATTCACATATTTAAGAATAGAGGCTGGCAACTCAAGGATCAGAATTTCTTCCAGCCTGGAGACAAGCTGGGCTTTCTACAACTGCAGCATGAGGATCCTTCTTGGCTGAAGCCTTAGGAGCAAGCACTAAAATAGGAAAATAGGGAAAATAGGACATCCTGCTTTAAGGCTGCTCGAAGCACTAGCAAAGCAGGGTGGACTAAGGTAAGAGTACTCTGCCTTTGAAAGCCAGTTTGGCCTTTTGTTTGAGCAGCACTGTTCCAGAAACAAATCTGTTCCAGATTGTGCAGGGAATGTTTTCTGTGCTTTCCTAACTGAGGGAGAGACATTTCTGCCTATGACAGGGAGAGAGTTACTTCCATACACCAGCATTCCCTGCTGGCTAGAAGGAAAACAGCAATGGAGTGAAAGGAGTTTCGAAGAAACAGACATCTGTGAATCCTGTAAGCAAGGCAGGTATCAAAAATGAATGAATATAAAAACAATCTCACTTCATATAAGACAAGGTAAAAATAAATCCTCTGGTGCTGGAATTTACTTATCCACCCCGGAGTCAAGATGTGCTCAAAGCCCAGCAGCCAATTTGGAAGCAGAACTTAAGTGTCCAAAGCTCCTGAGTGGTTTGAGTTGGGATTTGTACCACTTGCCAAACTCACATCTAGGTTTTGGTTTCACTCCTTCCTCACCAGTCTTCCAAATTTTCAAATATAGAATATGGATTTGAGTACATTCCCTGCTAGAGTTTCTGATTTCCCTCTGAATCAGGGTTAAATGGGTGTAGCTCCATCAACTTTTAGCTAATTTTGTTGGTATCAAGAGAAAGGACTCTTGGTTTTGGACTCATGTACTTGCTTTTATGCAAGATGCATAAGGACTCTGATATGTGTACAAGTGAGAATGTAAACTCATTTACTGTGCTAGATATAGGCTAATATTTAGCATTTAAAGAAGACAATCATGCCTACTAAACAGAAACTTCCAGGCTGAATAGATGACCTCAGAGCCCAAGCTGAGCATCTGCCCTTTCCCACTCATTTCATCCCATGAACATCTTACCTGAATAAGACTTTAAGGAGGCAGTCCTAATTTAGAAATTATACTGTCTAAAATCTTCTAAAAATCCACATCACCTCTAACACTTTATCCATTCACTGAGCCCTTGGCAGGGTTTTTGCACCTTCATTCCTCTCTGACTGGGTGTTCTGTGAAATGCATTAAAGCTCAAAGCCTTCTCAAGAGTCTTACTTTCATTTAATAATATTTTTTTAATAGCCAAGTGAAGGAGCATTTAAACATTTTGATAAATTATAAAATAACAGGCCGGAAAAAGGATTCTGGGTATTGTATTTGGGTTACCTTAACATCTGTTCAGTATTAGAGAACTTTTACATCCCCGAAGAAGTCTTGTTAGGATTGGAGGCAAAGAAGTATTTCTGAGTAGTTTCCTTTTTTATTATTATTATTTTACTGCATATGGTGTCCTCCAGGTGCACAGGTCTGAAGGTCCCTTTTTTTGGAGAAAGTAAGCAGCAAACCCAAGAAATGATGCCAGCCCTTGTGTATGTTTCACAGGAGGTTTCCAAATAGTGTCATGGCTGTTGGGAAGCAACAAAGATTGAGACTGTTTTCAGTTTGTTCAGTGTTGTGTTATTCATTTTTCTAGATGTTGAGTAAATTTGCTCTGAAGAAATTGCTCCTTTACTGCCTCAGCTGTATCTTCATTATTTCCCATCCAGGTCGATGTGCAAATGTCAGCAGACAAAAGTTCTCTTTGTTTGGCAGCTTCTGCACCGCACACAGAAGTTCACATAAAAATATATGTGCTATTTATTGTTCTACCCAAATCTGTACACGTGTGTTTGTGTGTGTGCCCATTGTGTTTGTGTGGAGGTGATACACAACGTTTTAAAACATTATTCCGACTGAAAAGAATAGAAGTGGATTTCATAGAATCATAGAATATCCTGAGTTGGAAGGGACCCACTAGGATCATCAAAGTCCAGCTCCTAGACCAACATAAAGGTTGATCAGCTTTGGTTTAGTTCATGTTTGAGGTGTGTTACCACTGCATTTTTTTTAAGGCAATCTCCTCTAACCGTATATTGTCCTCTCCATGCAAAAATATTTTGAAGGCATTTTGTAGCACTCCATGTTCTACTTCTGAGTGTCTCATATAATTTAAGCACAAGTTTGCTTCAGAAAGGCCACCAAGTCATACCTGTGTTTGGAGAACAAAACCAGATCTCTTAAGAATTCATTATTTTACTTTCTGTACAGGACATTGATTGTAGAGGGTCTCCAATTTCTTTTTTTTTTCTAAAATTTTTGGGGGGTTATGGTTTGGTTTGGGTTTTTGGGGTTTTTTTAAATTTTTTGCGGGGTTTTTTGGGGGTTTGGTTTTTTTTTGTTTTGTCTTGGGGGTTTTTGGTAGTTTTTTTTTTTATTATTTTTTTTTGGGGGGTTGGTTTTTTGGTTTTTTTTTTTTAACTCAGTACAGTGATAGGATCGGAGAAACACAATTCTGGTAGGATCTGGGTATCTGGGAGCTTGTTCTCACAATAAAAGGACTTTTCTTCAGTGCAACATAAATGCAGGCTAAGGAGCAAAGGACTAAGCAAGAGGAGAGGGATGATTTTGGGAATCTCAGATATCTTCTGCTGAATTTATAAACTTCTGTGAATTTATACCTGGAGCCTGATTCTTTTCTCTCTGGTGATGGAGTCAGACGAGAGACTCCCCCATATAAAGATGTTCTCAGTCAGGGGAGATTCAGGGTCCCTCTTCCAGCTGATCCCTTGGGGATTTCTCACACAAAACCGGGAGGTGAGACTGACTGACAGAAGAGACAATCACCAGTCCTTTCATTTGAAAGTGGAGTTTACGGACCATAAATCACACAAGGTTCACAAACCTGAAAGCATCTTCGCTTCCAGCCTTTCTTATACAGCTCTCTTTGGTTATTTATTCTTCCTAGATAGGTAACAATACACAGGTAATTTTCCTCGTGTTTGGGCTCATGTAATAAAACAAAGAACAACTGAGATGGCAAACAAACACCTCCTTCCAGCTACAAGTGTTCCAAGCTGAAGAGATCACCACTTTAATGGCTCCTGTTACCATAAACCATGGCCTGTTCCCACAGGCAGCTCTGGTGAGAGCTTTCCACGTAGCTGCAGATTAAGTGATGAGGAGTTAGGGCACTGCAGAATTAACACTCTGCATTTAAAAGAAGGTTCAGAGTATCCCTTTGCATTTTTGCCCCACTAAGTAGCTTCTGGTGCCTTTGGGCTGCTGCAGAAGAGTTGTGCAGTGGATGCCAGTGTGTATTTTAATTTTCAGATGTGTGTATTCATTTTCAGTAGCCTGCTAGCAAGAATCTGAATTTCTAATAGAAACATTCTCAAGTGATCACCAGATGTTCTGTATTTTCCTCATAATGCCATCAGTGGATGAAGGAAGCAAGCTGGCACAAGAGACCTCAGTTGATGTTGTGGCTGGAGACAGGGCAAGTGGAAAGGCCTGGAGAATAAAGACCCCTTCTCCTGGAAAAGGCATTAGCCAAGGCTCTGCCATTTGTCATAAGCTGGTTTCTGCATGCTGTGTGCAGGTGCAAAAAAGATGGTCCCTGTCCCACACAGTTTACAGCTGGGCCATCATCTTCAGCCTATTTAACACCACAGAAGAGAAAATCCATTTTGTGGTGGTCATGGCTCCAGAAATGCAATTATCCTTTTTTTAATGTCATTTAATGGACCCTGAAACCAAGAATTTGCTCTTTGGATGCATCCTGATGGGCCAGGAGTAGACATCCCGGGGTGATTAATGGTAGTGGATTTGCTGTGGGTGTGGATTTGCTGTGGGTGCGCACACACACCCCCAGGCTCCAACACCCGCACATTCCCACAAACCTAAGGATTGCTTGCATGTTGAGTTGCAGAATTTTTGGTATCTGGACATTCTGCTGCTTTTTCAAGCTGCAGATCCATTTGGATCAGATTAGCAGAGGCAGCCAAGGAGTTGTATCACGCAGCCCCGAGCCAGCTTTCTTTTTATCCAGTTCCTTGGATCCATCCAACATAAAATCATCTTCTCAGGAAGCCAACAGTTACCCTGGGAGGGACAACTCGGGACAAGAGACAGACAGATTGTAGAGCTGGGGCTGAGGAGTTCAAAGTGCTAAGGAGTGAATCCAGGGAGTAGTGATTGCTAATTAATCCTTCATTTTCTTGGGCATTAAATTCACTTCCAAGCACATCAGTAAGCTCTATTCACATTGCAAAATGAGTCAACTACAAGATGACTAAAATTCCCAGTCATTTAGTGGAATTATTGTTTCAACCAGTCACTTAGTAAAAATACTGTTTAATTTATTTCTCAAAATTTGGCATGATTTTTCTACACATGCATTTCTACAGACCCATGCAATCACTTACTTCCACACTTGAGACTATTTTGGGAAATTATTTAAATTGCCAGTCATTCCACAAAATAGTTGCATATCTCATGTTATAACTGTGAAATATATTCTGGGGCCTTTAAGGCTATCAGGGAGGATTATTACAGTTATTATGGGCACATCAACAGCATATTTCAGAGTATTCTAGTTACTGGAAATTAAATTTTTTCTCCAAATTCTTATCCATGAGAACAAGCAATGCTTCCTTTTTAGTTTTAGGTGCACAGCAGCTTCTCAAACTGGTCTGCCACACAGAACATCCCAGTCAGTCGCAAAGGGTACACGCAGGGTTTTCACAGCCACCCAGATGACAACTCTGAGCAGAATTCTGCCCGGGCCACATACTGAGCAAGTCTCCCTTAGGGTCAGTTAACAAAGTGCACAAGTGAAGTAATTTAGTACCTCAGATATTCAATTCAACTGGTAATGTTTTCATCTAAACTACACTGTGCTGTTTTGTGCTTCTCTTTAATTCATCAGAGTGCTGGAAGAAGGAGAGGAGGAGGAATTATTTTATACCTACTGTGCAACCATAATTATGAGCAGTTTTGCTGCTTCTGCTCTGCATAAGTTTTCAGCATGAAGTTGTGAGTTGCGGTGGTTTTTTCTTATGTGGGTTTTTGTCTATAAGGAGAGAAGACCTGTGGGTCTGATGAAAGGAAAATTTGATCTTTAAAGAGCAAAGGCACACTAGACGTGGCTTTATAGTGGGAGAGAGATATCCAAGTTACCTTTGCCGAAGCAGACTTGGGTTGAAGGCACAATGGGCACCCTTTTGATTTGATTCCTGCAGGCTCCTGGACCCCTTCTATCAACTTCAGTGGGATTTAGTCAAGCCTTAGAACCTTCTGTGAAGACGTGCACTAGCACCCAGGTTGTGCAGATATTTCCATGTAAAGATGTGCTTCAGGTGTGTAACACTGTCAGCTGTGCTTATTTCAGCAGGCAGTCCCAGAACTTGCCACATAAATGCCTGCAGGACTGGGGCTCTTGTGATGCTCAACAGTAATTGCTTGCTTTTACTTGTGCTTTTAGTTGCCATTTTTCATGCGCTGCTTTCAAAAATGAAAATAGTTCTGCATTGAATTTTTTTTTCAGTTTGGAAGGGAAGAAAGTTGCCCTTCCTTTGTTTTTTTCAACACTAAGTAGGCATGAAAACAGAACTGCCCCTAAACATACAAGTATTCAACAAAAAAGTCATGAAGGAAATGCATCTTTCAGCAGCTGTCAGCAGATACATTAGGCTTTCTGTGGCAACAGAAGGATCATCTATCCCCATCAGCTGAATTTCCATTGTTTTATCCTCTTCCCTCTTCTGCTAAGTTTCCCATCGAAACGATTGGAAAATTTTCATTTGACTTTCCTGAGCTCTGTATCTGTCAGTGCTGTCCCCCTGTGACTATGAGGACATTTTGAAGTCTGCCAAAGAGACATAGTGCAGGTTGAAATGAGAAAAATGCCATATGTTATTTGGGTAAAGCAGTTTATTGTCTTACAATAGTTAAAAAGAGTTATGATGGGGTTTTCCCCTGACGTTATTTAAAAAAGAAACAGCATTTGTTAGAGACAAGCCTTTGCCAACATATACTTTCTAAACCATAAAAAATTTCATATGGTTTTATCTTATTCCCATTGAACATATTTTTTCCAAGCCAAGACAAGAGCATCCTGACAATGGAGTACAGAGCTCAGAGTGATTGTCCTGATGCTCTTTGTGTCTTGGGGCCCTCTTAAATAAGCACTGACAGATGTTGCAAGCAGTGGCCAGGAAGATAAGAAAGGGGGGGTGCTTCAACAACTGAGAGTGATTCCCATGTACTTTGAGTGCAGAAAGGAATCAGAGGCAGACACCGTACACAGCTCCTCTGCCATGTTTTCTGAGTGGGATCGCTGAAGGATTGCCACAGTTATGGAGTTAAAGGTTTATCTTCTGACACAATGGATAATGCACACAAAGAGCCCAGCAACCAGGGGCTTACAGATTAAGGAGGATTATTATATTGGGGGGGATAAATCCTCATTAACTTCAGTTTGGGACAGCAGTTCTGTGTGTGTGGACCAAAGCAGTGCCCTGGGGGCTGTGCAGACATCAGGCTCCTCTGAACATTTGTGTCAGGCAGAGAAAGAGATCCCTGGAGTTCACTGACACTTCTGATATAAGCGACGTGCACCACTGGCTTTTCTATGGTTTTGATTTCATTTCACACGGACTTGAGGTACAATAGACAAACCCCTTCCAACAGTGCAGACATGTTCTTCTGCCAGTATGTTTGGGGTTCGTGTATCTATTCCTTCTCTGAACTCTGTAAAGGTTGATTGAACACACCCTTAATGTGATAGACATGTAAGACTGAAGTGTTACTGGGACCTGTGAGCAGTGGCAACAAAAGCCGGCCCTTTAGAAGTATTTAGCATTTCATGGATGGCAGTCTTCTGTTGCTACGAAATTATTCAAGGTATCACAGCTGTAATGACTGTGAAGAGCTTTAGCCGATAGGGTGATTAAAAAATAGACAGAAGTCAGAGTCAGTAAATTGCGGGGAACAGATAGAAAGAGAAAGAACCGAAGAATTTCTGTATTGAAGGCCCTGCAGGAGCAGGTAGCACTCACGAAAAACAGATTTTGGAGTCTTTTTCTACAGTTCTCTGAGGCCAGCTGTGGAAAGAGCATTTGGGAATTACTGGGAGAGAAATGAAAAATGAGGAGAAGGTATATTGCATTTTACTGCAGCATAAATCCGTGGTGACCCCACTCTGTGGTTCTCTGTGTGCAGCTCCAGAAAGGCTATACCAGAACTGGAAAGGAGGCATGCCTGGGGAGCAGGAATGGTCAGAAGCGCATGAGGTTTCCGTACAACTTTAGATTGAGGAGACCAGGACTATTCAGCCTGGAAAAGAGTCACTGGAGAGTGTCCATCAGACCAAACTTAACATGTGGGAGAAGGGGGAGCAATGGCCATTCTCTCCTTCCACTTGTACAAGAAGTAAAGGACAGCAAATGAGAACAGCAGTTATCAACTTAATCAAAGGAAATACCATGTTTGTGGCTGACATTGAATGCACCATTGCAGGTTAGTTTAGGTATGCATAAACAGATCGAAAATGGTAATGTAGACAAATTAACAAAACCAGGATGCATCAAATGCTCTGACAACGTGGTTGCAACCTTTGGCCACAGTTCACTGGGAAAATGAAATAGGGAAAAGCAAACTCTTCCACTGTCTTCCTGGATGTTGTCAGATACAAGATGTTATGTACAGTTGGACCTGGATATTCTTGTATGTAACAGGCAGTGTGCTGTTGTATTTTCTTTCTTAGATTTATCTCTGGGACCAAGACCTCTGGCAACTCTCATGGGGTTTTTTATCAGCAGTACTAGGATTTGCTTCAGGCTTGCAGTGTGGGTGCTTGCTGAGTGGGCTGTGTTAGCTTCTATACCAGACATATTCTTATTTCTTCCTCCTTAAGCACACCTTGACCCTTATTAATTAACAATATTTTACTCACATGCACTGCATGACTGATAAAGCACCCCTAGGCTACTATAGACTTAGCATTTTTTTCTCTTTCTTTTTGTTTTAAATTTTTTATGTTGCACATCCTACACAGGATGTATAGCCCTCCTAACTTCAAATATATTCTGCAGTCTGTTCCAGCCATCTGGCATCCTCTTCTCCAAATTAGCATGGTAATAGTACATTTTCCCCTGGGATCATAAGTAAAACACAGTCCCTCATAGATGTTTTGTTGCATGGAAATATTCACAGCTCATTTTAAGATGAAGCCCAACAAAACATGGGAAGCAGGATGAGGGGGATTCAGTCTATGTATTTCATTAAAGGTGACTAATTAACAAGATGCATATTCACTTATCTTTTGTGGGTATGGTGTTGGACATATAACATAGGTATTAAATGGAATTTCCTACAATTTCATGTCTGCATCACAGATTCCAGAGTAGAGACTGCTCAGCAGCAATGTGGCTTCAGGTTTTCCAGTGTAACACCTTTCATTCCTGCATCTACGAGAATAAATTCCCTTATTTTTAAATTATGCAAAACAAAACAACTTGGTTTTGGGAGGAGGTACCAAATTCCCTGGCTTTCTTCTCATGCAAGATTTTTCCTGGCACAGTTCAGGGTGTAGGAACAAGCAGGGTGCAGGCTTGGAATATCTGGCATTACTGCTGCCACCAGATCATGTCTCCTGAGATTCCCACTTCACTATTTGCTTCTAAAAGGGTCATCAAAACAAAATTACCAAAATAGACTTCTAAAATTATAAAGGCTCAGACATAATCTGCATCCTTGCCTAGCAAGAAAATTGACTTAGTTTATCATTCAGGCTGGAAGCATCTGGAAGTGGCCTGTGCCGGAGAAGGCATCGGCACATTTAGAGATTTACTGACAGAAGTGTAGTTTTGGTTACTGGAGTGTGGGTCTGGCATTAAGGGAGCTGAAAGTGTGTTTCAGGCCTCTGTCTGAACTTGGGAAAAGCTCTGAATAACTCTCCGTTTTTTTTATTTCAAGTCGATAATGAGGGTGTTCACATTTCCTTTTACACTTCACTAATCTTGTCTGTGTAAAACATTTAGCACAAGTGAGTGTTTCCCCAGCAGCCAGCACAGTGGTTATGGATCCCTGATTGCTGCCATAAGGAAAACTCTAATGCCATGACTTGCTAGGCCACTTGTTATAAGACAGAATTACACAGACTGACTAGAAACTAATGGGAAGTGGCTGAAAACTCAGGGGAAAAAAACCAAAAACATTTCCTCTCTACTCCAAAAACTCCAAAATGAAACCTTACATTCAGACAGAAATTTAAATAAGTTTTTAGTGCAAAGTGAGGTGTTGGGGGGGAAACGGGGATAGATGGTCCTGTTCACTCATGCTGGGCTCTGCTTTACGTGTCATTGGGTGGCTTTATTGCTCTCCCCTAAAGCTACTCAAAATACTGGAAGGGACTTAAATGTGCAGCTCTAACCTGACCAGGAGCTACTCCATATTGTCCCGGTACTGTATCTGGAGCAGAGGTGGCAACTGGTGTGGATGTGTGGTTAAAAAACCCAAAGAACAATCAAGTGGAACTAAATGGAATTTGAGAACAGTACAATATTTGCCCCTACAATTATTCAGATTTCACCAGTACACACTTTCCCTTCCATACCTCAAACTTGAGTTGAAACTTAACATATTTTTCCTTCAGTCTGGTATATGCATTTGAAACTGCACTGGTACATGAATTTGAAGCCATCCCAGCATTAAGGCTGTGTCAATACATCTTTTGAGAAATACCCAGTGACCTGAAGACACTGAGGCAGTTTTTAATGGAAGGGGTTGAGGCAAGTGACAGGTGCCCTAAAATGTCAGTGTAACAACTTCATTGATTCTGTAGGGAGGAGAGAAACCTATGGAAAAATATTTTCAACTTCTGTATTGTTTTTACTCTTGTCCTCTGTGAGGCACCTTTTACACTGGCCCATCATGTGAAACACCTGTCTTTACCTGAACCAGGCATAATTACTACTTGTAATTAATGCAGCTGGGAAGGGACACAATGAGCAACATGTCCTCAGGAGGAGATTCATCAAGCATTTTGCCGCCCAAATAAATATTCTTCTGCCTCCTGGGGGAACTTTGTTTACTTATAGTGATGCACACATGCATTTGCAGTTTGGGCTATCTAGAGGTCAGAGTAACTTTGCCCTGAACAAAAGGAGAAAAATATTTGATTTTTTTTTTTTCTGCCAAAATGATTTATTAAATATAGTGACTTTCTTGTCCCAGAACTCTTGCTAACTTTGACCCAAATCTGTGGAGATAAATACTGTTGGAAAGAAATACAAGGCTAGAACATGGATATAGATTTTAAAACTGGGGAAAAAAATGTGATGCCTGTCAAATAGCAGTTAGAGCATTCCTTTGCTGTAGTTAAGACATGTTGGTAGTTCTTGTGTGGAAAGGCTCATGGGCAGTCCCTCCCTCTGGCAAAGAGAAGGGGGAGTTTGTGACAATGGTGACAGTGACAATGATGCACCAGTGGAGATAGTTTAAGACAGTGGCATCAATCTCTTAGCTCTAGAGCCTTGATTTTTTTGTTGTTTTCCCAAGTTTAAGAAAGCCCTCCTCCTCCTGTTCTGCAAGATCAACTGTGGAAAAAGCTGTTATTTTTTATGACATACAAAGAGTTGCAGGCAGGATGAGAATATTTGGGAACACAATCCCTGAAAATTTGTGCATTGGTTAAATCTATCTCTAGAGGTATCTGGGTCTTTCTAAAACTAAAGGTATTTTAATCATTTAAATGTTGTTGAGCTTCAAGGTGTCCCTAAACCCCTTAAACAATAAAGTCAAAACAGCAGAAGGAAATTTATTTTATTCTTGCAGCAAAGGAGATAGAGGGTTACCTGAATTCAGAAAGAAATACATTGTAATTCTTAATACAAATTAAATATTTTGAGAACACTTCCTACATTAGATAACTCATTTCTCAAGACCAGAGGGAGAGTTTGATTTCCTTGAGTTCCTCCTTTGGAATGATAGTTTCTGCCAAGCCAGATTTTCTCGGGCACCCAACCGGCCTATTGCCTCTTTTTTTATAAATCATGCTAAGTTCATGTCAGGCAAACGTACAAATCTACTGCTTGGCATTGTATCCTGTACTTTGAGGGAGCCACGTGCCATGGGTGTGTTCAAGTGAAAAATACTGTGTTGATTTTGGACACTTTGTGCTTATATAGATGCATTTTGGCCTGTGTGGGCCGGAAGAGAAAGCAGTGACCTGAATAGCCAAGCATGAATCTCAGTTAAAACATTTACACAGCTGAGACCAGGAATCTCTCCTGAGCATAGAGAAAACAGTTGGAGCTGTGAAATGATTTCCAAAGTATCGCTGCCTGAAGGAGCAGCATGAAGCAAGGCTGGTCTGGAGATCACATTTGGAAGGAACAGAGATGTTTCCATTCCCATAACTGGCTGGCGCACAGCTCTGGTTTTTCTTCCTCCCTTTCTTTGGGGTTGCCACCTACCAAAGCAGAGCAAAAATAATAAAAAAATATCCTGACTAAGCCACTCGGTTTTACCTTACATTTAGTGATAGAATTTCTTCTGTAACCAGCAACCTGTCTCTCCTTGCCTGAAGGGTTTGTGTGTTTCCATGTTTACGTGTACAAATGTATGAGTGTGCGTATGTGCACGGATACACAGAAACCGTGAGGACAAGGGTCAGCTTAGGGCACTTCAGACATTCCCCTGGGAATCAACCCAAAGGAGGAAACAGGTCTCACGACAGACAGTTCCTGTGCACCCCACAGCATTTGAGGAGCCCGTTTTTGGTTTGGTTTTTTTTTAATGAGGTGGCAACCAGGGCCCCAACACTCTCTGGGTGCCCTTAGAGAGGCCGCAGAAGATTTTAGGAGAGCTTAAAATCCACTCTCATTGGATTTCAGTTCCCTGGGGGGAAAAAGGCAGCTGAAAACTGTGGTTCTGTTATTTTGTGAAGGGCCAGCACCCTTGGCAGGGAAGCCCTGTCATTCATAGTCTCAGCAGCCACCCTTTGAGCTGTGGCTTAGGGCAATAACCCTGCACAGAGAGGTCTAGGACAGGAGCAGCAGAATTTCTTCTCAAAAGCTTTATCTTACTCTTATTTCCTGGCTCCCACTTTTCACTGCCATGCTGAGGTAAAGATTGTGCAAAGCAGTTCAAAATAAAGCCACTGTGCTCTTGAGTGATTCTGTCCCTACAAACATGCTGGGCCAGCACCATTCCAAAGTGCCAGCTGTGAAGTCTCTGATGCAACTTTCTGACAGAAATCTCAACTCTGCCTGGAGATCTCCCATCCAAGTGTTAGTGAGGCCTGGAATTTCTTTCACTAATAGAAATTTGCGGTGCAATGAATGTGCACACACACAAAATTAAGGAAAAAAAAAAAAAGGAAGGAAGCAAGTAATCAAGCAGTTCTACCTGTGAGAGATGGAGAGAAAAAGACAAAAAGAAAATGCCTCTCAGACAATAGCCATGTTGCTTCATAAACTACTAAAAGTCTGAAGAGTCAGTACAGAAAACTGTGATGAAAATATGTCAAAATACATTGTGTAATTTTCTAACTCAAATGCAAGTATTTCGCAAATTCTGTTGAAATGCTTAAAACTAAACTTATATAACCATTCTCAAAATAGTGGGGAATAAGAATCTAGCTACTCCCATGTTTTCAAAGTTAAAAGGAATACTTTGCAATTTTTTCTAGGAAATTCACATATGAAACTGGCATTGTGGGTCTTAAACAGTTGTCATGATGGTTTGGGTGTATAGCAGTGAGGAATGGGGAAACTGTGTGTCTGTCATGAGGCATTGTATAATTTCATTCGGATTTTCTAACAGCTAGCATGTGTTACTGACAACACCTGTTATGGATTCACTGATGAAAAGGAAGGCAGTAAGAAAAACAGATTTAGTAGAACATCACTTTTTAATTATTTTGAACAACAATCATGACAGGAAAGTCAAAGAAACTTTACAAAGAAAAACTGAACTTCTTTCCTAGAAATATACACCAGAAAAAACCACCAGAAGTGACCTCTCTAGATCGACTTATTAGTTATGATCCACTCAATTATGAGTTCATCAGGCCTTGTCATCAATCTAGGAAACTGTGTCATGTACACCATAGCACAGGCAGCTGTACCTGGCAAGGTGACATTACTACAGCTGCAAAATATGCTTAGGGTACGGTGACGTGGAATACAGAATATTGACAGGCAAAGGGATGAAATACCCACCGTGTCTCTGGCATTGCTCCGCCTGGTCCCTCTGCAGTGGCTGTCGTGTCAGTGCAGTGACACCCTGCCCTGCTTGGCACATTTCCGCCCACCTGGGAAGTCCTATTAAGGAAGAGATGGCCCTAGCTGATGTGTCAGCTCTGCTGCTGTGGTGGCTGGATGGGCAGGATCAAAGGCACGGAGGAGCAGGGACAGGAAGTTCACACGCTGCGTGTGACACAACACGACGCAAAGACTCGTCCACTTCATAAAATGAACCACTAAAAATACCCCGGCGCTGTAAGGACTCCAGAGAACAGCCAGCACACACATCTAAAAATATTGGTCCTATTCTCTCGCCACAGGATACCAGTAACGTCAGTGGGAGCCCGCTGAAAGACAGTGGGAAGTCTCTGGGAGTTACTCACATCCTGCATGAGTCCATGTCTCCCTGAAATCCGCAGCCATTCCTTCAGGATTGCCATTTGTTGTTATTTACGTGTGGCATACAACTTGTTTGTGTTTTCCCATTCTCTTCTAACTCGTGCTCTTCCTTGAGAGAAATCATCTGAGAGCAATCTAAGGTTTAGTTAAGGTACACTTCAGAGTTTGGGACCCTGTGGAAATAAAGCCCTAGGAATTATGGCCTTTCTTATTTCTCCACAACACCTTCTTATCTCCAGGCAGTTCTGTTATTTAGCGTGTGTCCAAGGCTGGATTTCACTGAATTTTCTTTGTCTGGGGATGTTTTCCTAAATTTTCTTGAGACGTCCCTAGAGTTTGGTCTTGAATCAGCTGACTTCTAAAAGAGTTTGGGCATCTTTTGTCTTCTCTTTTAACCAAGCCTCAGTGCTAAACATGGCTGTATAGAGAATAACACCTTACTTACCAAAATTAAGGAGTTGCTTCACATCTCCCATGTTCAAACACACAGTATCTTTTTTTACTCTGCTTTTCTGTCTGCCGTCCAAGAGGGCAAAGCTATTCTCCTTTCTCAATGCTGAGAATGTGCTCATGCATCTTCTAGGTAAGGACAAGAACATCAGCTAATGGTACATCACTTAATTAAGGGAAAAATAAATCCCTTTATCAATAATTTGCAAAAACTTTGTGTCCTACTCTTTTATGTTTCTTTGGAGCTCTCCGTTTTTGAGTGGTCTGCATTGCCACATGGTTGCATAACAATAAATTTGGAGAATATTATTGTTTTCCATTAGCACTGACTCAGTTTCTACCCTGCCATAATTTTCATGCAACTGTTGCTGAAGTCAATAAGGTCACGTTCCTGCACAGAATGAGATGGGATCTCATTTATAACGTTGTCAAGATACCAGCAATAGCCTTAAAATTATAGTGCTTTTTTCATACCTTCTCAGGTATATCTACTGACTTAATCTGGTTATTATAACTCTCATGCCAGCAGAACTTGCCTTGGATGATTTGTGCCTTGCCAGGACTTTCTGTTTGAGATAAGGTTTAGAGGGCAATAAACCTTCTGCTCAGTGTTTTCTTATTGCTCTGAAATGATGAACTGTGATTAAAAAATTGTATAATGCTGATAAAATTCTGTATAACAGTGAATGAAACTTTGTTTCCATTGCTCCTCTCTATTTTTAAGGAAAGCTAAACCAAACAGTTGTAAAAAAGCACCTGAGAACTGGCCTTCCCCCGTTGGTGTGACTCAGGTAGCTGACCTACAGTGAAATAAATGCCACAGATACCAGGTGCTCACCGACTCTGATATGGCTGTGTCCTTCACCAGAGCACCCGTGTGCTCAATCAAAACACTGAATTTAAATGGCTACAAAAGAAACAGTACTTTATGCCACCACAACCCCTCAGGACAGGAAAACTCACTGAGGTGTGACTTTGTCCACTGACTGTCTTTTTCTTTCATTTTAATCTTCATTTCTGTGCAGAATGATTTGATTTCCAGGAACACACGTCTTCTTGATCAGCCCCAGCACAAGCACAGCAGAATGTGTATAAATATAGAAGCCTGTTTATTTCAAGATATTTTTTTCCACACCACATCCGGTCAATAGTTTAGATGAATATTTAGACAGTTGAATGAAAACAGGGCTGGGACACTGGATCAGCTGTAAAGGCTGAGGAAGGAGTGGTCTTCCCAGTATTTGAATCATCTGCCTTCTTTATGTAAATTAACAACAATGCTCCAAACAGTAAAACAGCCATGAGTGTTCAGCAGCCAGTGGATTATATTTAAACATCTAATTTTAAAATCATTATCTATTTTTTTAAGAATGTATGTCTTATAGGTCTCTCCATAATCACCCAAAGATTGAATTTGGGCTTTTCAAATGTATGTGCTATGATTCCCCATAGATGATTTTAACCCCAGCTCACAGCTCACATGGACACTTTCTTGAAACCAGAAATACTTTCGGGTATTAATTTTACCTGTTTGTCCTTGGGAACATCATCTTAGTTTACAGAGAAAGGGAAGAATTTGTCATAAATAAGGTACATCAAGATGATCTGGAAAAGACATGATTGAGGGGAGAGATGTGGGAGATTTCTCCAAGTTCATAAACGGGGAGACAGAGACAGCAGTTAACCATTAGTGACCAAGTGTTACAACACGGTGACAGGGCACAAAAAGTGACATTAGCAGGATGGAAGGAAAAAAGAGGTCCCTGTTTCATTGGGCAGCACAGAGTAACTTTGCAGAGTGCCTTGCCATGAGACAGTGAGGAGGGTGATACTCCAAGAGGTTCCAGGAGGCACTGGCCACATCCATGACGGAAGGCTGGCGCAGGAGGACGTGACTGTCCATGCTGCACATCTACCTCAGGAAGCCCCTGAAGAGACGATTACTGAGGCCAAACAAGGAAATGAATAATGTTACACAACCTCAGCTTTATGCTCTCCCATGAACATCTGCTGCTGGGAACAGAGGACGTGCTTGGTGGCCATTTGATTTTCTGTGCTGCATTAGGCCTCCTCCTCTCTTTCTTGTGGCATTCTCTGTCTTTAAAAGGATCATCTTTAAAACTTGAAAAAGTCCTGTGATGCACTTGTGTTTTCTTTAAAGAAACATAAAGGCAGTACAGATCCAGGTAAATTCAGACACCCTTCTTTTTCACACTCTGCTTCTCTTCCCTCATTGCTGGCTACGGTTCCTCGAGTGTTACACCAGTGTCTTCGCAAGATTTCAGGAACCTCAGATTTACATGAATTACATTGTCTGAGTCTTGCAATGAGATTCTTGTAGCTCCAGCATGATACTTCCCTACAGTTGTATGTCCATTTCCCCTTCCATCCTCCTTAGGACTTCTGTCTGCAGGTCTTTCTGAGGTTTGTGTGCTGACTCCTGTTTCTCCCTCCTGGGAGGCACCTGCTTCCTGGAGACCTTGCTCTCCACAGAGAAGTTTCAGAAAAGTGGCTCTAACCAGGGAGCAATTAGTCCTTTGTTCTTCCCAAGCTTATTACAACCCAAACACAAGCATCCATAAATCCTAGATCTATTCCTAGGCAGAAGCATTCACTCCTCCCTGAACCTGCAGAGTACCAGCTTAGAGCCTAATAAAAGGTTATCATAACACTTAGAGATAAAAGCAGTTTTGAAAAACAAACAATATATGTGTGTGTGTGTTCTCTACACAAAACTGAAAATAGAATCATCATCATCATCATGCAAACCTAAGGCTTGCCCCTACTTGCAGTAGCAATAGGTTGTATTTGGGCATAAGCAGTTGCTACGGGGCCTGATCCAACTCCCACATAAGTCAGCAGGAGCCTTTAAATTCCCTTCAGTGGGAGTGAAACCTGAGCACTTGGATATTTTCTGAACACTGACATTATAGGCTATAAAAAGCAATGCTTTAGGTTCCGATATAAAACCCGGCGATGGCAGGGACAGACTGATTCTTGAACATGGGTCCTCAGTGCTATTGTATTGAAGATAATGACTGCAATTCATTGCCAATCTCTTTGTTATTACTGGTGTAAAAATAGATCAGTCCAGGCAATGGGATTAACTGCTCCTTATTTCTTGGCTGGTTTCTTTATTGTTGTTGTTATTGTTGTTTTTAAATAGTTTTCCTGTTGTGTTGTTACAGATGAATTCTGGTAAATATTTATCCTTACACTTGCTGTAAACCTGTTCCTTTCCTGGTGGGGCTCTGCACAGCTCCAGATGTGCAGAGCTGAACCTTTGCAAGAACAAAGAGGCCCCAAGTGCAGCCATGCGGGGGTGAGGGGGAAAAGGCTTGTGGCATCTCTGGGAAGTTGCTGCATGCAGCTTTGCTGAATGCAGCCATCTCAGATTTTAGGAGTGTTTGACTTGGCCACGGCTGGAAAGAGTCAGGATGAAGAATTATGGACAGGAAAAGGGTAAGATTTCTCTCTGTGTTACCCAAGTCACCCTGCACATTACCCAGCCGCGTGCTGGTGCCACAGCATGTGAACAACTGCGGTGTCACTGAGGTGCCCAAAACTCCATTTCCATCAGCTCTCCTGGATTCTCCTGTTTTAACAATGTGCCTGCTCTTCTCAAAGGGAAAGGGACCAGCATCCCACTGGAGAAATGTATGCTGAGTTGCATGTGCCCATCATTTGGGCTGAAATTGTTTCTAACCCAATGAAGAAGATAAATTCTTCCTTTTGCCTTTTTGGAACAACTTAGTGGCAGATTGACCATCAGCTGGTGCCTTGAAAAACAGCAAAAGCCTGGTGGAGTCACCCCTGCTCCAGGCAAATATCACACAAGTGTTACATGAACAAAGTGGCTGACAGATGCACTTCCAAACACACCTAACTTGCTGTTTCCTAGTGCACATCCACATGGAAGCAGGAAGCAGACTTCCAGAACATGAAAGGAAGATTTGCTTTCTTATCTCATTGTATTCTAATGTGACTTGAGGCAAACAAAATACAGCTATGGGCTTTGTTATTTTAATTATTCTGTGCTGCCAGTATAGAGCAGTATCGCACTATGTGGTTAAACATAACTCTTACTGGCCTGAAAAATATGCACGTAATTCCAGAAATTGCACAGAATTCAGGAAATTTTTCTCCTAATGGCCTGTCCTGACCAAGGACAGCTTTGTCCTTGGCTCTGTCACATCATGGGATAAGAAGAGATGCACAGGTAACATTCACCTGGCATTCAGGAGCTGGTGTCAGTTCTGCACATATTTCCTGCATATCTCTTGGCTGGGGAGGCTGGCACTTAACTGAGTATAAATAGCTGTATTTTATGATAGGCACTGAAATTAGGGTTCAGTGCAAAGTATGTGAGAGTCCTCCTAGAAGCCTGGATTTGTCCTATGTACTTAACTGTCTTTGACACTTTTTTAGAGGAGACAGCAATGAAATACAGTGATTCTCACTGAACAGCTGGAGGAGGAGCAGAACAGTTTGAGCCTTGAAAGGCTGAAGTGTTTTAAAATGTTTTTTGCAGCTATTGAGAGTTACAGTCTTTCATGTATTAGTTGTGGGTCAACTAGAGTTTAATTTCAGCTAAGATGGAGGAAGATGGGTGGTGAGTGGAGAAAAACTGAAAAAAGTTAGATGAATATTTGATTTTTTAAAATGTGAGAAAATTCAAATTAATCTGAGAAGATCTGCAAAGGAAAGATTAAATGCTGCCAGCGCCAGTCCTAGAAATAATCCCCTGTTAATGTACCAAACCAGTCACATGAGCTAAATTTTACTTGCAGACTCTTTCCTCAGATGTCTTCCCACCCTTCTGGTATTTTTCTTTCTAAATATTATTTCCACTAGAAAGGTTAAAGCACATTTGGCTGTTCTGATTACGCATACATGATGGCGTGATCCATTTTGATGATGTTTTTTCAATATTCATGACAGACAGTCCCACCCTTTAGGCTGAAACTCCCTTTGATTTTAGGTGAGGATTTTTGCCTAATGATCAGGCCCTGGGGTGTTTGGCTCATCAGTTGCTACGTAATCAGCTAAGAAAAATTTGAATTGATAAAAAGCCAGAATAATGGCACAGATTGCTGGCAGAGCAAATACATTTCAGGGTGTATGTGTAAGAAAAATCTCCTCCTTAAAAAAAAAAAGAAAAAAAAAGTAGAAATGCAGCTAATGCTGTGTGTGCTACTTTGCTATACACTCACAACAGAAGGCTCAAGGAAGGATTCAGACAGCACTGTCAAATGTCAGACCAACCCATAAACTGTTTCAAGTTGCTGAGAGTTTCAGCTGTTGAGAGAAAATTGCTGAGAAATAGAGAGAATAAACTCCCACCATTCCATGGGACTGAGAGCTCCAAGAGTTTATGTCCATGCAGGAGCTGTAGACTCATAGAAGGGTTTGGGTTGGAAGGGACCTTAAAGCCCATCCAGTCCTATCTCCTGCCATGGGCAGGGACACCTCCCACTATCCCAGGTTGCTCAGAGCCCTGTCCAACTTGGCCTTGGACACGTCCAGGGATGGGGCAGCCACAGCTTCCCTGGGCACCCTGTGCCAGGGCCTCACCCTTCTCACAGGGAAGAATTTCTTCCTAATATCCAATCTAAACCTCCTCTCTGTCTGTATGAAGCCATTCTCCCTTGTCCTGTCACTCCAGGTCCTTGTAAAAAGTCTCTCTCCATTTTTTTGCAGGCTCCCTTCAGGCACTGGAAGGCCACAATTGGGTCACCCCAAAGAGTCTCTTCTCCAGGCACAACAATCCCAATTCTCTCATCCTTCCCTCACAGCACAGCTGCTCCATCCCTCTGATCCCCTTGGTGTCCCTGCTCTGGAGTGGCTCCAGCAGCTCCCTGTCCATCCTGTGCTGGGCCCCCAGGGCTGGATGCAGCTCTGGTAGGGTCTCACCTGAGAAGGGCAGAGGGGCAGGATCCTGCTTTTTTTGATGCACCCCAGGACACAACTGGCTTTTCTGGGCTGCAAGTGCACGTCGCTGACTCGTGTCCAGCCCCTCATCCACCAGCATCCCAAGGAAGTCATGTAGATGTAGCACAGAGCTTTGAAATCAGTTCCCTGTGCCTGGATATCTGCAGGCCAATGCTTGTGGCCACCTGGAGGCACCCACTGATGTCACGTAGTTTGAGGAGCTTAAGGAGAGGCCAGTGGGGACACCACTGTGGTGGTGCTGCACAGACAATGCACCACTCAAGCTGCTCAGAGCTGTGGACCAGGTGACCCTGAACTGTCCCATGGAACTCTGTGGAAAAACTCTGTGATACTCCCAAGGTTTGATGAGAAAGGAACACTGTGAAAGCAT
Organism: Platysteira castanea; assembly: GCA_013397175.1. Taxonomy (NCBI): domain Eukaryota; kingdom Metazoa; phylum Chordata; class Aves; order Passeriformes; genus Platysteira; species Platysteira castanea. The sequence continues at coordinate 135,881 of VYXC01011654.1, read as the reverse complement.
TTTGTAAGACACCGTTAACTCATCAAAGTGCCTGAAACCCCTGCTCTGGGGAAAATACACATCTTATATATATGTCACACAGTATTAGAGATTGGTTCCCACTTCTGTAATAAAATGTTTTCTATCCAAGTGCTAGACAAAAAGCATCCAGTCTCTGAGGCTGTTTTCAGGTGGCTTTTAGCCACCAAAGTTCCTGGTGTTTCTTTAGAGCATTTTCATTTTCTCAACAGCATAAATGATGTCACTTATCGATTGCCAAACCTATTTCATAATTTCAATAACCTCCAGGGGACTGATTAGATCTGAAATACTTTGGCCTATTTTAAACGAAGTCTAATTGTGTTTTTAAGTCAGCCTTGGAACACATGATTCTTTATTAACCTAATAAGCCTCCATTATCCCATTCCCAAAGTTCTATTCAAGCCCTGTATTTAGTGTAAAGTACCGTGCACTGGTTAATTAGAGCATATTATCTTGGATGAAAATGCTGAATCTTATTCTGCAGAGTCAGGGCTTGGAGAATTTGCTAATGCTCTGCGTGTACCCAGCTTGGTGCTTATCTGAGCCCTGGCATGTGTTAGCAGGGCAATTACCTACTTGCAATAGCTGCCTGCCACTTGGCAGAGGGGAGTGCTGAACAGACAGTTATTTCACCAAAGATAGAAAAGTGACTCATTTTGATTACTCAGTCATGTCCTCTCCTCCTCATGTGTGCACAATGGAAAAGTCTGATGGAACCAGGGGAAAGAGGAGCAGCATGTGTTCCAGTCTCTTCTCTTTTTAACCACTTCGCTGTAGCAAAACTAAAAAGCCAATAATTATAATATAACAAGAGTAAGTAATAAGACATTTCACCTTTGCACATTTAGAAAGCGAATCCGAATTTAAAGGAAAATGACAAGTTAAAGACATCAAGGATTAAAGGATGGCGATAACTCAATTTCATTTTTGTTTACCACAATTTCCAGTCAGCTTGGCCTTCTGGTCTCTGTCTTTCTGTTCATGTTGCAAAAAGGAGAAGTGTTCTCATCCAGACAGCACCCAATTTTAAATTAGTGTAGTACATTTTACAGGAAAAGTGCATTTACAAAATACACTCTTCCTAATCTGGTCTGGCAAGATTGAGTAGACAGTGTCTGTTGGGCAACATTTCTAAAGCCTTCTACTGACTTGATGACCCCATTCCCATATTTAAGTCATCCAGGCCTATGGAAGCCTCCTGAGACTCGCAGACTCTCCAAACCATCTCTTACAGACATATTCCATCATTTTAAAAGTTTTTTCATTAAACAGCTCACCAACTATGCCCATTTTCCTACTGAAAAAAAAATTATTACGTTAAAAAATTTGCAGCACTAATCACTAAAAAGCCAGAAATACACAGTTTGCCTCTACAATAATCTATTCAGGTTGATGGTCTGTTCAATAACACCTCGTTATTCATTTTCCATGCTAATTAATTTAGTAATGGTCCCTTGATCTAATGCAACCTTGTTTCAAAAATTAAAAAACTGTTTTCATTGAGGGTTTCGTGTCACCCCTGCAAGGTTTAGCCCAAGAGCGTCATTTGAAACACATACAAATTTGTGGTTGTACATCTGACAGTGGCACATTAATGTAGCAGCAGCATTTAAAACACAGCATACATTTTAATGTATGATCATTTTAATCTGGAAGACAGAATGTAGATCATTTTAATCTGGAGGACAGAATAATAAATCTTTTTTGCCCTTCCTGGATTTTAATATAAATTCATCTGTTTCATCTGTCGTGACATCAGCAGAAGGATGTCCAGTTAACCAACAACAGTTTCAAAGCCATAAAGTAAAAATCTTCAAATAGTTTCCTAGAACTTTCTGAAATTAGGCACTTTCTTAAAAAAAAAAAAAAAAAAACAAAAACACATCAACACTGAGTTACTGGGAAGGCCCTCTCAGATAGTGACCACACTGCTCTTGACCTTTCACCAATGCTCTGTGGCTCTCCTAAAGCCTTCTCCAGTGACCTCCACGCCTCCTACTGCTGAGACCACTGTCCCCACTGAATCCCAACCTCTGATCACTGTTTCAATGAGATTTTAAATTTACATGTCTTCAAATATCCTTTTAGTACCCTTCCTTTATCTAAACACTAGTTCTCAGTGGAAAATTGTAATGGTTCTCTGCCAATGAGAACATTAAGACATGATTTCAATAAAAACAATGCATAAAATTCTGCCCAAATGGATACATTTGAACCTTTTAGAATGCAATGACTTTAATAATTCTACTTTTTTGTTCCACAAAAATGATTTCCCCATTTATCAGCCATCTCTGATTTTAACAATAACTTGCAGGTGTTTCCTGTTAAGTTGGTAATAACTGTGTCCTGGGATAATAAAACTCTTGGGTTTGGCCCATTTATCATATTTAAATTATAACTTAAAGGTGCATCCTGTTTACAAGGCAATAATTATATATGGGACTAAACAAACTCTTCTGAAGCCAGTCCAATCTATTGTGTTATGTTGGGCTTGAAGAAACCTTGGATAAGTAAAAGTTGACTCTCCCCTCTTAGGAAAAAATGGGGAAAAGATAGGACAAAATGGTTGGTGTTTTGCCTAAATTAGGAAATTAACTTTGAAAAACTCAACAGCCTCCAAAATGAGCAATCAAATAATCTTAAACCTTAGCTGATGGCCAGACGCTCGGTGAGAACACACCCATGTGAATTCCTCAGGGTGGACGTCAGCACAAGGCGTAAATGCGCAGCCCTGCACCCCTGCTCTGTCTCCCATGTCCTTCCAAGGGTCTCCTGCCCCTCTCTGGCTGTGCTCCCCTGGCTCTGAGGCACCAGTGCCCCATTCCCGGGCCACTGGCCTCAGCCTCCCATATCCCTCCTTGCTCTGTGCCATGGCTTGGATTTTAAAACATGCCCATTTTTGTCAGGAGAGAAAACCCAGAAGGTTCAAAAACACCCCATAACCCTGGGGAAGGAGGTCAGCTGATGAACTCACAAGTCCTCTGTTAGACAGCTGCCTTACAGTGAGATCTGGGGTCTCGTGCAGAGCTCTCCAGCTTGTCCCAGTCCCTTGCGCTGATGATCCCAAATTTCCAGCCCTTTCCCCAGCACCAGCCTGGTGCTCTCCACCTCCATGGTTTAACTGCCTGCAGAACCTCGTGCAGTGGGACAACAGTCACTCCTTTGTTGAGGTCAGGACTTAGGGGGCTGTGGAAGGAATTTGGGTTGTCCTGTGTGCAGAGGAAAGTAGCAACTGCAGCGTGAAGCACGCAGAGATACCAGCATTCAAAAAAGCCTCTCGAAAAATAAACTCCAGAAGCCACCAGTGCATTCGCTCACATTGTAGCTTGGCTCCAGTGTTTCACTGTTATTTCTTAACAGCAAAATAAGCCC
>VYXC01011654.1:111942-132436 GCA_013397175.1 Platysteira castanea | reverse complement strand
TTTTTTTTTTTTTTTTTTGCTACATACTGCACAGTATGAGTAATTCAAGGAGAGAATAAAGGCTGGCATTGTATAGCACACTTTCTCATGCGCACACAAACCTCCTTCCAGCTTACTGAAGGAATCAAAGGGTGGAGGGAGTGTCTCCAGCATTTCATGTAAATGACGTCTTTTTTTTCCTCCAGTTTTAATGCCACCATAAACTCAGTGTGATGAAGCATTGATGAATAATGAGCCCGTGACACATGGTACTTTTAGAACAGCTCATATATTTGGCACATGCCGGGCCCCATTTGTGTCTTTTCTTTCTTTGCCCCCACCCCCCCACCTTGGGCACAGGTTCGCAAACACTTTTGCCATAAGGAAGAAATGTGAAATGCAGGTTTATTTTCACACTGAGCAGAGTGGCATCCCTCTCTGCAGGGTGCTGTGAGGCAGGTCGTGCCATCTAAGCAGGCATCACACCCTTGCCAAAGTCATTGCCTGGACAGGCCAGTGGTCACCCTCAACTGGGAGCCACCAGTGGGGTGGATGCTTTTCTTCCTCTTTCGTCTCCCAACAGGCATGAACTGTCACCTTCCCTGACGCAGTGTCACAACGGCCCAGAGTAGAGAAATCAGGACATCCTTGTGAAAAAATGCAGCTTCTTATTCATCAAGTTGGGGGTTAACTTGCATTTTATTGAGAAGGATGCCCTTTTTCTGTACAGCAGTGTCCTGGATTTCTTGGTAACAATTGAATTCCTGGATTTAAAACCACCTAGGAAAGAACTCGGTAAGTCCTAAGTCACCAAGAGTGACCCAGTTGTCAGAGGGGGACAGGGAGAAATACTGTCATATGGGAAATTAAAAGCCTTGGCGGTGAATCTCCAGTAGCAGAAGTGTTTCCATCTGCATCTGCCAGTCCTAACCCTGCACCAAGGTCTGTCCTTTTGCCAGCTCTTCCTGACAGAGAGGAAGGTCAGGGATGGTCTGCTGGCACAGACACATTGGAGACCTCAGCCTTACCTTCTGATCTGGCCTCCTGAGGATTTGTGTTCTGCTGGAAATGTGCATTTCACCAGGTGGGGACACCCAGAATGGGGAGGCAGAAGAGAATTGAACTGCTGGAGGCACGGCGTGGAGGATGTCTTCCCAGGAAAGAAGGAGGCTGGACAAAACCAGCAGTTTTCAAGTTTGGCCAAGGAGCCCATCATGTAGCTGAAAAGGTCTGCTTGTTTATTCATCAGAGTGAGAGTACCAGCAGCACTAAGTTTTGTCTTACAAAAATCCTCTCTAGTGTCTAGACCAGTGTACAAAGAGTTTTCATTTCTCATTTGCCTTTATCACTTTGCCTATGTTGAGATATGGGCCAATATTTTATTTTAAGGGGTTTTTTTCCAATGAATTCTTGTAAGTTTTCAAATATGAAAAAGGACTTACATCTACTCTCCAGAAAGGTCCATAATTTCTTTAATGGAGGCTTTCAAAGCAACATAAGGGAACAGGGCATAAGGAAACTACTTGAATCTTCATTGCTTTGAAAAAACATGTAAACATACCAGTTTTAAATCAAGCACTTTTTCCCCATTGTTGCCAAAAATCCTCTAATGCTTTCCACATGGCTGTTTAAGCTGAAAGAGGTGACATCAGACACCCAGGCTGCCATGGAGAACATAGGGAAACCTCGACATTGCTGACAAACCATGGGCAGGTCCTTCATTTCCAAAGTTATCAGGACCACACATGGCACAAGCACAAATTAATGCCATTTCTCAACTTGATTATGCTCATTTCCCTGGGTGACAATCTCTCCTGGATGAGATAAGCCCAGTGCTCCTGCTGGGAGCTGCTCCTGTCACTCAATTCAGAAAACAAGGTCAATCAAGCCANTCAAGCCACTTTATCTCAAAAAAAAAAAAAAAAAAAAGCCATTATCAGCAATTTTCTCCATTTTGTAACAAAGCTCCAGAAGTTGCATGACCCCATTTCTGTCATCAGAACTGTTTCTTTTTTTGCCCCTTTTCTTCTGGAAGGCTGCAGGGAGGATTTGAAATAAGGAACTAAATGAGTTTCCTGAAATTGGCTTTTGGTAGCAGAGATACGGGAACCACGTTGATTGAAATTAAGTCCTCGGGGAATTAATTTCTTCTGGCAAAAGTAACAGTTCCTAAAACTTTTATCAGTCTTTTCACACCAATTATTTATATTTTAGAACTTATTTTAAGATGAGGTTGTGTCTGAGGCTAATTCTTTGCTTCTAGAAACAGATAAAGCTAAAAGCATGCTGATAATCTGCTTCTAATCTCTCTGTACCAACCTCCTTTGGCCCCATACAAATCTTCTGGTCAGTGATAAATTTGGCAGCTCTGTTTTCAGCATTGGCTCAAACTCAGCTGATCTGAATGCTCTTTTTAAAACAAAAACAAAAACAGCTCCTCCTTTATGAAATACACGGTCACTGTTCACTCCAAGCTGCAACTGGTTAGGCTGAAAAAGGGTTAAATCCCAGTTTTCCATGGCCGCATTGAGTGCTCCTATTTTATTTGCCTCCTTGATTTTAAGTCAGCCACATGCCCGCTGCTGAAACTACAATGCAGTCAGTGTCTGGATCTTTGACAAAGATCAGGCTTTCATCCCTGTTATTTGTGTTACTCCTCTGAGTTTTTTAATGGTTTTTAGCAGAGAAAAATAACAGTCATGGCTTGGAAGTGCTGCAGAATGACCCAGCACTTACCATCGTGCAGCCTTTTGAGGGATGCTTTGGGATCCAGGTTCTGGCTGTTGCTCCACGGGGATCTATGTCTTTTCAGGCAGGTTTCCAGTGACTGGCACAGGAAATACAATAATCTGTAATAATGACGAGCAAAATTCTACATTCACCCCAGAGACTGGGGCTTGGTACTTTCAGAGAAGCTGCAGTCAAGTGGAAGAAACATTCACTGGATCACATCAGCCAGATCATGTGAGATTTCAGCTCAGCATGGTGACAGGACAGTCACACCATTCCGTATCACCTTCCAAAGGAGTGGTCTTTATTCACCACAGATGTTAAGCTTTGCCTGGATCCAAATCCAGACTAGAGATTTTTTTCTTAAAACCTCTTTCTGCAAGAGGCTCTTTCCAGAGATGTCTTCAAGTCTTAGAGAGTGTGCAGAGAGATTTTTGTCTCCTTCTGTGCTCCACCCCTGCATCACTCCATGTCCTAAACACTTTAAATAAGAGAGACCTTGAACTTCTTGCTCACATGGGGTATGTTACCACTGCCCACTGAAGTAACAGTTTTTCCATCTCTGAGTGTCATATTCTTTTGCCTTTAGCCATCATTCTCTGCTAGACAACATCTTGGATGCTTTTTTCCTAAGAAAAGTGTCTGTTAAAAGTCACTCTTTGCCCACAGCTACCTGACATCACACACAGCATCACACACAAACCTACTTTTCCTCATACTGGCAGTTTGACAAGGAAACACATTGGATGGTTGATAAATGATCCTTTTGTAGGGGCGACAGAAGTGGCCTCAGAACTTACCGTAGGCCTCTGGTTTATGATGTAAACTTCACATTTTCCCAGAAGATAAAGGAATTTGCACACATGGTGAACTTGCCGTTGTCATTTGTGTAAAGATTTGAAGATGAATTAGCAACTGTCTGATCCAAAGTCCACTGAAGCCAGTAAAGGCCATAAAGAATCAAAGACAATAAAGATACAAAAGAGTACTGACAGCCAAGATATCATTATCCCTTTTTTTTTTTTAATAAAAAACGGTTCAATCAGCTCTTTCATTTATGCTCTGCAGCAAACAAATAAACATAACATGACACATTTTTCTGCCTTGGCAGAAACAGCTTAACAGAATAACATCAAATCATCAGTATCAATCAATCCATTAATTTCACAACTGAATTATGTAAGGAATTAATTTTGTACTCAAAGACAGACTAATCTGAGACTGCAAAACAGTCTCTGTTACTAAATCACAGCTGCAGAGGGAGGGACTGGGCTTCTGATGTGCAAAGTAAGAATAAGCTGCTTCCAACTGTCCAGTGTATCATGAACTTACTTGGATTTAACATACTTGCTCTGCCTCTACGTGAGCCATACTCTGACAACAGCTCAGATGAGATTATCAGGCAGCCACCAGCACGCAAGAGCAAGGGGTATTTAACCAACAGGAGATACAGCAGTCCCCCCTCCTGCTTTCCCCATCTCTGAATCCAGTTTTCTGTCCAGAAATCTTGTTCAGCTGAAAAAGAAATCAATTTTAGTCCTTTCCCTGGGATAACATTGCAAGTCATATAGCCAAGGCAGGACTCCTGCTGCAGACCAAACCCCAGGGGAATCCAGCCGTGCGTTTGCAGATCACTGGTGCAGGACATGCACGGGGTGAAGGCACTGCGTAAGTCACGCGTGCTTACATCCCTCCAGGAAATCCCAGGGAGAGAGATGGAGTCCTGCCCTCAGCCCTGGCCAAACGGCCGGGCTTTAGCACTCCTCCAAAGCCCGACAAATAGATGGCCTTTGTCTGATGCCCCGGAGGGCAAACGCAAGCTAATAAAAACTTGAGTCCACACAGATAACGTATAATTGTAACTGGGTTTTAGGTAATGGTCTTCCAGGCTATCTCATTATTCTCTTTGAACAGGCTTTGAATTACGCCTTTGCAATTTTAGATAAAAGTGAACCAGTGGTTTTGCAGCATTAGCAAACTAAGTTAGATTGAATAGTTAGAATTAATGGGTACTTTGATTTCATCTTTTCTCTTTAACCTTGAAACCAGCGATCAGGCAGCAAAATCATTTTGTCCTGCTCATGTTTTCTTCCTTCAGTCATCTTTCTCCATTCTGCCCCCTCAGGCACTTGATTCTGCTTTGTTTGACTTTGGCCAGGCTGCATTTCCTTGACTTCCAATTCACAGGTGCTCTTCAGAACACCAGTGCCCGCATCACAACATTTCCAATATTGAACTGTGACTATTTGTAACCAGGATGAGGTCAAAATATTTCTGTTGTGGTGACCCAACCAGTTCTTCTGGCTCTGCTTTTTTTTTTTTTTTTTTTTTTTTTTTTTTTGCTCTTCTTCTGAATCCATTGTAATGGCCATTAGTGTTGTGTAGTCTGAATAGATCAAACTGGAACAAACTCCACTCACCTTTTGCTCCAGTGGCTTATACAGAGCAGAAGAAATCTCTGAGGAGCTCTCCCCCATGTTCTCCTGTACCCTCAAGCAGACATGGCCTCCCCAAACAAGCCTAAATCAGCTATTCCCAGCCATGAGCCTCTGGCAGCCCTGAAATGCACTTAGCCTTAGTCTTACACATAAAACTAATGAGCACACAGGTTTTTAGTTGATGTGGCTGTCCAAGGCACCTCTAGGTCATGCACTCAGACTCATCCAGCAATAGCAGGATTCCTGAATTGCCACTGCAAAGGCCACAGATCCCCTGGTGGAGGGGGAGAACCCTCACATCTCCACTAGACCTGCTGTGGAGGCCTAATACAGGCAACTCGAATGGGCTTGCAGCCTGATGCTAACAGCACTGCAAATAAAACATGCAGTAAATGCACAGCTGATATGTAAAACAGCCTTATCTGAGTAGAGTATTTCAGCTAGATGTGTCTTTTCACTCATTTATTGCGTAATTCCCACATGCTACTCCATCCCCCAGACTTCCCTCTGCTTTGGACCAAAGAGGCCACACAAATGATGACAGTGGCAGAAGTTACCACAAGAGCATCGTGTCCCACAGTCCCTCCTCTTTCCATTTTTCCTCCACAATATTTATTGGAAAATAAGTGTTTTCACAGGAGTTAAAATCCACAAAGCCCTAAAGACTTGTAGAGGGAAAAAAAAAATCTCAGGTGCTACTTTAGAAATTCCTCATTTCTAAACCTCAGTGGATTAAAGTTTCTGCCCTAATGATCCATGTGAGTGCTTTTGTGAAAAACTTTGAATAACTTTATTGATTACATTCTTTATAGTCTTCGTCTCTGGACTCTTATTCTTATTTTCTCATCTAAAAATCTCCCATAAAGACATCCAGTACCAGAATGGATTAGTGCATTAGCCCTTGCCTTTGCAGACTTACTTGCAATCCAGACAGGATTTGGATGAAGGCAGTCTTACCAGGCAGGATCACACTTCTTAGTGGAAAATATTTCCATACTGAAAAAATGGGAAACGTAACATTTAGCACAATTCAACCTGTTTGATAGCCTTTTCTGTGCTGAGGCAGAGGGGTGGCTACAGAAACAGCACCACCAGGCAGCACTGAGATGCCTCGACAGAGCTGTCTCAGAGCTAGGATAGTTTTCATAAAGAGCTTTCTCAGAAGAAGATAAAAGAAAGCCCTTTGGTAAAGCTGAATGGGAGACTCCAGCTGGCATAACAGAAGTTACAGGTGAAAAATGAGGTTTATTGGCAGAATGTTTGGGTCTGACTGAAAGAGCAGCACAGTGCCCACAATTTTCTCTTTCCTCTGACAGTATCTCCATAATTATTTTCCTCCTGGTGTTTTCCAACACAAGGCTCTTTCACATTAGAAAATAGATGAGAAGGTGAATATGAGTTTTAGTTTTAAAATGACCTACAAGGACTTCAGTCTGTTTTTAGAAAGGAAACAGGATTTCTGTCTAAAACCAGACTCTCCACCCTCTCTTTCTACCCTCCCTTGTCCTTTCCACCTGTTTAGATGTTTTCACAGTGGGATAACACATTCATTCCCTCCAGACCAGGGCTCAGCTGTTAGGAATGGAAAATAAAACCCAAGTTAGCAGAGTATTTTTAGCCCAGAGAAAATAAAGCGGTTGCAAATCCCATCCACCCAGCAGCTCCTCCGGCTTGTGCAGATCCTTGCCCAGAAAGAAAGGAAACCGCAGGGCCAGGCTGAGCCCACTGATTTTATACCAACGCCAAGTACTCTGGAGTGACTCACCCAACCATCCCACCCTTCTTTTGCTGCCTATGTGAAGGTGCCCTCCCCAGAAGTCACATCAGCTGGTCCTTGCCATGGCTGTGGCACTGGTGTTGTCACTGCCACAGATGCACTCAGCCGTGGCTCTCACCCTCAGCAGAGATAATCTGTTGGTGACTGGCTCATCGGCAGGTTGCAGATGGGTCTCCTCTTTCCCTCTGATCTCCTTAGCCTCGAGGGACCGGCCTTCTGAGAAAAGGCAGCGCGTAAGGGGATACAACACTAAACAGATGACACATATTTTCGATCCACCTAATGGCTGACCCTGGTTTCCAGGCTCCCCAAGTGCCATTTGTTTTTAACAAATGGCCACACCGGCTGTGGAGATGATATTTTAAAAATGTCTTTGAAAGGGCTGACTTGCCTCTAATGGCATCTGCAGCGTGTGTGCCCCTGACAGTTGTCCTCTGTGCTGTCAGGCTGCTCCCACTGCAGGTAAAAACTAAGTATTCTGAAACAGAAACTGTAAACTGACAAGTAAATGTGCTTAGAAAAAGCATGTCCTGAATGGAAGAGGTGGTTTTAAGAACCAAAGAGAGGAGGATCTAGAACACACTTTAATCTATGGCTAGGTCTCAGCCTTCTTGGACTGTGAGCTATAAATTGAGTTTATGCTGAAGTTGTAGCAAAACAATGTTTTCTTCATTGCTGCATTGAGTGTGCAGCATCTTGTATGCAACAGAAATGCTGGATGCTAGCAAAATTGTTAAAACATTGCTGAAAGGAAGTTATAAATCCTGAAATATCCTTTATGCAAATTTTTCCAGTTTTCTGTCTCTGTCTTGGGAAAATCTGGAGATTTTGTACAACTCGCTGGGACATCCCCCTGTGCGCATCTCAGACAGGCCCCCTGTAGAGCAGCAAAAGGCACCCTAGCTCAGCTCTGCAGCCTATGCACAGGGATCCTGGTTTTAACATGAAACACAACAGGCCCAACACAATTCCCAATCATCGTCTTGAACCTCCCAGAAGTGTTTCCATACCCAGGCATTGTCTGGGAGGACAAGAGCTGGCCCAAACAGGGCTGGTCAGGTGCCAGGGCTGGCCCTGGGTGCTGGGTACAGGGACAGCCCGAGGTGTTCCCAGTGCCTTGGACACGCTGCACGCACCAAAGCCTTGGAGCAGTGTGAGCATACCCGCTCTCACAAGGGCCATACTTATTAGGAAGGCATCACAAACAGCTCAGACATATAGTCCTGTCCAAGAAATCCTGGAAAGAAATATGGCAACTCCTTTGGGAACCATTCAACTCTGCTCCATCTCCATTTACTGAGTCATCAGCAGCACGCTGCTGTGGGCTCATTTGGTTGTAGGAGTATTCCCAACAGACCTCCTTAAAAAGCACTTTCTATTTAAGACCAAAAAACAGCTGCTGATAATGCTGCCTTAAGCTAGCCATTTTGCTTCTGGCTTCTACAGATTCCACATTTTTCCTATCCAGCCAGCACAACAAGCAATTCAGCTTCCATTGCCCGGCATTTCTGAAAATGCTCAGCACTGACCTGACTGATCTCACTGTAACCAACACCGAGTGTGTTTTCCTCTTCCTTTTATTCTTGAAAAGATGGAGCACCCACAAATAGCAGATCATCTGCAAAGTTAAGGCACAGTTATTCCGGTAGCTGACACACTGCTCCATGAGTGCTGGCTATTTACAGCAAATGTAATCCCAGTTTATCTTCTACAAAATCTTTAGCACGTTGTTTCTGGGAGTTCAAGTTATAACTGCTGTGATTTGTGAGTGTATAATTCAAGGAAACTTGAATTTCCCTCCAAGTTTGGAGACTTGGAGGGAAAACATCTTCCTGAAGCTTTCAGTCCTTCTACAGGGAAGTGAGTAACATATGCCTGGTATTATCTATTAGCAAGTATTTTAACCCTTCCCAGGTCTGGCAATATTGCTGCTGGTATACAGCATAAATTCCTTGGGAATTAGCCTTTTTTTTTCTTTCAGTAAATCTCAGCTGAGGCACCCCCACCAGCCCAACCAGCTTTACCCAGCTTGGATTCAGGGTGTCAGTAAAGACCCATCTAGACAACTCTGTTTCAGAACTGCCAGCCTCTCCTTGGAAATCAACAGAAGAAAAAAAAGATTGTAAGAACAATGAAAACATTAACAACACCAGCCAGATTTTTAAATGGCAGAATCTTTGTTTACCAAAAGATATCTTTTGATTTTAAGCAAGGATTCTCTTAAATGCTGGCTTTCAGGCTTTTTCCCAATTCTATGGACCCAGGGGGGCAGGGGGTCCACTGAAGACTATACTACAGCAAATTCAAGTACACAAGCCCAAAACAGGAAGTCCTGTTTTCCTCCTTTTAAGCTCCAGAGAGGCCAATAAGAAATCCACAGACCTCAAGCGCTTCTACTAACCACAGCAGAAAATATCTACTGTGGAGTAACATAAGCAAAAGTCTGCCTACAGGTCATGAGTTTCTTCAAGAGTGACTTTTTTCCCAGATGCTCTTCTTGAGCAGTCTCACAAAACCTTTGGTACAATTTCCTGTTATTTGCAGGATGTAAGGCAAAAAAATGGGCATTTTAGTCAAGGCACACATAGCCAAAGCCCTCTATTCAGAGTCTAGCTTAACTGAAATTGTTGTTAAACTGACAGTGACAGGATCAGGCTCCAGCAGACACCAAGTGCTTCTGAAAAGTCCAGTTTCCATGACGGGGAAACTGGAGAAGCAGTAAAGGTTGTCATTTCTGACAGGAGCGCTCTGGATGCTGACTGGAGCTCAGGTGTTGCGTTTTTACTACACAGCATGAGGCCACACTTCACAGATGAGCGTGAGCGACCTCCACACATCCCTTCAGCTAGATGTGCACTTAAATACTTATTTACAGCTGCTAAAAATCTCGTTTTCCAGATGCTCTCAAGCAAAGTTGAAAGGCTCCTCAGCTGTGACTTGGATGTCAAAAATGGTATTTGGAGGAGTCTCAGTTGTGCTCTGAGGGAGAACAGATTTTTTTACTGACTTACCTACGTAGATGATTGAATCCGAGGACTAAAAGTGGATTTTTGCTCTCTCGGAAGCTGGGCAGTGGTTGCCTTGGCTCACACTAACAGCTTCTGGGTACCTGGTCCCACATGTGAGCAGGTAAATAATTGACAGATGGTTTTCTTTATGCAGCTAAGTAATAACTTTCAACATTATGTCAGGAGAGATTAAGAAGCAGGGGAGAAATGCACTGAAGAAAGTTGGGGCTTAAACTTGTTACCCAGCATCCCCCCCCTGCCAACCACGGCCGGGGCGCCCAAAGGTGCTTGTTAGAGAGGGTGTTTACAGGTGAGCCATTATCGGGTACTGATATAAAATACTGCTCTGGAAAATCACTTTTAATAAGCTCCAGCTGCCTGGGAAATTAAAAGCAAAATTCCCGCAGCAAAGAGTCGATCTGAAAAACAAGCACTAGTGGGGCTGGAACAAAGGAGCTGAGCTCGAAAAACAGAGCTGTGACTGAGTCGAGCTGCAGTTTGGAAGGGGTATCAGATGGATGTTTTCCTAGCTCTGCTTTTATGCAGAAATTTGCTCCTGCCAGCACAAGGAGCTGCTGAGACCACAGCCTGTCTTCTTTTGCCTTTGTATTCCTACGTGTGCCCCCAGACTTTGCTGCCACAAGATCATAGGCTGTGTTTCTGGGCTGTCTTAGAAAAATGCAGCAGTTTGCAGAGGTGTAACAATGTGTTTTATTTCTAAACAGAACTGAAAACAGAAATAGAACACAAACAGCGAGGCCTGGCAGCCCCTCCCACTCCCAAAAGCTGGTTGTCCTGCTTCCCCTCCCAATTTTCTGTTGGCTCAGTGCCTCCCCAGCTGGCAAAAACAGGGGCAATTAAGCCCTTCTTCCCAAGGCCAAATGGAAACAAGATCTCTCTGGCTTCCCTCTGATGGCACAAAACACTACCAGGGCTGCTGGGCTGGTGCTGCCCTGTGACAGGCACCCACTGCCTTCATCCTCTGCTTGCAGAATAGCCCCCACCCTGTGCTAGCCCTCCTTCAATAAAATAAAATAAAATAAAACAGCAAAATAAATGCAGCCTACCTGACCACAACAGCTTTATCTTTTCACCACGTGGAAGGGAAATCTGGATTAAGAACCTTGAGACTGATTTCGTTGTTCATTTAAGGAGGACCCAAAGGGACTATCAGGGGCAGAAGAGGGCAGAGGGGGCCACACTGGCTTTAGGTGAACTGGTTTGGGTACCAGAAGCAGCACAGCTCTGTACAAGATAATTCACTCTTGTTCTTTCCAGCCTAGTGGAAACAGAACATGCCTTCTCTCGCATTTTCTTTTCAGGAGGCCTGTAACATCTGGGGCTATCATAAGGTCAGACTTCATCTGTTTTATGACAGGATTCCAGTCAGTGTTGCCCATGGATAGTGAGCTTTCTTAAAACGCTTCCCCAGGGCAGGATAGGGATTTTGGCCATGCACCTTCACTTCCATTATTTTCCACGGTTGCATAAAAAATGTTAGACTAGAGGTGTGTTTAGTTTAGAGGGCCAGTGGCGTTCAGAAGGGATGCTGGTGATCCTTCCCCTTCTGAGAGAAGGTTTTTTGTCATTCCCACAGAATCCATTGGAGTAACAGACTTGCAACTTCCATCAAAGCCAATTCATGATGCTTTATCGTGGCTGCACACCAGCAAATCATGAATGCAATTTCCTTCCTATCACCCACGAGCACAGCTTTTCAGTTGTTCATGACCCTCACAACCAAATTTTACCGGACCAAAATTTCCCCTTCTGTGTATTTTTGAGTATCAGGAAAACTGGCATGGCTTACTTGTGCTTCAAAAAGCAAACAAGCAGATGCATAACTATGCTCTAGATGCCAACAACTACACTGCATGTTTATTGTCATGGTTGGACATACAGGCAATAGATTTTGAGTGTACTGGTGAAACGCTAAAAACAGATTAAGTATGCAGAAAACTGGTTGAGTAGCTTCGAAGTTGTGACAATAGCAATTTTGAAACACAGTCAAAATTTCCATTACGTTTCTTGGCTTGGTCTCACTTCAGGAGGCTGGACCTTGCACACTTGGTAGAACTTGCTAATCAGTTTTTTCTGTTTTATCTGAAGTACTTTCACTTTGGGGGCAGTTGTGAAGCAAAATGGAAACAAGAAACAAAGCACAGTGCAAAGACATTTAAGATAGCCAGGAACAGGGCACTCTTGGAGGCAAGGCTGCCCTGAGACATGAGCAGAGCTGACTTTTTTGTTTCCCTGTTTGTCTTCACCAAGGCTAAATAATACTTTCTAAAATTCTCTTAGGACTTTATAAGCTTGTTTAATCTGTCACTCCTCAAGGTGACCCTCCCATCATCAAACCCAACCTGATGGGAATGTTGTGTGCTGAATGGTGTGTGCTGAATCTGTGCAATGTGTTCTAACTAATCATTTTTCAGAATATTTCACTAAAATTTCGTATGCCATTCATTCACTTTACATCTTCTCCCCCATTTTTCCCCTGGCAGCAGAAGCAGAGCTGGACTGCCAGCAGTGGTGAGGCTTTTGGGGATTAAAAGCACATTTTACAGACTGCAGAGAGTCGAGGGGGGCATGGACTACAAATGACTTTTTTTTCCTCATTCACAATTTG
This sequence comes from Platysteira castanea, assembly GCA_013397175.1. Lineage (NCBI taxonomy): Eukaryota > Metazoa > Chordata > Aves > Passeriformes > Platysteira > Platysteira castanea. Next base: position 119,875 of record VYXC01011654.1, on the reverse strand, counting down.
CGAATTCATAGAGCTGTGGGTTTCCAGAAACTTGACCTAAACTGAGTCCCTCCAAGTTATTTCTTACTCCTGCATCCTGCCTTATGTCTTCTTTCAGTAGCTGGGCATTGTCTTCCAGCCAAGGGAGTAAAAAAAAGAGGAAAACCTTCAAGTACATTTCCCTTTTTAGTGTGGAGGGTAATAGTGGAGCTGCCCAGTGGCAGCAGCATGTGGCCACCCAAGCCCTCAAGTCCAGATGGTGGCACAGCTGATGATGTGGCCGAAGGCAGAGGCAATCTCAGCCTTTCCTGAGCCCAAGGTCGCTGGGTTGGGGAGCAGAATGGTTTAAAAGCTCCCCCACGCCACCTCCCCAGACAGCCTGGCCAAAGGGCAGGTCAGGCTGAGACAGTTCATTCCTTTCTCCTTGATCTTTCCCTTTTCCTTGATCTCCCAGACTTCACAGGAAGTCTTTGAAGCACTGGAAATAAGGGCAGGAGCTGCTGCCTTAGGTTTAGATCCTCACAAATTGCATCCATCTTTCACCCCGCCCAAGATGTTCTGTTGAACAATGATGCAGATACTGGAGGCTCATTAAGGCCCTTTTCTCCAAGCACCAAGCTGGCGCATATCCAGGTTGGACATCATTTAGCCAGTGTGCATCCTCCAGAGCATCTCTGAGGCAGACATTTGGCCTGTAAGCCTTAATATTCCTTGAAGATTTCAGACATATGACTCTTGCTCATTTTTCAAATGTGCTTCAGATTTAGTCTGAAGGAAAAAAATCCAAATTATTCCATTCTCCAGGAAAATGTTACAAAACTAGTTGCCCTTCCAGACCCATTTCATGTTTCTTTGCACTTTTTTGTTAAAAGTGGGAGAAAGAGAATGTAAGAAAACAGGGTCGCATCTGATTTCCATTCATCTGAGAGGATATGTTTCAAATGTTGCCCAGCATTTTCTAACGTAATTATTAGAACAAACTAATTTTTTTTTTTTGCATTCATCTTAAGAATTTATTGCAAGTGCCAAGTGATAACTTGGACATGGATTAGGCCATCAGCATCAGAAAAGAAATTCAAAAGTCTGGGTGGGAGATTTTGAAGGGCAATTGAGATTTATAATACGTGATTTATAAACTGAGATTTATTCTCTGCAATTTAGGAACTGTGATTTACAATCTGTGGCTATTCCTTTATTTTGTACTTTGTTTTGCTCAGGTATCTTCGTCTTGTTCAGTGTGAATTTAATACATGTCATGAAGCCATTTGTTTATTTGCAAAATTTGCTGAAAACCTCTAAGTGGAAACAGCATTTGGTACTTATGAATTATGATATTAGATCTTCAGAGCTCATGCAATAGAGGCACTAGGTGAACTTAAAAGTAAACATGGCACAAGCACAGTTCTCTGTGCTGAGTTCCAGTTTTGCAGTGTTTCCCTGTAGCTGCACCAGCCACCAGCCGAGTGCTGAGACTCAGTTTCATCCTGTGCCTGAGCTCCTGACTGCCTGTTCATTTTCTGATCCAGTAAAGGCTGTTCTTGGGGCACCGTGGGGGATGGAAGAGGCTCCTTAAAAGATGTCACAGCCTAGAGGGGTGATTACTGCAGCAGAGCTCACCTGTCCTTTCAGGTGACTGCACTGCCTGGGCTGAGGTGGGAAGGGGGAGAGAGATGCTGAGAGACCACAGTGGCTCCCTGGCAATAGGACAAGAGGACACAGCCTCAAGCTTCACCAACGGAGGTTTAGGCTGGACATTAGGAGGAATTTCTTCACAGAAAGGGTGATTGGGCATTGGAATGAGCTGCCCGGGGAGGCGGTGGAGTCACCATCACTGGAGGTGTTGCAGAAAAGACTGGATGTGGTACTCAGCGGTGTCAGTGGGTGACAGGGTGGTGTTGGGTCACAGGTTGGACTCAGTGATCTCAAAGGTCTTTTCCAACCCAGTTTATTCTGAGATTCTGTGATTCTGTGTCTGCACTTGCTCCCAGGAGTAGCATCTCCTCACAGCCCAGCACCACCCCGCACCTGAGGGACACAGGGGCGAACCCGGCCCCTCCAGAGCCATTACACACACTCGAAATACAACAGCAACTCGTGGCATGAACCTTGTCTCCCTGAATGATTTTGTTTGGGTGTATAACACAGCGCTGGCCAGGGTGCAGCTGCTGCCAAGCCCTTGCCCTCCCCTTACGTCACTCAGCCTCCAACCAAACTAATGCCAGTGCTGCTGGGAGTAGGATGTCATAGTGCAGCACATACATACACAGGATCCCTTTAGATTCTGGTTTATATCTGCAGGGAGAACCTTGGCAGCTGTAAAAATATATTTTGGTCTGGTCACTAAGCTGAAGATTTTTTTTTTCCTCTAATTTCATACACAGTTACTAAAAGAGTCAGGGCTTTTGGCAGTGACATTGCACAGTTCTGTCAGCTAATCCCTCCCCCCATGCACAACTTTAAAAATGATTAATGAAAATCCACCCTGGCCTGTATGATTAATATATTTAAACAATTTGAAAATGGACATGCTTTTCATTGTTGTCTGCTTTACAATGGGATGCTTCATTAGAATGGAAGAAAGTGGAATGTTAACAGGGCCAGAACGTTAATTACTTACATCTGAGCCCCCCAAGCTCAGTAACCAGCTACAAGCACGAGCATCTGGAAGTGACAAACAGATTTTACAAGGCATTACGCCGAATTTATCCCGTATTAGTGGCTGGATATATCAGCGTGTCTACAGCAGCTCCTTAATTTTGGTTGAACACAGCGCTCTGCATTTACTGCCTGCACTCCTGGGCAAGTGCTGCTTGGCAGCAAGTAGGATTTGATCCTGGGGTGATCCCACAGGATCATCAATGTGGAAGAGACCTTCAAAGTCACCTGCTTCAACCATTAACCAGCACCACCATAACCACCCTGAAACTGTGTCCACAGGTGCCACATCCAGACACCTCTTGTGACTCCACCACCTCCCTGGGCAACTTATTCCAATGCCTGACCACTCTTTCAGTGCTCGACAACCCCTGCAGTGAATAGCTTTTTCCCAATATCCAGTCCAAACCTCCCCTGGTGTTTCCTCTTGTCCTGTCACTTGTTACCTGGGGGAAGAGCCCAACCCCACCTCTCCTTAGGTAGTTTAGAGAGTGAGATGTCCCCTGCTGGTGACAGACTGGGTCCATCTGCCTTAAAGAGGGAAAAGGATCTTTGTGCAGGAGTTAGCAGGGCTGACGGAAAGAGCTTTGCACTAGACTTGAAGGGAGAAAGGGATAAAACTGGACCTGCTAGAGATAAGCCAGGGCATGGCCACCATGATCTAAGGCGTCTTTTCCAACTATTCTACAATCAAAAACCCCAAAATTCTGCCACTGACACCAGGCTCAAAGCCAGGTATTGATCTGCAGGGTTCTCCTGTTTCTCTCTCATTCCTTGCCGCCAGAAGACAGAGAGGAGCACTGTTTACACTCCAGATCCCTTAACCAGTCATCCCAAGGCCCTGAAGTCTCTTGACTGACCTCAGGCTTCTTGTAGGAACTTCATTGCTGTCCAGCTGGAATATCAGTAATGAATACTAGTCTGAGGGCTTTGTTATCTTCACATCTTTAACCTGGGCCCCAGGGAGACAGCAAACATCCCCACCGACTGCAGCCAGTTTGCACAAGGGCCCTTCTGTTCCCTCAGGAGAGTCTCCCATGACCAATAACCAGTCTTTTTTCCTTTTGGAAGCAGTTTTGAGGTGGGACATAGGCTGACACCTCCATACTAGAGAACCACTGTCGTCGTCACTGCTCAGTTCCACTGTCACCTGCTGTGCAAGGGCTCCTTGTGATGGCCTCTGTCATCCAAGGGAACAGGCAGGAGCGCTTTGAAGCAACTCAAATGTGACTACACCAGCAGTAGAAAAGTGTTAATGAAACCAAACCTTCCCTCTGCAACACACATACACAAAATAAGCAGTTTTATCCTGTTACTTGAATATGGAATTATCAATTACCTGTGGGTTTTGGGATGTATTAGGCGAGAAGGTGGGGCAGTCATGAAGGAGACATGTCTGCTGTGCTGGGCAGGGACTTGTCACTCCTGTCCCCGCTGCCTTAAGTGTGTTCAGCCAGGTGGAGACAGGCTGGAGAATTCTGTGCATTGTATCTGCCTGTTGGGAGTGTCCCAGGGAAGGCAGGGAGTGTCATTCCAGTCCTCCCTCTCAGGCTCCGTCCTGTGGCACAGAGCACTCTGGCCCCAGCCCTGGTTAGTGTAGCACTGGCAGCCTCTCCTTGTCATTGCAAAGGCATTTCTGTGGATGTAAATGGGCTTTTTGTAGGCAGGTCTAGAACCATACGAGGCTTTAGGTGCCCAAAATAAGACTTTAGCACCTCCCTCTCAACACTCATCCCCAGCACCCACAGCTCTGTGCAGGGAAGTGTACAAATGTACTTAAGTCTGTGCTTCACGGTGTGACCAGCAGTGCCCTTGACTGTGCTGCTCAGTGCCTCCCTCAATCCTAGGCCCTATCGTGACCACAGACGTGGCATTTTTCTACAGATTTCACACAAATGGCTCGATTCATTCAGCCATCTCTGAGCAGCCCCTTGAATGATGCTCTGTATGAGACGCTGTGGTCAGGGTGGCTTTCCTTCCGAGCCCAGAGGGTGACAGGGTGGCGTGACTCCTGCTTCAACAATGCCTGCATTCCTCTGGGGAGTGCAGGGGGTCTGACTTCAGCTTCTGGGGCTGGGAGGCCGGACACAGATTTCTCCCCTCCATGTGTCAAACTCCTTGAGCTGTCCTGAGAGGGGCAGGTCATTCCCAGCCTTCCTACTCGGCCTGCTGCCCATGACTCCCAGCAATGAAAGATGCATTTAGCTGGAGTCAGTGAGAGCATAGTTTCTTTCCCAGCTGTGAGAGCAGCCACCACTAGAGATGCGAGTCTGCATCCCTTGGGCAAAGGAGAAAACTGACCTCTCCTCAGTGGGTGCCGCAGCCACTGGGGTTTGCACAACCAGCCTGTCGCTGCACTCCTGGGCAGCTGCTTCTGATGAAAGACGTGGTCATAGTGAGGTCCTTCAGATGTGAAAGGACTGGCAGCTGATTTCAGGAGATGCCCNTAAAAAATGAATAATGAAAAATAGATTAAATAATAAAAGATAATTTTAAAGTACTAATGCTTAACATTTTAAAACTGATTGCTATCAGGTGTGCAACATAAACCATATTAAGATGCATAACTTAAAGTTTCCCTTTCCTGACTTCTTGTGGTTTTAAGACAGCAGAGGGATGGCTGGAGCTTTAAGGAATCTCTCTTTTTTAACTTTAATGTATTAAAGAAACATTAATATGTCAATGCAGCATTAAGGATATGAGCATTTAAAAGTCATGCATTGTTCCAGTTCAATTAAACCTGTTGTGTGACAGCCGAAACCTTTTCTTCCTCCTCTTGCCTCCCTGATTGACACTTGTTGTCAATTTAGTGACACTCTTAAAAACCTTATAGCATACACAAGTACAAAAACTTGTACACACCAGCTGTAGAAGCTGAGTAGCTCAATCCAGGGCTGAAAATACTGTTAGGATTTTCATTATTTTTCATTGGGTACTTTTGAGCAATTTGAAGAATCAGCACTGAAGTGAACCAAGCTGTGGGGTGTGAATGCCAGTGTGGGAATGCCTGGGAATGCTGGGAGGTTGGCTCCAGTAAGGATGGATATTCTGCAGCTTGGGGCGGCCAGTCCACCAGACAGCTGGAGGCTGTAGGTCAACATTGAGCTCTGTCTGTTGTTCTTCAGAAAAGACAAATGTCTCTTCCACTAGTGTTTTCCTCCTTTAATATCCAGCCATCTGGTACCACAAAAAATAAAGTAGTATTCAGAGCAGTATCTGTGCAAACAACAGATAAAGCAAATGCCAAGCCAAGATGCTTTAGCAGTGCCGACATCTCCAGATCAGAAAGGGAGGACTAGGCCAGAGGCAAGAAAATCTGTCTCGCCATTTCACCACATGACATTCAGGGAAGAAATTAATCTAGGCACTTTAATGTCATCAGGTTTGTAGGTTTTGAGTGTTTGTTGCAGGATATGCTCTCAGGAAATGAAGAAAACTGAACAAAAGCCCCACAAGATGAAGCTCTCTCTAAACTCACACAAATATGTAGATCAGAATGTCCTTGTATTTAGAAATGGACTTGCAGGGAGCATAGTTCCTTTTTTCTCATCTGCCTTACCTGAAACCAAATTGATCCCAAGTGAACTGTTTGAAGTATGAACTCTGACAAATGGTGCCAATTGCTCCTCCTGACTTGGGCATTACAATGAATACTCATCACTTAAGGATATTCTGGAACTTGTAAATGAACATACATTGCCCTCCAAAAATTTCAATCCATTGCTTTCTTTGGGCTACACATACAAATCATATCTACAGTGTGCGAGCTACAACTAGAAAAGTCTTATTATTTGGGGGCTGTAGAGTGAAAGTCACTTGAACTTTCTTTTAATTAAAGAGGAAGCTTGACACTATAAATATGGGTAAATTTATCAGTCCTTCTTCTCAGTTTCCTGGAGCTGGATTGGGCTCTCGGGTGTTTGCACTCCGTACTTCACCTACAGACCTCCTCCTGGAGTTATTAAAGGGCCCTTGCCACACGAAGCAGAGTTTAATCTTGGTTTTCCATGTGTAATCTTGGCACCGTGGGATGGCACAGGACAATAAATTAGGTCAGTGGTGTACTAGAGCAGGTTTTGTGCTTTGCTTTGGGGTCAGTCTGCAGGTACCTGGCTTTCTGGCAAAGTTCATGGTGTGGCCTGCCCTAAGAAGAGAGGTGGCTGTGGCAGTGACCTCTGTGGCATGGGGTAGAGGAAGTCACACCCACTTTGATTTCTGTAGTCACTTTAGTGGCTATTAAAGCCAAACAGCACATGCCCAGGGAGCACACAGCATTTATCTGCAAGAGATATTGGGGCCCTGGTGAAAAATACAAAGAAGCTGCATCAGAATACAAACAAAAGGCTCCCCTAGCAATCCTCTGAACACCAAGATTGTTGATTCTTACCTGGCAGTGCAGCCAGCCAGGTAAGGGGTGCAGTTCAGGGGATCTGGTCTGGGAGCTCCCACCTCCTGTATGCTTGAGGGATGCAGAGGAGAGGGCACCCAGAGGTGAGGTGTGTAATGGGACTCACAGACTTTGGATGGCCTCCACATGGGATTTGTTTAAAAATGCCACATGCAATTCCCATCTACCAACACAGAAGATGCTAAGGACAATAGAGCTGCAGGTTCTGGGTGTGTCACCTGGCAGTGCTGGACTCCACTTACTCAAAATGGGTCTTGTGCTAAGCAGTGACAGTGACAGGGACACTCTGCAGTGGCTTTATCAATAGATGACTCCACTGGCTTAAACCCTTAGGCTGCAGGCAAAGGTAGCAGCACTGTCGGGGTGCAGCACCTTGACTCTAGAGAGGTTAGGCTCTCCCTCAGGAAACACGCCGAGTTAGGTACGTCATCCAAACGAGTGAAAAGCTCAGCAAGGAAAGTACAGGAATAAAGGAGAGCAGCAGCTGTAAACTGCTGACCTGCAGTGGCTGTGGCCAGAGTCTGCAGTGGTTCACATCCCTGTGGATCTCACGGCAAAGAGAAAGCCCCAGTCTGTGTTAGAGATCCACACAAACCTGTGACTATTCCTGACACCTTTCCAGAGGGGCACAGCCCAGATCCGCTCGCCCCATTTGCACCCAGCCCAAGGAGCTTGTGCCAAACGCCAGCCAGTGGCAAAGGCAGTGATGCTGCTGAACAGCTACAAGGAGCCCATTGTCCCCTTGGCCACCTCCCCGTCAGCAACTGAGCCGGCTCTCGCCCGTCCGGGAGGCGCTGGGAGTGCGCTGGGGCGGGACAGCTCGGCAGCAGGTGGTGCCACCTGTGCGGCCTCATCCCGGCCCAGGCCGCAGCCCCCGGGCGGCCGCAGCGG
>VYXC01011654.1:27459-111896 GCA_013397175.1 Platysteira castanea | reverse complement strand
GGCGGTGCCGCGGGTCAGGGCCGCAGCGGGGGCGGGCCGCAGCCCCGGCTCGGGCACAGCCCGCGCACACGGGAGCTGGGCCTCTCGGGCGGCTGGTGCATGTCGGGGGAGACAGACGCCCGTCCTGTTAGTCCTTCTCTCGTTGGGAAGTGCAGTTGGGATGCTGCTGGCAGGCGAGGAGCTGACGTTTGGGAGCGCGGAGCTGTGCACGCTCCCCACTGAGTCACCCACAGCAGGGACTCCGTGCCAGCTTCCACAGAGACTGGGCTGGGAAGGAGGCTTCCTTGGAGAAAGTCCATGCTGCTAACTGTCGAGCAAACAGGCATACAGGACACAAGTCCTTGGAAAAAGAAGCACTTTTTAGCAGCGTTATCTGTGAGTGTATCCAGTTGAAACTAACTCTCCAACAGCTTCCTGCACTGCGACGTGACTACTGAAAAATATGTACAAGGGCCCAGTTGCCGAAAGGCTTGGGCAGCACTACACTGCTTTGGTGAATTAGGAATCACTGGAAAAGGTGTTCTTATTTAGCTGGTGAGAACTAGTAGGAGTCTGAACATCAGTATTTCACACAAATGGCTCTGAAACAGATGCATTGATTCCTCAGGGCCAGAATAAGAAAAGGTGCAGTTTTAAATAGCTGGCGATAGAGACATTCCAAAGAGCAGAGTAAAGGAGTACCTCTTGAGGAATTGGACACAAGAGTGCCCATGCTGGATATCATCATTTGTCCCTCTTACTGAACAATATCCAGCTTAGGGAGACTGTGTGCCACTTCTGAAGGCTCAACAAAAGATAACTGAGAGAAGCAAGCTATTCTCACTACTTCACTGGGCAGGAGTCTTCACTTCCACTGGGAAAATTTAGATAAGCTCAAAAACTCCTACTCTCGTCCAGGAGAGAACAGAAAACTTTAGATGAGTGAGAAAGAGCTTTTCCATCCTGCCAAGCTTTTTCAAGCATCCACAAATTTCCCTCATTCATGTTGAGTTGAAACTGAAACCTTTTGAAATGCTGTGTGTCAAAAAAAGAAAGTCAGACCCCAGAATAATCAGCAGGTCTGGAATTAGGGCTGTCAGCTGGGACATGGGAGGCCCAGTTCAGCTCCCCATGTTCTCAGCCTACTGGGAAGTTGATGCTCCCAAGTATTCTTGGCTGGCAACCTTGGGGGGAGCTTGTTATTTCAGAGCAATGAGTGCTCCCTCAGAGATGGCCTCTAGGTTCACAGTGCCCCTGGAAACTGCCAAAAAGCTTGGATTTCAAGGCAGCTGATTCTGCCAATGCAGCTGCAAGGAGAAAGTAGCTTATGCACCCCATTATCTCTAGGAAATGCGCTTATAGATGAAGTCAGCTCTAAGACCTGGATCCACCTCTGATTCCTGGATTAGAAAAGGGCATTATCAAAAAGAAGAGTTGGCAAAATGTTCTGACCACTTGGAAGCAATTTCTCTCTTCAGACATAGGAGGTTTGAAAGGACTGTCTTTGTTGCTGGCCTTTCACTTCATGGCATAAAATACTGATGGGTCCAAGTGAGCACGGGGAATTAGTGGAGTCTAAACATAACAGTGAGAAAAGAACAGGGAAAAAAAAGTATGCAGCTCATTTGTTTAATGGGATTTCAGCGAGCAACGTGAACATCAAAATCAGATGTGTGCATTTTACCCTGTCCCAGGACATGCACCTGGAAGAAGCATTCACAGGGATGCAGATGTCTTGGGTGGGGTTTGGCATATTGTTTCCCAATGGTCTGGAACATCTTCCCATTCCAGGCCACTGCCTATGCCTTTTAATTTCATCAAAAATGAAAGCACAGACATTCACCAGGGCCATGTAGGCTCTGAAGGAGGAAATCCTTTGCTGTTCAAATTATTCAAGAATAAATCAAATAGATTTTGCTAAATTAATGATGACTTATGAATAGAAATGATAAGAGTTAGCTTCTCTGGATAACTGTGACAGTAGTAAAACTGGTATCACAAAAGAATAAAAATTAAAAAGGGCCCGCTTGCTCTTTCAAAACATTATCCCCATCAGAGGATTTGAGGGACATTCATCCCATTTGAGCCTGCCCCTATTCCATGTCCATCAGTGAGTCCAGGCTCATTTAGTCCTAATCCATCCCAGCCGCACACATGGCTGAGAGGTCTTTTAGATTCCAGCGTCTGGGTTTCAACGTTGCTGCATGAGTTTCCCATTAAGGAGTGGGGATAAGTCCAGCTCATCTGCTGGGAGGGCCTGGCCTTTGCTGGCCACTCCCTGGCAGAGCAGGACAAGCCGTGTCTTGCCTTCTTTGGAAACCCCAGCCATCCTCAGGCACAACAGGGTGAAATAAGGACACTTTGCTTTATCTTTAAATTTCCTTGTTTTCTTGGGCAGCGGCCAGACCCTTTGTTTTTTGAATATGGTTGTTTGTGGTTTAATTTCCTTTGGGTTTTGTTTTTTTGGGTTTGGGGTTGTTGGGTTTTTTTAAGTATTATTATGTGAGCAAACACTCAGCTGCTCCCTGGAATTGTATAAGAAGAGGGACAAGATGCAGCACAAAATGTGGATCGAACTAAGTGGTTTTCCCATGAGATCTTACAAGGATGTACAGTAGATCTCACACACCAACTGGGAAATTACTGTGTGCCACCACTACAGCCTGTCCTTAACGGCATTGATGGTTTAAGCTGTACAAGCAAAAGCCAGAGGAAGCAGGCTGCTCTTTGTTTGCCCTTGTTCTGCCGGGCTGTGTTGAGGGCCCAGAACAGGGCATCACCCTGAGGACTGCCTGAGCTGCAGCCTCAGACGTGTCTGGGTGAGTCCATGCTTGCTTCTGATCCTCTGTTAAGTCGCTGAGGGTGAGATCTTTACTTGGAAAAGACCCTGCAAACACATCATCAGAAATAAGTCATGGGGATACCTGAGAAGGAACCCAGGCTGCAGCTGCTTCAATCTTATCAATGTCTGTCAGTATCTGCAAGGAGGGGCCAGAGGATGCACCAGGTTCTTCTTAGAGGTGCCAAGCAATAGGACAAGAGGACTGGGCAGAAAATTATGTACAGAAAGTTCCACCTGAAGAAAGAACTTCTCCCCTGGGCAGTGCCCGAGCCCTGAGCAGATCGCCCAGAGAGGGTATGAAGCCTCCGTCACTGGAGATATTCCAGAACTGTCTGGACACAATCCTGTGCCGTGTGCTCTGACCCTGATGGAGCAGGGAGGTAGGAACAGATGACCCACTGTGGTCTCTTCCACCTGACCCATCCTGGGATTCTGTGAAGCCTTGATCCCCTTGTTCCACACTTGCACCACCTTGTGCACTGTGCCAGCACAACTGTTGACGGGGCCGTGCAGTGGAGCAGGTCAGGGAATAGATCCTGCTGAATAATAACCATTTTTGTTGTCTGAACTATCTTTAAGTTGCATCAGTTTCCTCTAGCCGTTTCCTGTGTAGCCACACAGCTACATGGACCCACAGTGTGACAGGCAGAAAAAAGTGCCCACAAGTGCAGGAGCAGGGCAAAAGCTGCTGAAGTTGGTTCATGAAGTTTTCATGCTGAATGTTCACCTCAGCCTTGGAAAGGATCTGATTTTAAATGGCACCCAGTGGCACACCTCATTAGCAGGCAAAGTCATTGTCATTTACACAAGACGCAGTCGTCACCAAACAGTCATTTGCATCTGCACATGTATCAAAAACACGCTTCACTGGCATAACTGTACAAGTGAGTTGTGTCCTGTTTAGGGTGGATAGTTTTGAAAAAGATTCAAGTGTGACATGCAGAAGTCAACTCTGATTATCTCAAGAGAAATGAAACAGAAGGACAAAAAGAAAACCGCTGACAAACAAACTTCATTATAGCATTCCTCTCAGTCAGTTTTACAAACTGATGGTCCTGCACCACAGGCCTAGAGAAGGCAAAAACTCCCATGGATCTCAAAGAGAAGTGTTACAGAAGTTCAGTTTACAAGAACCATGCCAGAACAATATGAAAATCACTTTTCCCACCACTGAAATGCAGCCACCTCCAGCATGGGATCTGACAGATTTTTAACAGCTCACAACTTGGGCCAGAGAAGACATTTCCTTTCCACAGCTGAGATTACTGTGCAAATAAGACATTATTATACAAAGTAGGAACACTGTGCCCTCTCCATCTGTGCAGATGTGACACAGAGAGGGAGCCCAAGTCCTTCAGCTCTGGGAATGGAAGCTGCTCCAGTGACACTGGGTTGCCCCTCCTGTATAAAGGCAGATCACCCTGGCTTTGGGGCTTGTAAAGGTTCGCAGGTCTGTTGTCCCCACTGAACCCAGGTGTTGCCATTGTGCAACCCCTTTCCCACAGGCCTGCTCCTTCCAGGAAGGAAGCCAAGTTGCATTTGGAGGTGTTAAGATCTAAATCCTGGGGGGAAACTTGAGAGCAGAGAAGGGGGCCAGACTTTGTGGATGGACAGCATCCAGCCAAAAAAAAAAAAAAAAGACAGGTATTGCTGAGGAAGAAAAGGCCTGGATTTGTCAATCCTCCCTGTCCTCTGGATGTCTTTGCCTCTGTTAAACATAGCTGCGTTGCTGCACCCGGGGCAGCAAATTACTTTTGTTTTTGCTTCCCTGGTATCAAAACGTTCCTGAGCTGGAGATGGGTCTGTATCCCCAAGGGTCTCATGGTCCTCCAGGAGACATGTTCCCATTGCCACCCTCCTGCTGACAGCCCTCCAAGGCCAGGCTGCCTACATCTGAGGGGTCAGTAGGGCTGCCTGGCAGTGACACAGCAACCCCCCTGCTCACCCCGAAGCGATCTCTGCTCCTTCAGCCTTTGCCATCCCTCTTCTCAAAGGTGGGAGCATGGAATTTCCACTTCCAGTGAGATAACACCAAGTCCCCATGCTAAAATTTCACCAGCAATTAATGCCCACCCTCCTTTTCTCCTTTCTTTTTTCTTCTGCTTCTCCTCTCCTCTTCCTTCTCTTCCTCAAATATCTAAAAGGAGCTGCTGCTCTTTTTCCTGAGAAGCAGCAAAGAAATGAAATGCCAGTGAGTTTCAGCAGGCAGCGTATCATATGAATTGTTTTTTCCAAGAGATAAAAGCTCCACCAGACTTATTCCAGCAACCAGGCATTTTCTCAATGCACCCATGTGCCTGTCTACATGTGCTGATGTGCATTTCCTGATAACTGCTTGCAAATAGGCAGATGCCCTTTGGGAGCATAACTCTCCGTGCCTTTATCCTGTTGGGTTAGTACAGAAGCCAGATGAATCTGTGTGTTCCTCACTGGAGCAATCAAAATTGAACGCAAGAGATACTGAGAGTGCCTTTTGGTGGAAAAACACAGGCTTTTGCAGCTTCCCAGCCTAGAAAACCCTCTGGCCACTGGGAGAGCTGCTCGGAGCACTGCAAAGTCATCATCCCCTTGCAGGAAATATGTTATTTTCTTTCCGGGGAGGGGAAGGAGGAAGCGCGTGCTGTGGTCAGGATTAACCCTGCCCGTGCTGCCCAGGCTCGGCTGGGCTTGGCAGGGCCCTGGGTTGTGCCCGTGTGGTGCCTCCCAGAGCTGCTTGGGCTGCCCTCCCCTCCTGCTCCCCAAAACCGTCTCTCCCCACTGCGGTGTGGCATCAGGAGGGACGACACGAGTCTCAGAAACGCTCTGTTTTCAGGGAATGGGGTGGCATATTCCCGAGCCATGCAGCACCCACGCCTCTCCATCCCAGCACACGCAGGCAGGGCAGGGCCAGGCTGCTCTCCTGTTGCTGGTGATTTTAACCAAACCTGCCAAGTTTAACAGCAGCACTGCTCTGGAAGAGAGGCAGTGCCCGTCCTGTGTCCCTGCCTTGCAGTTTGGAAGAGGAAAAGTGTATTCAGAAAAGTGCAGACCAAGAGGGACAGAGGCTGCCTGCAGTCACGTTCTGTTCTTATGGTCTCTCGATGTAAACACAAAGCAGGGGTTGCACTGGGGCAGAAGGCACTGGCAGGACAGAACATTAGGCTTTGCAGTGCTTTCAGCACAGCCGAATTCTCCTCCGTGCTCAATGGCATCTTCTTCTGCAGTTGGACTCACTGATGGGGTAAAAGTTGGAACTGAGCCTCTTCTCCCAGTGTTTGCTCCCCTACACCTCCCAGCCTTCTTTGTTTTACACCAGAGGTTCCAAAGAGTCAAAGTTAATATTCGCCCCGCATTTCCACTAGATGAAGTATCCATATAAAGCACCCATTAAAAAATTAATTTAAAAATGGCATGCTCTTGCCTTGTTTGAACACCATATAACTTCCATAAGGAAGGTGGAAGAAGAAAGGTGACAGTTGAGGATACTTCTTGATTTCCTAGGGACTTCTCCAGCTGCCCTGACATTTTTAATCTTTTTTTCCCAAGCTATAGATGTCTTTCATCCCTACACATTCTATCTCTCTTTTTTTCTTCTTCAGTGACCCGTAAGAGTATTGGTAAACACTGGGTCAATTGCAAAGCTATCAGGGAAGGTGAAAATTAGATGAGTGACTTGTTAATCATCTCCTGGGGCTTAGCTGTACCCTGTGGAAAACTGTTGCTTCTGCTTAGAAAACTGGCAAGTGGAGACACAATTTCAGGTTTTCAGAGATGTCCAATTTCCTTTGTGAGGAAACAGGCACTAAGAAACCCAGAGAGATGAGTCCTTGCTTGAGTTTAATTATCGAGGAAACCATACTCCATCCCTGGGCTTTGGGAGGCTGTTTGGTTTTTTTCTCATCCCCGCAGTACTGACTAAGCCGTGTTTTGTGGGCAGCCTCCCCACACTGGGTTTGTTTTCTTTTGGCAGTTCCAATCCTGTTGGCTGACTAGGGAGCCGGGGCCCCTTTATTTGTACTAAAATGGCAGAGGGGGAAGGGAGGGGAGGGAATTTGCATCAATGGTAAATCACGATAAACCCTCTCTGCTACTGCCTGCTATTCTTGCCCAATGCACATTGTCCTGCAAACCTTTACAGGATGGGGGGCCTGAACCCCAAGGAGCCACCAGGCTCCACAAAGACCCAGCTTTGCAAAGCCACCATCCCTGAGCCCTGTCTGCTCCCACAGGTGGCCAGATTCAATTTTAGCTGAATCCAGGAGATGGCCAGGCAGCTCGGAGGAGCTGGCAAAGCTGCAAATGCGAAACAGCCTCAAACATTTTTGTTACGGAACTCGGTTGTTTCAGTCTTAACTTCGAGCCCATTCACCAGAGCTCAGTGCCCGGCAGAAGTGGGCACTGATTTTCAAAAGCAGTGTGTTTTGCCAGCGTTTCATGGTCAGTGTATACAGAGGGAAAAAAGGGAAATCCCGCAGTGGGGTGGAATGCAAAGAGAGGCTATTACCAAAATATGTAGTAATGTGGGGGTTTTTTGGGGGGGAAGGGTGTGTGTTGATTTTTGTTTTGAACGTTGAAGAAATAAACTGAGCAAGCTGTTTACCACATGAAACAAAGCCGGACCGGGATATTTTCAGGCCACTAAACTTGGATTTCAGACAGCCAACTTGGATTGACATACTGGATGAGCTACAGCCGATTGGCATGGAGAAGGGAGCAAAATATGCATCTGTCCTGGTGCCAACTTAGGCTAGGCTGCCGTTTTGTTTGGTGTCTAGAGAGCTGGTTTTCGTAATTAAACCAGCCTTCAAACCCTTTTTAAATAAAGCTGAAGAAAAGAGGAACTGAAAGGGATTCCTCTCGAGCGTATGCACACTGCTCTAGCAACTCCTGCAGTGGTTTCTGTGCAGTCCCTGAAAATGTTGGTTTTTTGTTTTTTTTAATACTTCCCTAGAAATACACACACACACCAGAGCATGCACAGCATGGCAGGACAGGGACAGAGAGGAGCTGTCACCCTGGGCTGACCCAGGGAAACACATCCATCCACTCTACCTCAGGGAACTTCATCCCTAAAACCACAGGGCCTCCCCTGATGGCTCAGCAGCAGCAGCAGCAGCAGGTCACTGCACCTGAGCACAAAACCATTGCAGCCAGGCCAGCTGAACAGAGTACAAGACACTCTGTTCTGTACCAGGAAAGGGCTGGGGCTGGGGGGGAGGGGGGGGGTTGGCAAAGGAGTGGCTTGTTTGGGATTTTTCCCTTTGTTTTTTGTTCCCCCCCCACACCCCGCCGTGTCACTTTGATTGTACTCGCCTGGTGGACTATGAATCGAATCCTAAACATTATTCCTGTTACAGAGGACACAGCTCTGGGGTGGGGGAGGATTGAGTCACATTCAGAATTTGGTCAGGCAAATAAAAATGTCATGTTAAATCCTGAACAGCAGTGGGAAAACTGTAGCCAGTTGCCAAAGCCTAGGGGGAAAGGCCAGGCAAGTGTCTTGTGCCTGGGCCCGTGGAGGAGGATGGGAGGTTGGGCACTTCCCAGCAGTCACCCCAAGGTGTCCCAGACCCCTCTTCCAGCCTGTAAAATGTAGCAAAGGGCCAAGAGTTTTTGCCTCTCTATAAAGTGCGCAAATTTAGTGTAATTGCACATTTTGCAATGCCATGTTGTTGATTTAAATCATAGATGTTTGGGATTCAGGCTTTTATTTGCCCTTATTGCTGAGCTGATTTAAAATAAAAAGGCAATTATGAATGGAACAGTGGAGTGGGGAGGGTTGCCTTATCTTTATCAATTTTCTTCCTTTTTAATAAAAACCTGAAATCAACTTTTTTTTAGCTCCTTAGAAAAGGGTTTGGTTAAAATATACATACTTTTAGTAAAAGACTTCTAAAAAAATCAAAGACTGTAAATTTAGGGTGTTAACTTTGCTTTAAAAAGGAAAGAGGAAAATTCTGAATACCTTTTATGTCACTAAAAAGTGAAATCATTAAGCAGTATAATTCAGTAAAAACCATTTACAGAAACATTTTTCAACCCCTCTATTGTTTTATTTTAGGATTGCATATGCAGAGCTGGGTGATTTACCATTTTAAATTACTAGCACATATGAAAAAGTTGTGCAGCAAAACAAAATCTCGTTAAGTCCTTTGCAAAGGCATTCTTTGCAAAGACGTAGGAAACAGTTTAGTGAAAATCGCCAGCTGAATTTCTCCTCCCAGAATTTTGGTCACGAGGAGTGCAGGTGGAATCTCTGAGGACGAAGCACAGTTAAAATCAGTTTTGAGGGTCAGCACTCGCGGCAATCTGCAGAACTCCGTGCTCAGCTCCGAGAGATGGAATTTGCTTCGTGCCGTTTCCAAAACTCCCTGCCATGCCTAACAGCAGTGGCCACTGGGAGCTGGCTTTCACAACAAACAGTCTGACTTCCCAGCAAGCCACCTTACTCTGGGAAGGGCAGACACTGAAGAGGGCTTGCCCCCTTGCTTTCAGAAATTTTGCACCTCTGCTTTCTCAATGCAGTGTGATTTTCCTGCTGGCTTGTTTCCACCTTGGGATTTTTTTCAGTCCCCACTCACACAGATCTCCTGCCAAAGTCCGGTTCCTATCTCGACAGTCTGGGCTTCCTCTGCTGCAGCAAAACGGCAGGACCCTGTGAAAGATGAGAGGAACATTTGTATTGAGGGGGATGATGGGGCAGCTATGGCTGAGGAGCTTTGCAAAGCTAGTAACTCGCCAAATTGCTGGCAACACTTCAAGCAGGCATTGCCTGTTGTCAGAGCTGAGCTTTTCTGAAATCTCCACTCTCCTGACAAGAGGAGGGTTGCAGCCCCGCCAAGGACATCACTTCTGTGGGACCTTTAAGTGACAGGGTTTGAATGTTGGCACTGAGAGTATTTTGTCTGGGACATATTTAGGGTGGGTTGTGCTGGGTGGTGGCTCAGAAGCTCAGAGTGCACAAAGCAGTTGTGGGGGCAGACACCATCTAGCACAAACTTCCAGCTCTGGAGGGACAAGGACCAGGACTAAGGTCTGTGGGGAACAGGCAGGAGGGCATGGGGCACCCTGCAGTGACAATGAGCTTCCTTCAGAGTAAGCCCAGGTGTTACAGGCCCTCCAGCAGCTCTGCAGTCATGTGCAAGCACCAGTCCCCAGCTGGTGTTTCATTAAAGCTGTGCATTGCCAGGACAGCATTTGTTTTGTGCTTCTGGGAACTGAAGTGCTCTCCTGACAACTTGTGGGATGGTTGGAGGGGAGCAGGTAGGGGAGAGGGAAGGAAAGAAGGTAGTGAGAAGATAGTGGGATGTCCCCAGACCTCACTTCCATCTGGGGGAATTATCAGCATTCAAATGACCACTTTGGTCACCTTAGAGAAGTACATACTCTTCTAGTCTGTAAGAAGGTTGAATATAGACTGTAAAATGACTCAGATCAGATGGCAAGGCTGTGTGTGAAAATGGAAATAGCCTTACAGCATCATCTGAGTCAAAGCCTAAGATGACACTGAGGAAGATTTGCCAAAATCCCTGTGCTTGTGCTCCCAGAGACACCGTGTTTGTCCCAGGCAGCAGCACTGCTCAGCACAGAGCCCTCCCCATCACAGCTTCACCTCATGACTGTCTGGGAGCTCTGAAGCATTTGCAGCTGACCTTCCAAATGCAGGTTTTCTTTAGAGCCAGAAGACTCCTTCCTGCTTTTGGCTGCTTTTCTCTGAGTCCCCATTCAGTGTGAAAGCCCAGCTCCCAGCCCAGCCCACACGATGGCTGCGAGCAAACCACAGACCCTGGGGTGGCTGCGTTTGTCCCTGGCTGCTGGGAGACCAGAGCTGCACCGAGCCTGCAGCTGTCCCCTGGCCACTGCCACTCAATCAGCCCCTTGTCACTGACCTGGGGAGCGAGCAGGAGGTGGGAACAGAGAGAAGAAAAGAGAAGGAGCGAAAGAAAAACCCCATATCCAACCACTGGTGCCAGGGAAAAGCTGCCTGCCTTAAGTCCCTGCCTAAAAAAATGTGTAAAAATAAACCCTTGTGATGTGCTCATGGTGAGCGCTGCAAAAATTGATGGACTCGTGTACTACTTCTAAGAATTGGATATTAGGGTTTTTTCACAGGAAATAGATCTCTGCACACTTTTTAGGTGAATGGCAGAGTGTGCAAATAGAAGCTTCTGTGTGCTCAATAGCTGCCTGCATTGAGCATGCCATTGGGCATTTTGCTCACAGAAAGACCAGTTTACGCATAAAATAGCCCAGAGATAACACATTTCACATAGTAAGGACTATTTATGTTCCCTCAACAGACCTTTGGCTGGCACACTTGAAAATACCAGGCATCTCACAATCAGCAACACCTCTTGGCTCTCAGAAGTCCTGAGCCCAACCAAAACTCTTTTTCTGATGATCAGTTGGACAACTATCAACTTGTGGGAACTGTTCTGATGTCTTGCCAGGAACAGATAGTTTTTCTTTACTTGCTGATCTCTTTGATATTGTATTGGGATATCAAGAACTTTTTTTCTCTGGAGGGCTTTGAGAAAAACAGGTCTTGTTTTTGGACTCTCACAATGCATCCTGCAGGGATTAAAATAAAAGTTGTTTATAATCTATTGCTTCCTGCATTGAAGGGCCTCACAGAGCCTGCCAGAAAACACTGCACTCTGTTGCTATTGCCACTGTGGCGTTTTTTATACAGTAATTTCACCTAAGGCCGGGCTGCAGAATCAATAACCATGGTTAATGGCAAATTATTGACCGTTATCTCAGGATTAACTCATTCCTGTATACAGGCCTAGTCCACCCCGGCAATATTTAAGACTTGCAGGTTCTTGACCAAAAGAGTGTTTTGCTGCCCTGGTTGTCATGAAGTTCTTAGTTTTCCTTCATACACACAACCCCCAAGAACTGGAACTATTCAATTTCAGAAATCTGATGTAAATCAGCTGATGGTACCAGACAGCAGACTTGTTTGCAGGCTCAATGGTCCATTATCTGAAAGGATAACAAGAGTAATCCAAACCCAGTAGATGAATCAGCAATATGAAATCAACTTTTCTACCACCAAAAACAAAGAGGCGATTCACAGCAGATCAGTGTGGATGTGCCAGAGGCTTTGAACTTAAACAAATAATAGCAGCTGTAAATTATATTTTCTTTTATTATTAAAAATCCCCTATTTTTCCCAAAACATTAGTATGTCCACCATAATCTTTCCTTTTCCTGTGAATGAGTAGTCCTGGTATCAATTTTGGATGATGTGAATCATAACCCTTAAAATCCTTAAATGACTGCTCACATCTGTATGACTTCCCCTCACTTGAAAGGGCCAGAAATGCAAATGAATTAATCCACAGGATGAGCTTGATGCAGAAAAATGTTGTTTACTTCGGCATGTTTTGAACAGTTCATGGTTACCCCCTGCTTTGAAAAAAAAAAATCTAAAGCCATATGACACCAGAGAAAAAATTTCAAGACCTTTTAGCAACTACTGGAATTAACCTGATGAACCCAAGCCTTGCCACAGGCAAGGTAAACAAATTGACCCTATGACTTCCACATAGCTTTGCTTTGCATGGAAGTGGAGGATCACTGGCGTCAGGAGTTTCAACAAGAAAACTGAGGCTCTGTTTGATCGCACAACAGTTCTCTTCAAAAGGGAAGGAAGAAATAAAATGGCAATAAGTAATCAGTACAGCGAGGGCATTTCCATTTCAATCTACAAATCTGCTTGAGTTGCTTTGACTTTGTCTTTGCAGCAGAATTTTTCTGGGCCTGGCATTCTCGAGTTTCAGCCTCCAAAGTCTGGAGCAGTGCTTGAGTTTAACTGTATGGTTGTGCCAGCCTGTTTTGGGCTGCCTTAGGTGGTGAGCTCTTCTGTGAAGCTACATCCCACAGACTTGAGCATTGTGCTGAGGTACTTGCCAAGTTACTGTGGGACATCTGCCTTTGTCCCTTGATCTGTCTGCAAAAGTTAACGAGAAGTCTCTGGTTTGTCGTGTCCTCCTTTCCAGCGAGTGCCCAGTTGTTCCAGCTGTTTGCCTTTGTGCATCTCTCTGGATGTGAGCACGGGGTAGGCGATGATTTGGCTGGAGGCCACTTCAGCCTTGCCTTGTAACCTTGATAAAACAGTGCTTAGCAGCTCACCCAGGCTGAGACATGGCAGAGCAGAGACACTTGGCCTGGGTTTCACCAGCTGTGCACACCCCGGTGCTGGCTCACTCTGGACCACAACAGCACGGCCAGAACCGTAGGACTACACCTTTGTGTTCATCAGCTGTGGCTCCAAAAGTTAGGGAAGCCCCAGGACTTCAGTGGGATAAGACCTGAGTTCAGAAGGGGCTGCCATTACCCTCGGGAATTTGGCCATCCTGGAACAGCCACGACTGGTGGCTGTGTGGTGCTGGCAAACTGCCCCCTCTTGTGCAGTGAGGATGACCTGTTAGGCAGCTCTTGCTGTGGTTTATTGGCAGGGTGTGTGGCTGAGTTAACAGCAGGAATAGGAAGAATGGCGTTCCTGAAGAGTGCTGGAGCAGCTGACAGCACTGATGTGTCCAACATTTGTCTTCCACCAGCTCACAAATTATGTCTGAAACAGAAAGGACAATACCAGGTCATTATTGAGGCATAACCCGAGCCCTGGTAAGGAGCCACATTCATAATGCAAGGTTCTGTGGTAAAGAGGGGGATTTCAGAGTATTCTGGCATCTATTCACTCCTACAAGAGGAGGTTCATCTCTCCTCTGAGCTGTGACTGCATCTGTTGCTGGCCTATAGCTGCCCTGATTCCTGAAGTCACACTTTGAAGAAATCAGGTTTAACTGCAGCCTGAAGAGAGGTGGGAATTGTACCCCACCTCTCTTCATTCTGTAAATGAATAAATGCAAACCATACAAACCGCAACATGGCTATGGGCTGTACATTCAGCCAGCTGAGAAGACCACACTCCTCTCTCCTGCCTCATCTGGGACCCACCCTGCCTTTTGTGTACAAAAGGTTTCACCACGTGCTATTTTGCCATGCACAAACATTCTCTTTTTTATCCTGCTTGTGTTTCTGTTGCACTGGTTTTCCAATATTAATGCCCCTTAGTAACACTGGAGTTAGCCAGGTTTCTTCTCTCTGTTTTTCTCCTCTCTCCAGAGGGTTTGTGGAGAGCAGAGCAGGGAGAAGTACAGCCTTCATAAATCAGGAGGCTGAATGAGCTTTCACAAGGTAAAAGCATTGTATAAAATAGATATTTTAGGCCATGGTATGTAGGAGTTTGTATCATAGGCTTGAGTTACCTTCAGGAATGAATCTTCCCATTGTATATAAAGCCAATCTAATTGCTGAGAAAAGAGGGCTTCTTGAAAAACGCATTTTCATCATATAATATTTACATTTGCTTTACATTGTTATGGGCTTATGGACTATTTGGCAGCCAAGATTTTTGAATAGTTCTGTTTTTCTTCTTTTTTTGAAAGCGAAAGAGATCCTGTCAGATTTGGAAGGACCAGGAGTTGACCTATTGTCTCTATTTGCCAAGTCGGTGCTAATTCCTTGTGCAGGATATTTTCATAAACAAATGCCTCAGTAAAGTTGGTTTGAAAGGAAAAAGAAAAAAATAAAATGAAAATAGAAGTGGCTGGAGCCCAGCACCTGGTAGTACAAACACGTGCAGCTCAGCAGAGGGTGAGCAGCCCCTTGGGGAAAAAGCTCTGGGCACTCCAAGGCGATGAGTAACCCCTGCCACGGCCATGCCCTGGCAGCCACAAGCCATGAGTCAGCCCCCCTCTGCCGAATTATAAGGGAGAGGTTGGTTTAAGTGTCCTTAGGCTTTAAAAAATAATAATACATGTGGGGTTTTCTCTTTTTGCTCTCCTTTCTGATGTTTGGACCCTTGACTCTGCATTCTGCTCATGGTTTCCCATTTGTCTCAAAATTACTTTTGGGGGGTTTTTTTGGTTTTTTTTTAACTCAAAGCTGAGTTTCTCATCTAATCACTTCACTCCAGGAGCTGGGGCTTTTCAAACAATAAATATCACAAGCCTGGCAAGGAGCTCTGAGAGCTTGTGTTGGTGATTGCTGCAATAACAACCTTGGATGTTTATGCAGTGTAGAAAATAGTGAAAAAACAAGCTTCAGTTTCAAGATATAAATCTTCCCCATTGTGAGAAATAGCTTCAGAGAGCTGTTTGTTTTAATTAATAGTTGCAGAATGGTGAATAATTGGGATAAAATAACTGGCCCAAACCTTCACCTAAATCCTAGAGGAAAAAAATAAAAAACAAAACCAGACATTAAAAGCTTTTTTTAAGATATGAAACTTCCAGCTAGCTTGTGGCTAAACATTTTCAAGTGAGAACTTATAGCTAGACTCCTGAACTCAGTTTTAATGAAGTGTCCTGATTTTAAATCTGACTGGTCATTTAAGACCCTATATATAGATTTAGGAAATCTAACTTAAGCCTTCATTTTGAAAAAATATACCTTGGCCTCTTTCATAAATCTATTTTTATATTCACATATATATATATAATTAGAGAGAAGTATGTTTCTCTAAAATTCCTGGCTTCACGCCTTGACTTGGCAGTGAAAAGAATAAGTGAAGAGGTTTATGAAAAATAAATCTTTGCTTTCCTCTATCACCTTTCACCTGAGTATCTCAAAGCAGTTTACACCAAGGAAGAATTATGCCATTTTAGCTCTGTTCAACCCTAGAGGACTCTGCAGCCTGGAGTGGTCTGGTGACTTGTCCCGGGTTGTCACAGTGGGCTTTCTGACCTGACCCAAGCTCAGGAGGGCATTCAGTCTCCTCCTCTGTCCCTCCCTCCACATCACCTTCCTCCTGCTCCCACCCTTGCTGCCGAGATCCGGCATGGCAGCCCCACGGGCTGCTGATCTCCTGCTGCTGCCCTCAGCACCTTCTTTTTTTTTTCTCTCCACATTTCTTGCATCCCATCTCCCTACATGTTTTGGAAAATGCAGCCCTGACCCCAAAGAGTTTACAGGATAAATAAACACAATTTTGTGTGTGGGTGAGAGAGACACAAAGAAAAGTGTTGTCTTGCCAGCACCCCGCCGCCCCCCCAATCGCTCTGCTTACGTGCTTTATGTCTTTCCCTCATTCTTTATCTTTTTTGTTTATTTAGATTATATACTCTTCAGGCTGGGGATGCTGCCTCCTTCTCCTGCACGGCCCCAGAGCTGGTTGGAGCCCCACGCTGCTACCACAGTACAAACAATAATAAATAAAACCAGGACTGTGAAGAGATTATAATTAGAGCTGTGCAAAACTCAGCAGTTTTGGTCTGCATTGGTTCCTCCCTGCTGAGTCTACATTGTGTTTTGGATTTGTATGCAAAAAATCCAAAGCAAACTCCCAAAGTGCCAAGTGTGGCCGGGTCTAGGCTCGAAATCGTGCGCATACCAGCATGTTTTTAGACGTTCCTCCTTGAAATTATAAATCTGCTCAAGAACTGAAAGGTTCTTGAACCTTTTCAGACTTTGGGGGCCAGCAAAGTTTTTGGTTTCATTACAGGACTCTCTCTCAGCTCTGCCTAACATACCAAGTGCCACTGCATGCTGCCCTGTGGCTAACAAGAGGATTTAACCTTCCCCAGCTGCCCGTGCAGATCCACTCATGAGCACCACATCTGGCTTTCAAACAGCGTTTCAGATTGCCACATTCACTGGCCATGCCCAAGTGATGTGGCTAAACAGAGCCATGTCCAAAATCCTGCTGTGACCCGGGGCACGGCACTGAAACCACCATGAGCTGAGTAATCCCTGTGAGTCCCTGGGGAAGGCCCTGGGAAGTGCTGGGTAGGGCTGAGGAAGGCACAGCATTTTGGCCGGCACCACAGGTGTGCAGACCTTCGCTATCACCCCCTTGTGCACACAGGTCCTGCTCCCCTCTGCCTCTCTTGCCAGGCCTGGGGATGGAGGTGAAGGGCTCGAGCCCCACAATGACAGGGATGTCTCTGCAGCCAGACAGCCCAAGGGTGGCTAGTGGGGCAACACCGTGCACCAGGGAGGTGCCACAGAATCAGAGAGGAGGGGAAAGTAAGGGTTTCCCCAGACTGGGGGAAGCCCTGCACCCAGGGCAGATGTACAAGGGACTCCACCTGGAGCTAACAGGGTATAGGAGAGCTTTCTAAAGAGCTGGTTGTCTATAAATACATTATACAAAAGTATTATGAATCAAGCCACTTCCACTCCGTGCCTGAGATAAAGAGCAGCAGGCTCTGCAGAGCTCTGGCCAGAGGAGAGGACATGTGGACACCTTGGAGCAGCCCATGAGGGTGCTGTGGCCTGGTGCTCCTACCAGGACATCCAGCAGCTCGGGGAGTAGAGACCTCCTGTCTCCCAGATTTCTCCACAATCTGTGTGAGCCAGGCTGGCTCCCGAGGCTCCCAAGGCTCCCAACACGACGTGTGCTTTTGGCATGTGCTAAGTCACAAGTCTCTGAATTAAAGCTGGCAGGAGCTCTTACATCGAAAAGTCGCTTCCCAGGCAAAATTTGCAGGATCTGCTGCGCTAGAAGAAATTGTATTGATTTTGATGAATTTTTTAGGAATAATAAGCAAAAACAAGCAAAACTTTGAATGGAGTTTTTCCAGTGTTATCAAAATGAAAGGGGAGGGAGTCATATTTCACAGTGACTTTTGTCTTCTGCAGATCATTAGCAAATAATAAAGGGGGAAAATTAGATTGCATGGCAAAGAAACTATTTGTTTTTACCCAGGCTTGGCACAGTCTTGGGAATTGGAGAATTTTTTCTTAATCTTTTTGCAGGATAGAAAATCCACATCCTTATTAACAGTAATTAAAACCTTAGCTCAAATTCCTAGGAAAAAAAGCATTTGTGTGCCTTACCATGGACATTTCAGCTGACTGTGCCAGAGGTAAGGGGAAGAAGGATGAGGAACCCCATTTTTTTAATGGGGTGCACCATGCCTCAGCTGGAGCACAGCTTAAGACCCTCTTCTTGGGGCTTTTGCTTTTTCCCTCTGCTGCTGTGTAATCTTCAATCAGTAAAAGGGTCACTTCAGCATGGAGGAGGAGGCATCCATGGCCCTGGGATCCAGACTCGGGGCAGCTCCAGCAAATAACCCAGGCATTTTTAAATATGGCTTAGACATATAGATTATATTGAGCCAGTAGATCAAAGTCACAGCTCATGGTGAGTAAAAGTAAATCAAAGGTTGGACTCAATGACCTTGAAGGTGTTTTCCCACCCTAAAAATTTCTACAATTCTATTATAAGTAGATGTAGCTACTTACTTATTGTAAGCAATTAAATCTATGGGGTTTTCTGTAGTCACAAGTGTCACCTATTTTATTAATGAATTTTAGCTTATTCCTCTTTTATTAATGGATTTTAGCTTTCTGACCTGAAAAATATATGCTTTCCCTCATGGCAGAAAGTTGCGTAAAGATCTCCATGGCTTCCCAGTTCTACCTCAAGAAATCCAGTAACCCAAAATCTTAATTAAACTGCAGCACTGGTTTAAATTGTTCTACTAAATGCTGGGACAGTGAAATCTCACCAGGCCATTCTCATATTCCTACACCTCCATGTTCATGTTAATACACGTCCCTTTTTATTGCTGTACTTTTTCTCTGCAATGATATATGAAAAAGAGGAAACATGAAGGAGAAAAAATATATATATATATATATATATATGTGTGTGTGTGTGTGTATATATATATATATATATATATATATATATATATATGATATATAATCGTCTCCCCTGGCAGTGTTCCCTGCAGGATAAGGCTAAAGAGCTGTAAAAGCGATAGTAGGCATAGCTGGATTTTTTTTCCCCTTAATTAACAGCACAGTGCCTTGCAACAGAAAATTGAGGCAGGTTTCTGCTGACTTAGCAAGTGCCTCATGAGGAAGAAATCTATCTGGCAATTATGGCTTTGCATCTCCCGCCCTGTCTCCTGTTGTTTGTGTAAGACACCGGTGCTTCTGCCACGGGCTTCTTCACACAGCTGTCCTGTCACTGCCAGCTCTCATAGGTAATCCATCCAGCTCAGCAGAGTTCAAATAAGACACCTCCCTTTCTTTGCTTTAATTAATGCTTTATTTGAGTCTCCCCTGGGGATGTAGCCATGCTGATTTTTCAAAATTCTTGCTTATTTTTCAAGCACAAAAGAAATGGAAAATGGCCACTGTTGAGATTCTGGATTTGGGAAATCTGCTTTGCTCAGTCTTCTGTTCTCAGTCAGTGTTTTAAATGCCCATGGACATCTCTTTAGCTACAGAACATATTATGCAATAAATTCTCTAGCTTGGGAAGGAGAAAAAGACAAATCCAGCCAAATTCATTGTTCCTTCAACCTCTTCTGCTGTTCTGCACACACAGTACTACTGCAGCTATAGCCTGTTCATGCACTGGTTTGTGCTGTCCCACCCCACACATCGCTCAGGCCCTGCCAGGTGCTGAGCAATCCCAGCTCAAGTCAGGAACCGTTTCTTGCTGTGTTGTTGTTTTTCCTGCACCGTTGGTGCCTGTGGGTTTTGCTGATCTGGGATCAAATGCTGTGGCTTGGTGTCACTGAGCAGACAGACAGACACCCCCAGCACCAGGTCACTGTGGCCCCAGATCTGGACGAGGCAGTCCAAAGTCCACACACTTGCCATGACTTTTCAAGAACTCATTAAAAACCTGTGTGGCAGTGCTGTTAATCAGCCTGGACTACACCAGCAAGCCAGTAAAATCCATCAAATGACAGATAAACCAGACAGGCTAAAACCAAACGGTTCAGCAGAGCATGTTTGAGTCAGTCAGAATCAAGAACTGCTACACCCTCAATCAGCACTGCCTGATAATATTTCCCTTGCTTTGGGTTTCTGTGTTTTAATGAGGAAACAATGGTGTTTTGTAATCCTGGCTATTTAAGCACGTAACACCACGCTGTGCTTCTGCAGCTTCTCCCTCCAATCGCCTCGTGAGCTTTATGCAAAGTCCTGTGGCACCTTCAGAGGCTGTGGGAGTTTCAGTGAGTATGTTGTGTAAAGGCAGCCCCAGGGACTTGTCCCATGCTCAGTGGAGAAGGAATGAGGGCAGAACTTTTCATTTAACCTGTTCAACAGCTCATGGTGCAAAGGCCCAGCTCTCACTTCCCAAGACCCTCACGAGTCAGCTTCCCCCAAGTTTCCTGCATTGCTTTCACTGCAACAGGGCATAGCAAATTGAGGGCCCAGGACAGGCACCCCAGTGCCCAGGGCATGTTGTGAGCTTAGTTTTTCTGACAGCAGCACAAATCTGCACACAGACCAACCCTTAGTCTGGCTACAGGGTTTGGCTAAAATGGTGTAAGCTGAAAATAGAGGCCCAGACAGTGGCCTCCCAGGGACACCCTCTGATCTCCAGACAATCATCCTTTTGTTTCCTGATCACTTTTTCTTCCTGGCATGAGCAGCACGCCACACTTCCAGCCTTGTTCTGCCATGTCCATGTCAATCCTCAAAGAGCCAACACTAGGAGAGGCAAAGTACCACCACCACCTTCTCTCCTCCTCTCCTCTCCCAGCGGGGTCTGATCTTTTTCCGACACAACTTCCTTCCTTCCTATAGCCAACATTTCAGCCCCCGTATTAATTACTCTTACTTTTTGTTGGTCTGTGTCCTCCATTTTGTTCCAAGACTGAAACCTATCCAATTTCAAGTGATTTCATGTCAGAAAGACAGAAATGACAGATTATGTGATCCACATGGTCAACAAATATTGATAAGGCTCATCCACGAAGTGACTTGCCCCCAATGCATAAAGGCTAGGCTGGGGTATAAACTGGATCTTGGGTTTCTGAGCTCCTGGTCGAGTCCTACAAGAACTGCCTGGAACTTTTCTAGTACCTACATGTCTCGCTATCTACATCTCCATCACCATAAAGCCTGTGCTCCTCCCAATAACAACACTCCCTCTCTCCTCTTGCTTTGCCTTTCTCACCAACCCGTAAGTAAAGATGGGCCGATAATCTGAAGCAGGGCTTTGTGTGTGTGTGCGTGTGTGTGTGTGTGTGTGCACGCACGAATGGAGGGAAGCTGTGTATCAACACCTGTGATAAAGTGTATGAAAGTTACCTTGGCACACACAGTCCATCAGCTATTTCAGGTCAGCAGGACTGGATTAAGGGAATTCTCCCACTGGGTTCAGTATCAGCAAGTTATTCTTGCAACTAAGCTGAAAAGAAACAGTCCAAAGTGACCTCCCCCTTGCAGGGGTGAACTGGTGAACCCTATCTAGCCATGATGCTGGTGTGCTTAGATGTTGTTCTCACGGAAGGGATTTATTTGAGCTCAGCAAGGCCAAAGTGAAGGCAAAGCAATCAGAGCGTAGAAGGCTTGATACCATCCCTTCAAAGGGTTAGGTGAGATGCAAGCACCAAGTCCATCACACCCATCTAAAATGCTGAGTTGTCGCACCCAGCTAGTGAAAGGCTTAAGGTCACTTCTTTCTCAGTGCTCCTTTGGCACCATTTGAGTACTCAGCACTGCTTTTTCTTTTTGTTGTTCCTGTCTGTCCAGTATTGTTTAGAGATTTAAGAATTACATTGATCAGCGTCTTGGAACGTAAGTTCCAAGGTGGCTTTATTGTGAAATTGCTGTGTGACTCACAGAGGCTGCAGATCCACCTTTGAGGCCGGCCTGGCTCTATTTTTGCCTGTTGTTTGTCTCCACGCTGGTTTTGCAGCAGGACTTGTAGCCACATAATACAATGAGCTGAGAAATGGGAGTTCGTCATCCCGGGTGTGGCTGAGGAGTGGTGTCACAGAGAGAGATGGCAAGATTACAGGGAGGATCTGAGCAGGATCCGGAGGAGGGTGAGGAACAAAATGTCCTGCAACTATAAAAATATCCATTTATGTGTGTGACTCAGGAGACAGAGAGTTCTGCAAAGTCTCATTCACCTGCTGGGGGGAACAAATTCCAAACGTCAGAAAGCACAGGCTGCAGACACAAAGATGGACAGGTGCATGTGCAAAGAGCTGAAATGGAACAAGCTCTCACAAGAGTCCAGCTCAGCCGGAGGCCGAGTGCTGCTGCTGTGGAATGGCAGCTGTGGGAAGTTACCCTTGTGTCCACTCAAAGAGTGGCACCACTTGAATTTCTTGAGCCAGAAACAAGTACTTCTGGGAGCAGTAAAAATTATGCTGCCTGGTTTCCTGTGACTCTCTATTTTGTGGTTGATTATCTGAGGCTAATAAGGGGCAAGAGCTGAATAAATCTTTTCCTGTGGTCAGGGCATCCTGTGTGGATTCTCCAGGGTCTAATAATACAGTTCACCTTCCTCTTCTGCCCTTCCTTCAAAGAGGCACTAATTTGGATGTCTGTCTTCTGCACAAGTGCCAAACTTCCAGAAATCTGTAGGAACTTTTTATCTGTAAGGACTCTCTGGCAAATGTGCCTGAAGTTGGCCAGCTTCGTCCAAAGGTGCCGTGGCAATAGGCACACCGATACACCTTCAGCCAAAACTCATTTGTTTAGGAAGCGAGGATTCATTTTAAAAAAATAAATCACACCTTCCCCAAAGCAGTAACACATGACCTGTGAGCTGACCAGGCCTGCTTTAGAAAGCAGGGCTCAACTTGTGATAGTTGCTTAGCAATTAAGCAAACGGCATCTTAGACCAGAAACAGCAGCCACAGACACAGGTCTTACTGGGGAGCTTCATCAGTGCAACTGTGGCATGGGAAATACAAAAATAAAATGCTCACCAAGAGGGTACAAGGAGGAAATACCCCAGGAGCACAGGGCAGAGGGATAGACCTTTGTGCTTTCATTTAAACAGGAAAGGTAGATGGAAACCAAAATAAATGAAACTATACTTAAAATAAAGATTACCATACTCTAGGCCAACAGAGGTTGTAACACCTGACCTAAGAATGGGTGGGGATGTGTGGGATAAAGGAAGGGAGGCCTGGAAAATTGTGGTGTTATCTAGATACGTTTCATAGAATGAAAATAAACAGCCGATATCTGCTAAGGGGTACATGGAATAAGTCAAACAAGACAGTCTGGTCATTCATATATTTTTTTGGTGTTCATGAAGAATTGAGTCTGCCAGAACAACAGGCTGCCGTGGAAGAGGAGCTTCTTTAGGTTCTACTTATGTACCTGTTTTACCTGACCTTCGATGTTACTGGCAGGAGCTCCCCTGGTCTGGAGCTGGTGTTTCTGTGCTGTTTGCACCCTCAGCAGGGCCCAGCGAGGGGTGCATGGCTCAGTGCTGGGCCAGGGAGTGCTGGCAGTTGGCTACAGGACACTGATGTCCCACAGTGACGTGTTTCCCTGTGTCTGTGCCACCTGGCAGTGCTGCTTTTTTCCTACAGCATCGTTGTAGATTTGAGGCCAATTCCAAATCTGTTACAACTCATCCCAAAACCAGCCAGTTAATGGTGTCCTGTTCATCAAAGCCCTCCTGTTGTTTAAGAGACGCGAGCTGCTAGTTCTCTGCTAATATGAACGCCAAAGTATTTTCAAGGAGGATGTCATGATAGATGACAATTATTACCCTTCAGAGACTTGAAAAATGGTGGTGTAGATGTATCTCTGGTCATATGTGTGTCTGAGTACTTAGGAAACTCCAAAAGCTTATCCTAAAGGTAAAATCCCGCAAACTGTTGACCATTCTGGCTCCACTCCAGCAAAGTACTTAAATATTTGGTGGACTCAGGAAGACTCTTCACATGCTTCAAGTTAACGCATCCATGAGCACTTTGCTGGAGCAGGCTCAGAGGCTGCACTAGAGCCACACCTTGCACAAGAGACATCTCCCCAAGCCAGTCCCAGTCTCTGTGGCTGGTGCAGCCATTGGCTTCCTCACAGCTACCAACAGCCTACATCAACACTGACATTGTCTGGCCTTGCTGAAGGGAAGAAAAGTTTCAGTGGATTCAGCATTCCACCTCGGTGAAATATCTCTAACAGGACAAGCAAGGTGAGAGGGAGGCAGTTTTGCATGCAGTGCTGTAGAGAAAAGATTTCCCTTCCCAGAATCAGCAGTCTCTAGGCAGCAATAAATCCACATGCTAAAAAATAAAGTGATTCCTAAAATAAACAGTTCAGGCATTGAACCATACAATAGGCAATTACTTTGAATAATTGGGTGTAACTGTAGGCAGAGAGAAGCTACAAGACCAGATGTGCATATAAAGCTAATCATGGGCTTTACAGAATCTAATCAAATCAGTCCACCATCTGGAATGAGAAGAAACATCATGTGACAGAGCTGGTCAACATGTGAAAATGGCACAAATTTCTGGATAACGAGCTTAAGCTAAATCAATATGTCACGTGAGCCAGAAATGGAAACATCCATAAAATGGATTGCACCAGTTAAACTAAATCACATCTGATTTTACTACATTAATACCATTTTCTCCTACAAACTGACCTTAGGTGACCTATCACAAATAACAAGCTGGGAGTATCAGAAACAAGTACACGCAGGTAGAAACAGCTCGTGGCAGACTAAGGTTCACATGCACACATCCATCCATACAAAATAAATCCTACCTATCAAATGACTCTTTTCAAGCAGTTGGTGTTAAAACCCTCCAGGCAGGTTTAAGTCAGAGCTGCAGAGAGTGGATTCTGATTCACTGGAGCTACCTCGGGAGCAGGAGCTGGAGCATAGGCTGGAAACAGAGGAAATGGTCTGCGTGGTGGCAAAGCCAAGAGCACGGAGTTGGGCCACTGCTAGAGACGGGGTGTTCAGTGGGCTGAGCTCAGGCCTCTGGTGGGTTTGGAAACCCTGGGCTGGGAAATAATGTTTGCATGGCCCCAGATGGGGTTGACTTTGCAGTGCCAGCTGGAAAATATCACAACACCAGGCAAAGCCCCTGGGGATGCTCTTGCTGAGCTCCCGTGTTCCGCTGGATTCCTGTGCTTCTGGGTTGTCCGTGCTTAGGTTTGCTGTGGGATAAAGGCTGCAAGGCAAGGAGGGGAGGTCTGGATATCTTCTCTCCCAGGACAAAGCCCCCCTCTTGCAGCAGCTCTGACAGCAGGGGATGGGGCTCAGCCACACAGTGTCTCTTCCATCCTCCATCCCTGCCAGGACACCTTGGGCTGTCCTGTGGGCTCACAGCTTTCTGCACTGCAGTGAGGCAAACGGGAAGCCAAAGTCAATCCAGCTCAACCAAAAGCAGAGCTTGCTGTTGCTCCATGACATTTTGGTTGCTGACACAACTTGGGCTGCCCCCTCTCCCTCCTCTGTTTTGTGCTGCATCCCTGGTACCAGCAGCCCAGACGTGCTGCAGACAGCTGCACCAAGGCTGCCCAGCTCAGCCGTGTCCAGCAGCCCGGGTAGGACTGCACCAGGGAGGGACAGAGCAGAGCCTCCAGGAGGTGACAGTGACTTCATGTCATGTATGGGGTCAGGCTTTTCATACAAAGCTTCACTGACTTGGCAACGTGTGTGTGTTTGTGGGTTTACAGATTTACTCCAGTGCTCCAGCAGACTGTCTTCCCCTTCTGCTGCTCCTCTGGAAATAGTTCAAGCCAGTGTGTTGTGCACATAATTGGTACTGGTTTTCCCAGCCTCCAGAGATCATATTAAAAAGATAGACAAAACCTAGGGGGAGGGATTTTTCTGGCTTAACGTGACAGGAGTTGGGGAGACCATGTGGCTACTCCAACTGAGTTTTCCACATATGCATTTTGTTCATGGTCTGTGTGTGCAAAATATGTCAGGAAAAAAAAGCTCTCAGGGGAGTTAGGAATCTGTCCAGCACGTGGCAAAT
The DNA here is from genome assembly GCA_013397175.1 of Platysteira castanea. NCBI lineage: Eukaryota > Metazoa > Chordata > Aves > Passeriformes > Platysteira > Platysteira castanea. Next base: position 86,357 of record VYXC01011654.1, on the reverse strand, counting down.
CCCCAGTATGACCCAGCCCTCCTCATCCGTTCTGCTGCCATACCAGGGGTCTTTCTCCACAAGGCATTTCTGCAGCAGGAATCCACTGAGGCAAAAAGAGGTATTTAAGCAACACCAGCTCTCACAAGCAGAGGCCCAAAAGTATACACTAACAGCCCACAGGTGTTGAAAGCCAATCTGGTGCTCAAGGTGAAGAGAGGGACACCTTGAGCCTCATGAATTGAGTGACTTTGTGGCTTGCTGTGCCTTGCTGGAGCTGGTGGCAGGGCTTCTTTTTTTTTTTTTTTTTTTTTTTTTTTTTTTTTNTTTTTTTTTTTTGTCTAGCAGTTCTGGCATGTCACCATGGAGTCCAGCCCCCTTTCACGGTGGGATGTTAGAATAAACACACATTTCAACACTCTTTCAGCTCACCTCACAGTCCCAATAACAACAGGGCAATATTTTAAACTGCTTTTGCAAGTCTCCTTTCTACAGGGCAGTTGAAAGGATATAAAAGCATTTTAACAATTTTATAGATCATCTCCGAAGCGCTATTGTGATGTGGGAGAACAGGAGTTTTGTTGCCATTTGCCCGTGGACAGCTGCCAAGCTCACCTGTCTCCACCGAGCCTTCGAGGGCCATATCACATCTCTCTGGAAACTCTTCGGCCAGCTCTGGATGGCTTCTCACTTTACTCATCTGAAAAACATGTTGCTCAGTTTAACCCTTTCTCAGCGCTTGCCTGGGGGTGTTGCTCAAAACAGGCAACTTCTGTTTGGGCTTAGGGAAAGTAAGAGCTGTGAAGTAGATCTGGAGAAACCTGAAACCAGGACCTTCCTGTGGAAAAACCCTTCACCCATGTGAAAATTCCTCTAACTCTGCAAGTCGTCCTACTGACTTGGAGCAAAGTGTCCACAGCTCTTCTTTTGCCACTCCCTGATCAGAGTTAACCAGCCTCCAAATCTTCTTTAAAAAGCTCCAATTCAACAAGGTGCTTAAGAATTTGTCTTTCTGACTAAAGTTTTACCAGCCTGGTTGCATGCTTGCAAGTAAGGCATACTGTAGAGCATCTGAAGCCAGAAAGGGTGGCCTGAGCCTGTGTATAAAATACAAAGCTAAGGATTAGAATAGATCTGCCACTGACTACATCTTCTTATGGGCCACTTAATTTTGCAGGGTCCTTCTTCTAATCTCAAAAATTACCACGAAAACCCTCCCGTGTATAGTTGACACAGGGAAACTTTGCAGTTTTGTTTGCTGACATTCAGGAAATATTTACTGATCCTCATGTGGAAGGTGTGACAGAAGGGTAGCATAATCTACTCCCCTATGTAAGAATTTCTCAGTTTCCATCCTTACAAATGCATATTCTCCACCCTTCTCTTCCCCTGGAAAGAAAAGTGCATAAAATTATTCCCCGTCACATTCTTTCACTGAGTTGGCAAAATACGGTGAAATACAGTGAGTTTAAATGATATAGAATATGCAGGCATAGCTTTTCTAAGATAAAGCGTGCAGATCAAAATCAACAAAGCCTCACAAAAGAAAGCCCCAAAAGAGCTTTCATCTGCCTGATCCCATTTCCCTGCCTACACCTCTTTTTACCCTATTGCAATACATTAGTTCTGCTTTAGTTTCTGCTCTGCAGCAACATTTCTGCTTAAGAAAGATTCTGTTGAGTCATTACCAGCATCAGCCAAACAGGCTTTTCAAGAATGGAGGAGAAAATAAAGGCTGTGGTTTTTAAATTAATTCCAGGCTGCTTAACCCTTAAACCACTAGTGACTTTCAGACTCTCAGCCAAGTTAATGCTGAGCAGAATTTGGAGTTGTTGTGCCTAAGACAGAGCATTGTCAGTGCTTTTGTCAGGGATTGACCACTCAGGCAGTGCTGGCCATGCACCTTGAAGGCAGAAATAGTAGTGAAGGTCTCTGCTGTCCAAACACTCCCTTCCACGTCCTAAACACTCCCTTCTTGCTTGTAAACACTGCCTCAGATAACCCAGACCCACACCTAAACAGAGGAAGGGAGAAGGGCTTTTCTACCAGAAGCTAGCAGTCGTAAATATAGGAATAGAAGAGAGACCAGCACGTCTCTCCCTCTGTGATGTAGGAGAGATTCTCCGCTCCTTCTTCCCCCAGCAGGTTGCATTTAGGAGAGAATAGTGGTTGCCAAAAAGATAGAACTTGAATAAGCTCCTGGTACCTTGAGGTTCGAGGGGCCCCCAGGGGAGCCAACACTTGGAGTGAGAAGAGACAGAAGAGACGAAAGCGGATAAGGTGATTTTCCTTGCCTTGGTTTTTAAAGCAATCTCAGCCTGCTAAGCTTTCAGTCCATGCTGCCAATGGCTATTTCCAAAGTTATCTTCGCACGGAAAAAGGCTGGAATCCTTTTCTCTCTCATTCTCTCTGCCTCCCTTTTTAATGAAAGCTCAGTTTAGATCTGATATCACTCTAAAAGGTTTGCTATCAAAGTTTATTAGACCCACTGGGACAGATCACAGTTTGCAGTGGCTCATAGTTTCACGGCAGATAACTGTAAAGTGAACCATTCAATGTTCTTCAAAATGCTCATTTTTCTTGGGCTCATCTATAACACAAAGCTGCACTGTGTTCAAGCATCATTAGAAGTGATCCCAGCTGATTACATGATGCTGGCCATAGTTCTGCCTTTGGAGCAAAGTCAAGCAGCCCCCAGCCCCCAGCCTGTCCCATTGGGTGATGCTAAGGCAAGTGGGAGCCATTGGCAGTGAAGGCAAGCCCTGCCAGCACAAGGGGATAATGCCTGCTGTGTGCTCCTAAAAAAAGGTCAGAACTTAAAAAATAAAATACGAGGAAGCATGAGTGCAGCTTCCCTTTAACAATCCAGATTTGCCTTTCCCTGCTTAATGGTAATAATAATAATAATTAGAAAAGATTCCTCTACCTAGGGACTACAGCTGACAAATTTCAGCTAGAAAGCAAAGAAATGAGAGGAGGAATTAGCATATCAGTCTTCCTATAGAATGGTTGTTCTTTTTTTTTGTTTGTTTGTTTGTTTTCTTTTCTGTTAATGAAATCATTGGTGTTATTATGTGGTTTTTAGTACACTATCCTCCTAAAAATGCATGGGAATAAACACCCTATCTGGTAGGATCTCTGACTGTAACGTGTATCACAGAGGAATCTATTTGCAGTGTGAAGGGAGGGCAGGCTGTTTCATTTCCCGAGACAGTAATGGAAAGCATGATGTCCCACAACCAAGGGCGGTGAAGGCTGGGAGAGGTACTGGGAAAAAAACATTCACAATAAACCGAAGAGTGAAGGGGAGTTTCAGGGCAGATATTTGCAGGATGCATCATCATCATCAACCCTGGGAAAAGGCTGAGAGACAAAATGGTTGAGTTGAGTCCTTGGGCCAGCAATGTCCTGTCCTTCTGCTGCCATTTTCCCTGTGACTTTGTAGTGTCATCTGGTCTAGAGCAGCAGGCTGGACAAAACTCAGGGAGCTGGTGGTTCTCAGATGCCCATGCTCCCTGCCAGCCTTTTTCCTTGCTTTTGGCCGCGTAATTCCTCTCGCCAGAAGCATTTGCAACCATCTGACAGCTCGTCTGCTCTCTGATTCCTTAACAGGTCATGCAGATGGACCAGAAGCTGGATGACATCCTGAGCACGCTCCAGGCTCAGCTGAGGGATCAGCCCCAGGCACAGATGCCAGGGCCAGCCACCCCACCTGTCAGACATCTACAGACAACCACAGAGTCTCCCCCTGTGAACCAGAAAATGTGAAAGCCAGTGGACAGTCACATGGGACCCCCTTGTTCTTTCACGTCTGGGTATTTTTCAGTCTTGACATCTTCAGCTGTGTCGTGGGTGAAATGAAATATTCTGCAGTAGTAGATCAATGAGGAAAAACAAAAACAGAAAAAAAAAAGAGAGAAAAAACAGCAAGAAGCCAGTCACAACCTTAGGAGAGCACATAAGTTTTGCACCTGTTTTATTTTAGCCATCATTTGCTAAACTCTGCCAGCCTGTGGCGGTCCCATCCCCCCAGCCCTGTTCGGGCTGAGCACACAGGCACAGAGCACGCTGTCGAGGGAAGCATCCCAGCCAGGGTTAGGATGACCCATTTGTGGGCACGGAAGGGGAAAAGAACTGTTCTTTTGGCATTTAATCACTAAGTTTAATGCTCACAGCATGCCCAAAAGGGGGAAAGGAGCCAGCATTTGAACATGAAACAAATGGAAATCAGTGAACAGGAAAATTAAACAGCATGTTTTGACTTCTACCAAGCAGTGAGGATCATAAGAAGGGCAGATTTATATGCTAGTGCGAATGACAAAGTAAAGACAACAGGCTACTGATTAAAAATATGGAAGTGTACACAGGCTGGTTGACATATGAAAGGCTGAAGCGAAGACTTCAGCTAATTAAAGCAAAGGGTTGCCAGTGAGATGAGATGCATGTTGGAACAGACAGGCAGGAGAGATAGGATCTGCGTGGGCTTACTGCACCAGAACACTGTAATAGCTATCAGCTACCCTGATGACTGTTATGCAAAATGTTCTCAAGCTCTTACCTTCATTCAGCAGCGGTTGTTGACTCCAGTTGCCTTAATTTTAACATAAGAAACCTGTATGGTAATTGGCTGTGAACTGTCTTTGAAGCTGGGTTCAAGCCACCGAGTAGCAGCATGCTGCAGGAGGGCTGCAGCTGTGATCGAGAGTGGCAGGGTTTCTTAAGGAAAACAGAAATGCACGCACTGTTGATGAAAGTTAATCGCTGTTTAAATAAACTGCTGTATATAATTTTAAATGCTAGATTTATTTTTTGCCTTGTAATCTGGCTGCAAATCGAGTGCATATGCTGGCTGATGTACTGCTGTTGAGGAACACATCTGGTGCAGGTAGCTGGGCTCGCAAGCTGCAGATGGAAATGCAGATGGAAATGCAGGTTTAAATGCAGATTGAAGTACAGGTAGAGCTCTGGGTGGGAGCCCAGGACACAAGGATGAACTCCCAACCTTTGGGATGATAAAAGGCACAAAGGCGGGTGATGCCAGCCAGGTGAGACACTGAGACGCAGCAGCAGCCGGGAATTGCCGACCTTTTGGACAACGAGGAAGATGAAGATGGGTGATGCCAGCCAGGTGGATGGATGCAGGGATGGGGGCAGGAGCTGAAGATTCGGGAGGAAGAGTGAGACTGGCCACAGGGAGACTGTGATGGGATCAAATCCCAGGGGTTCCTTTGCTGAGGTCCCTCCTTGCAGGCACCAGCTCGGGCTGTTTCTGCATCACTGCCCCAGGAATAAATGGCTTTATGGAATGAGACATCTGGGACTCTGCCACCTCTGCCATGCAAACCTGGTGTGATGTGAGGGGGCTGTGTGGGGAGCCAGGTGGGGACCCATTGGTCACTGGAGCCAGGGAAGGGCCTTTGGTCCCAGAAAATCCCTGACCTTGGGAGTGCTGCTGCCAGAGAGTCCCGGGAATGGTCTGACTGGGGAGTTTCCTTAACACTGTCACCATGAAATGGATCTTACCTGGCACTTCAGAAAAGGGACAATACAACACTCTTGCTAAAGACCTAAATAATAAACCAAGCTAAAATGGGTGCAGTGTTACTTACTCGAGTCTTTTTAATATATTTGCATAACCAACAATTTGAATGAGCAGAAGACTGCAGAGCAAAGACCTGACTCCTGGGAAATCCTAAATATATTCTATTCCCACTCATATCCATGAAAGCCAAGCCTGCAGTGCATTTCAAAGCAACCTGAAAGACTGGTCCCTTAATAAGCATTTATTTGGACAAATGAGTGGTCCATTTCAATGTAATCAAATTAGTTTCTAACTATTACCTGTCCCTTTAAAACTCTTTCCCAGGTTTGTGTGTCTGGGAATTCAAGCTTGGAAAGAGCACAATGAGACTGATTCCAATCTTCAGATTGTAGGCGCGTCTTAGACGGAATATTAATGATGTGTGAGAGGCAATAAAAAAAAAAAAGAAACAATGTGGTTTTAATTAAATCAGCTGACAAGCCGACGTTCCATCTTGTCTGATTACTACAGAGTTACTGAACATGACCAAATACAGCATGTAACATGGGAAAAACTGTAATTAATCATTGCCAGAGCATTGAGTTGCTCCTGGCTTTCAGTCAGGGTCATGAGCTTCTGCAATGGTCCTTCATTAAACCTCCCTGACTCTGGCCAGCCAGAGCTAAAGGGGCAACTGGACACCAAATTAGGGTTAACATCTTCATCAGCCACAGCTAAAAGAAATTAAGTCTGCCTGGAGATCCCTTTGCCACAGAGGTTTATAAGAGGAGCAGTGCAGCTTTCAGCAGAAGAGCTCAGGGGCTGCTGTGGCCAACACAAGGTTCTTCTGCAGCACTGCAGATATTTGTGTGAGGGATATCCTGATCACTTGGTGGAACAAGTAATGCAACAGTGTTTTACTTACTATTCAGCCTCAGTAGAAGTGTTCAGGCACTATATATGTAGCAACACCCACTACTCTGAAGTGCCTGGAAAATCCAGCTGAATAGAATACGAGTGGTCACAGCTATGAGTGTGTCAGAAGGGATGAGTGGCTGGGAGGAAAAGATAAAGAGGCATGCAGTGGTCCCTCCAGAAAAACAGAATGTGTGCCAGAGGGTGTGTATGCGTCTGTGTGCACGTGTCTTTTTTAAACATACTCCAGGGTTTCCACAGCAAGTCTTGAGTGAGGCCAGAGCCTGAACCTTCACAGGTTTTGAAATCCAGCAGTGCTGGCCATACATCCACTTTACAGCCGGCACTGTGGACACCACAGTGTGGCAGAACCTGTAACCACGAACTCCCAGTTGCTAAAACAGAGAGATGAGGGTGTGGCCTGAGCAAATTGCAGCGAGGAATGAAGAAGACCAGTGGGAGACACCCATTTTCACACCATATGAAGAGATTAATGGTAAAAAGATTACCCATACTTAAGAAAATCTCCACACCCACAGCTAACACAGGAGTTGCCATCCAGCAAAATCTTTCTGATTGCCCAGGGGGAAAAGTACACAGAATTGGCACTGATGTGACCACCTGGTGACACTTCCTGACCCTTCTTCTGAGCAAAGATGGTTTGGTACAGGGAACAAACTGTACATTAATACATTTGTACTTGGCCTTGTTGAACTTCATGTGGTTCTCATGGGCCCACTTCTCAGGCCTGTCCAGGTCCCTATGGATAGCATCCCTTCCCTCAAGCCCATCCTGCCCAGCTCAGCTTGCTGTCACCTGCAAACCTGCTGAGGGGGCACTCCATCCCACAGGCTGGGGCACTGAGGAAGATATTAAATAGTGTTTTTCCCAGTACAGGCCCTTGAGGCATGTCCCTCATTACAGGTTTCCATTTTGACACTGATCCATAAACTGAAACTCTTTGGATGCAGCCATCCAGACGATTCCTTGTCCATCTAATTTTCCATCCATACCTCTCCAATTCTGAGCAAAGGATGTCAAGGGGGAGTCTATCAAAGGCCTTGAAGAAGTCCAGGTAGATGATCTCAGTTGTCACTGTCGTAGTAGGTAAGTAGATTAGTCAGGCATGACTGCACTTGCTGAAGTCATGTTCACTCTCACTAATCTCCTCCTTGTCTTCCATATAATTCAACAGGATGTCCAGGAGGATCTGTCCCATGATCTTACTGGGCACTAGGGTGAGGCTGAGTGGTCAGCAGTCCCAGGGTCCTGCTTGTTCTCCTTTGTAAAAAGGGGATACCAAGAGTTCCCCCTTGGTGGTGGCTCTAACACAAGCCAAAATTACAGAAAGCATTCCCAGCGAAGTCCATATGTGTGTTTTTATCTCCATTTGTGCTGACACTGGTGCACTGGTGTTCACCCTATTAATTTCTGCTGGATTCTGGGAGTGCAGCTGCTGAGCAGGGAACACTCAGGAAGCTCACTCCCACAGCTCCTCCTCTCGCGCCCGTGAAATAGCGACAATGCCATGAATGGACATGGCCCATGAAGTTGTCAGCACTGTGCAGCCAGGTCTGCCAGCAGTCCCACGTTGCCTTTTGACTCAGAACAGAGGCAAGGCCCAGGCAGTCAAAGTCTCCCAAGGCCACAGATCAGCAGGGGTAGCTGTCAGAAGCGCAGTTTACCAGTGCATCAAAAGACAAGAGTGCAGGAGATCAAGTAAAGATGAGATACATTTTTTCCAAAAGATCACATGGTTTTCTACCTGATCCAGTTTCACTGTGGAAAATACATGGTGTCCTCCCTTACCAGAGAAATCGACACCAACTAAAACAAGATTTTCCACACTCCTTCTAATAATACATGGCATCCTGAAGTCTGCTGTCTGTCTGTGATGATGCAAGATGCTCAGAAGTCATTGCAAGAAAGCCTGAGGGGATTATTTTCTCATTTCCATAATTACACAGTCAGTAATAATATCACGAACCAATCTTATCTCAAAACATGTACTCAGATCTTTAATGATGATATTTTTTACATGATGTGTGGGATTAAAGTCCTGTGTATGATAAGGCTGCAGCAGTGAGGGAGATAAAAGTTCAACTTCCATCAGCTGGGGGTTTTCATTCCTGAGAAAAGGTAACTGTGCCCCTAGAACAGATGATAAGGGTGACAGATCACAAATCTGCTGCCTCATCTAGAACACTCTCTTCATCTCTGGAGAGTAAAAAGGGAGAAAAGACTCTCCAGACACAGCTGCCCCTTTCAGAAGTGGGCCTGTCCAGCAGCCCTGGATGTTTCCCATCGAGCTGCCTTGATGTAGTATCAGCAGAAGAACCTGTGCTGGAAGTCCCTCCAATCTCTGTAGGACCAGGGCAGCCAAATTCCCAGCTCAGCAGCTATGGCGAATGAGCAGGGTTCTTTTGGTGCCTCTTTTCTCAGTAGCTCAAGCAGTCTTCTCTCCTCACTGGTGTTTCCAACCTAAGCCCTGAAGTGTCTGGGCTGATGTACATTTAGGATGTGCTGTATCTCATGCAGCCCTAAACAGCAGAGCTCATTCAGCACTCTTTTGAACAATCGGAACAATGTGTCTAAAAAGAAAACCATGGTTTAGGGACTAAAATGCCACCGGGTAAAGAATCCAAAACATCAAAATTGCATTACTTAGTATTCTGAAGGAGTACATGCTAGAATCAAGCCTAATGGCCAGGGAAAGGCACGGTGAAGGGCCCAGGCTAGATCTTTCTCTGAAATAATTTCTAGCTGCAGCAGAGCCAGCAGAACTAGACAAGAGGGTACTGTGCTACCTCCGTGATAGGAAAAGGTTTGAGTTCCTCTCAACCAGCCCAAAGAGCAACCTCTGCCCTCAGTCAAGAGACACTCCAAGGTAGCTGGAAATATTAGACACCAAAAGAGCAGAAAAATGTCTAATTAACTAATGGTCATTATCCCTTTTCCCACATGCTTTTCTAACCTCCAGAGGACCCCCAGGTCTGGACTGGATTCGTGTTACTGGTGCTGGGGATGTGCATGTGCTCCCTGCCTGTCAGACAGGAAAGAGAGAAACAGCACCCTCCCTACAAGGAGCTGTTTTGCCAAAACACTTATTACCTTGTGTTTAGCCCTCATTATGGGTTACAGTGGCTCCCAAATGACTCTGTAAAAGTACAGTGTCTCTGCTTAGATTCCTGGCTGAACACCCGTTCGTCTCAGGGCTTGGATTTGGCACATGTGGGTTTGTGAACAGAATTTTAACTCATCTTCATTATGTTGTTTGATCTCCCCCTGGGGTGGGTGGAACTATGTGCAAGGGACTGACCTGACATAAGCAGTGAGGGGAAGGGAATTTTTGAACTCTGATTAATGTAACTGCTGTATCTTGTCTGGCCAATCAGACAGGCAAAGGTTGTTCTTTGTTTAACCAAAGAATCATAATTTTCAAGAACAATGCCTTGAAGCGTTTGCCTGAGACTTACCTCAGCCTTAGAGGGGAAAGAAAATGCACATTTCAAAAATACCTGTCGGGCATTACTTATGCTTAGCTAAAATGCAGCTTTTCTTCATTACTGCTACGCACCTTGGGTTGTCACGTCCCTTGTTAGAGTTACAGACAGCCAAAAAGCCCAGCAGCATTTTACACCTACTTTATTTTACAGAGAAGCATCGACCTCCCCACTGCTTCAAATATAGCAACCTCTGGCCAGCTCACATCTTATAGATGACCCTCACCAAAAAAGGTGTTTTCTCTGCCAAAAGATTAAAGAAATGCTCCATAAAGCAGGCCCTGAGAGATGGAAATGCTCACAGCAGGATAAGCACATGAGTTTCACTTGCTGCAAAGACATCCAGGGTCCTTGAGCAGCAGAAGAGGCAGGAATGGTCTCTGGCCACATCTCTTGGCCTCTGCTTTGTCAAGGAAGCAGTGATTTGCTGAAGGGCAGCCCAGCTCATGGTTCAGCCATCTCTGGCACCACGGGTGCTGCGACAGCAGGCAAGGGCAGTGTGTCGCTCCCTCTGTGCCTACAGCTTCCCTCTGCCATCGTCCTGTAGTGTGACGTGGAGTCACGCTGCTCCTGAGGCTCGGTGACTTGGGACACTTCACCAGCTGGTTCTGAGTTTTGATCCAAATTACCCCAGTCCTCCTTATGGACAGAAGCTCACACAATCTCTGGCACAGAGATAGATCCATCCTGGTCACCAACGCCCTTCAAGCATCCAGTGTTTGTGGTGGAGGGGCTGGGGTTTATATCATCAACATCAGGGGGAAGGGGGACCACTTGTGCACTGTTCCTGTAGCAAAAGAACAATTGCCTGATTCAGTGTCCTCATTCTCTTTGTTTTCTTTGCTGAGAATTTTCCCCTTTCTGAAACACTAAACAGCTCATTTCTTCCAATCTAAACAAATGATCCTGCCAGCTGCTGATTTTTCCCTCCTTTCTATTTCTAATGGTTGGTATTGTAAGTACAAGTTTCCATTTGTTTGATAGCAGGTCAGGAGGCCAAGAAGAGCGAGGGATAGCTCCTATTACACATCAGTGCTGTGCCAAACTCTTCAGTTTGGCTACACCATGAGTGTCATCACTCTTGGACTCCACCAACCCCACTGGCCAACTCCCAGGGAGCTGCTGCTTTGGCTGGAGACAGGCAGAGAGAGCAACAGAGCCTCCATCCCCAGAGCCATGTGTGTCCCTCTCACTGGGCTGGTGCATTCTCCCCTCTGTGTTACCAGGCTATTCCCCTCACCACAGTCCAGTTACGCCAGTCCTCCAGATGAGGAAGGCTATTGCATTAGGAAAGCTGGCAATAAACTTCACATCAACTCAGAACTAGTCCAGAGGGCTGCAGCTGACAGGCTACAGTCATTCCTTTCCAGGGAAGAGCACCAGGGAAGAGTGAAAATTTCTGCAGACACAGACCACTGAGAGGTTGTGTACTTGATGGGTCTGTGCTCAAAGCAGGCAAAATTCAGTGCAGACATGAACCTACTTGAGTCATGGACTTACACCACAGATGAGTTTGGCTTGATCTCTCTTACCACGGGTCTGAATAAGCAGTTGGTAGGTTTAAAAAAGCCCCTGGTTTCACTAACTTTACTGGAGCTCTGAATTGGAGTAAAATCTTCCCAGTGGCCTTCAAACCCATATATTCCATGGCAGACAGTAGTTTTCATTTCACAGAAAACCCGAGTTTGGACACAAACAGAGACAGACACAGTGGAGGTGCCCAGTGACTGTGATCCATTTTGTGAATGGCACTACTTTGGGCAGGTTCTCAGATCCCTGAGCTTCTCTCTTTAATGTATGAATGAACCCAAAGCAAAAAAATGGCAACTGCAGCAGAATCTGCACATTCTGCCTGACTTGGATCAGTGCCTGAGAAGGTTGCTGCATGTTCAGTGCTGAATTAAAATGGTAAGTTATTGAAAATATCGCAGTGATTATCAGGTGAAGAAAAGCTCCCAAATTATTTGGGCCTTGCCCATGTACCCATTTTTTTAAAAATAACATCATTTTCACTGGCAACTTTTTGCGTGAGGCTGAAAATTAAGGTGACAGTGAAAGTGTTGAATAAGCATAAAGCCAGCTTATCCCTTAAAGCATAAATAGCTGAAGGAGTGGTTTGTGGCAAGGAATCACCTATGACAATCATGCTCTTTCATGTTCTAGGATGAAGCTGCTCTGTGTGCTCCCCCCACCACCCAACCTACTCTCCAGTTTGGGTGAAATCATGTCTTTGGCCTTCAACAGGCAGCCCTGTTCGAAGTGACTGCTTTGGAGAACCCGGAGCCACGGGCTGCTGGACATGAAAGAGCAGGCTGAGCTTGCACGGCTTCTTCTGGCTGCTCCTGGCATAACCTGGAGCAGGGAGTGAGGGGTATGAGGGCTCTGCGTGAGAAGGGGAGATACCCACGGGGGGTAACAAGGCCAGCCGAGACCATGGTGTCACTGACAGGGACTCAGTCCCACAGGACTAAAGCCAGGCTCAAGCTATTCGTATTCCCTGAAGGAAAAAAAAGCTTAAAAGAAAAGGATTATAAAAGTAGCTGAAAACTTGGAAAAATGCATACAAAAGAGTCAGGGAAATTGGATGAATAAAATGCCCCCCACCCCCAGGTGCCAGCAACGTAAACATTGGAACGGCTGGAGTGCTCAAATGGCTTTGCTTTCATAAAGTGCCTTTTTTTTTTCCAGACTTTTTTCGTTCTGTTTTTCTTCTTTATCTCTCCCTAGCAGTGGCTGACAGATGACCTTTAAAGCCCCCGAGAGCCGCCCCAGCAGGTGATTTACTAACAGCTGTGCCAGTCAGCAAACTGGAGGGGCAGAGGTCGGGGCTGCCCGGCCAATTCAGGGTGGGATTTAATTAAAGAAAGATGCATTACACTTTTTATTGATTTGTGTGCATGCACACACGAGCCTTTTCTTCTTTTCTTCTTTCTTTTTCTTAATGTTTTTGTCCCTGCTCCATGCACCTGGACGTTTTATCCTGGCTGTGTCAGCCTTGCTGCCTCACCCCCCAAGGAAATCCCATCTCCAGCTTCCAGAGGAGCTGGGAACAGGTGGGGAGGAGGCAAGTGGAGGGGAACCCAGCAACTGACAGCACACAGCGTCCCTGCTTTTCCCTCGGTATTCATGGGGTGCTGGATGCGTATTTGAGGGATGCTGGTTTTTCTTTCCCTCTCTCCCTGTGGTAAAACTCTGCTCTTCTTCTATCTTCCAGATGATCCATTGGGACAGGGGGGAAAAAGGCATTAAAAGGACAAGCCTTTCCTTTTCGTCTAGGATTGAAGGCTTTTCCACTAAAGACAGTGGGCATTTTGGGGGCAGCAAAATGCACAGTAAAAAGGCAGAGTAAAAATTCCATGACTCTGCATTCACAAACCAGTCTAGTTCATTATTTTCACTCATGCACCTAATCCCCTTTTTTCGCTGACTCAGACTTTTACTATTATTATTATTCTGCTGTTATTTTTTATCAGATTTTAAAAATATTTAATATTCGCATATAAACAAACTTTCACTCAACTTGTGAATTTAAAAAGTGCAGTGATCAGCATGCCTGGCTAAGGCCACGGCTTGGGGAAAAGCTTCAGATTCACTGTCAAGTCTTTCAGTGATGGACAATCTGCTGTTCTAGCGGTGAAATCAATCCTTCACAAAGTAAATAAGATTCTGTGACCAAATTTGTCCAAAGGCATTTTTCAGTCACAAAATCTTATAGCGAGGAGTCAGATAAATTAAGAGTAAATCATCTTGCTTTTTTTCAAAAGTCACTCCCCTCCCAGACACTTCCACCAAATCACTTTGCAGTCTTCCCTTGAGTGAAACACATGAAGCTTCTGATGACTCCCAACGCAAGGCAGATTCCAAAGGCTTCAGATGCCTTGGTGAGCTTTTTTCTGAACCCTTTCTGATTTTCCAAGCCGTTTTCTTGGCCTTGTTGGTCTCTTTCCAAGATGTGGTGGTTGTCATTGGCCTGGAAGTTCCTTTGACAGGTGAGGTTTCTATGGACTGAGATGCTCCAAGCACAGCTGCCAAATTTCCCTTAAAAGTTTTCTCTACAGCTCACCAGCCTGGGCTCAGGTATCCAGATGTGACACATCCAAGCCTTGGCTAGGCTCACATGGCTTTTGAAAAGACAAGAAGGGGCAGCCACCTGAACCAAAGGCAAAGAATGTTTCAGACTAGTTGAGGATCTGAGGGCTCCCCTTTCCCTCTCACTCTGGTTTCTACCTTTTTGGTTTTACACCCATGCACTGGCAGCAGCCATTGCCCGTAGGTCACAATTCTACAGCCCTAACTTGAGGCAAACTCCTTCCAAAAATGGGTGGTTTTGGTGTAGCAGACTGGCCTGGAATGTCCAGATCTAAATTAATTACATATCCCTCACAGACTTCCCGTCATACCGCCAAAACTGGGATGCCTGTGTCCGGCTGAGCCTTTCGACACCACCAAGGCATCTGTATGTCCAGTTCCCTTTAAAATGCACGGGAAACAAATATCCAGCATCACTACATGGCTTTGAAAATCCCCCTGCAACCTCCAACCCACACTTCCCATCTGTAAAACAGGGATAACAGCAATTCCTACCCCATATCTGCTTTATCAGTCTTGTCTATGCAGACCACAAATTCTGTGAGACATGAACTGGCTGCTACTAAATATAGGTACAATGTCTAGCACAGTTTTTATTAGAGCCCCTAGGCACTACAGCTCCATAAATATCCATGTTGACTTTTTCCAGATTAAGAACACATCAATGGGAGCTTTGCTTGAGTAAGAACTGCAGGATCTGGCACTGGTGCTCTTAAACCCTAACAGGAATGACAGAGTCTGAAGCCTCTTCCAGGCTCATTCACTGGTATCAATGCTTTTAATACCAAGTCAGCTGTTGTGATATGAAGGGTATGTTTCTCTTGGTGCTGTTTCTTGGAACTGAAGAGCCCTCCTGAAGTTTTAATTTTCTTTACTGAAAAGCCCTGCTATGGTAAATCATCAACTCCCCAAATTTATAGGAGGCACAGCACTTGGTATGTCACGTCCCTGAGCCCAGCCTACTGATTCACTTACTTATGCTTTTGTTCTTTCGCTTTGTAGTTCTCTTGATTTCAGCAACTGTCTATCATTTTCATGTGGCTTGCTGGCTAGAATGCCCCCTACTATTCCAGTAATCATTGCCCTGCTAGAGTGTTTATTACTGACTGAATGGCTGCATAGACTGGTAAAATGACCTGAGCTGTATGAATTTTGCCTCAAGTCTCTGGGGCCTCACAATTCTTGAAAGAATGTAAAGGAAGGAAAAAAAAAGAAGCTTAGTTATGGGGAAGGGTCGAAGTCAAGTTTCTCTGCAATAGCAGATTTCTTTGCTGCCTTCGCTGCCTCTGACACTGAGCACTCACCACATCACCTTCAATACTCACGGAGCAGCTGTGAACTTGCCATGAGATGAGAACTGAGCCAGTAACCTTTGGCAGCCCATTGTGCATCTGTGCATCAAGAGACTGCTGCTTGAATTGTATGTGCTCCTCCTCTACAAAACATTCCCCCTGGATGGGGTCCCAGCACGCTGGGGACTGCCTGGGTGTTTGGGATGTATTTACGTTGAGGTTTGTGGTAGGTGCACTGTAAAAAACCAAAACAAAACAAGAAAACATAAACAAACCACACATACACATACGAAAACCAGTGACCAATACAAGATAATACACAGACGTGCAAATAACTGTGGGTAGGTTTCCAAAACACAGACTCTGTCTAACTTTTATCAGTGGTTTGTTTCCCTTCTGGCTAAGATTCTCAAAAGTGGGTGCCTAAAATTAGTCTCTCCAGGGTAAAAGCTTCAAAAGCATCTTAATAACACAGGAATCTAAGTGCCTCATATAGCACTTCTTAAAGGCTCTGGAAAATCTCAGCCCTCCATCCACATCTTTAGCGATATGATTTTTAAATGCCCAGAGCTCACAGTAGCTGCTGTGGCAGCTGAGGGTGAGGATTCTTCCAAGGAAGTGGGGCATCCATCACACTTTGTCTGCTGGCCTGATCCCGCTCAAAGAATCACACCTAATATGGATTCCCACGTTCAACAAGGGTCTAAACTTAAACCAGTTTTTAAAGCCTGGAGTCAGCTTCTATGCCATGGATACCACACCAGAGCATTTGCAGCTATGAATCAGACCACAAATGCTGTTGTTTTGGGGAAGATTTCACAGCGCTGTTATTCCCATAGCCACAGCTCATCATTGCTGTCAGATGTGCTAGCTCTAGGCCATAGGGGGTATAAAGGGCACCAAATAAACAAGCACAATTTCTTCTCTCATGCAAATTTTATTACAGTTGTATGAGGGGACTGTAAAACGTTTCTGTGTTTAGCTGCTTCTTATGGAAAGAGGACTTTTTCCATAGTGTTAAAACAAAAACAAAGAAAACAAAAACCAAATTTCACCCTGGAAGAAAGGCCAAAGGACTCCTGGCACAGCTATTTCAGAGTAAGCTGTTCCATACTCCTAATTCTGCAAGAGCTCCCCATGGAAAACATGGAACAAAAAGCAGTTTTTCCTTCTAGGAGAGTTTCACTTACTGAGCACGCCAGCATGAGGAGCAGAAATCAATCAGCAAAGAAACACCAAGGTCTGTGCTGTGTAACCCTGGGTATGTGTGTGCAGGATGCTGAACTCTAGGATCTCATGGCACCTAGGGGAGCATCCCATCATGGAATACACACTTCAGAAACAGAGGGGGCAGCCTTTGCCATCCCTCGCTGTCTCTCTCATGAGGACAGAGGGACACAGCTGAAGGAAACCCAGGCCAAAGACTGGAAGGGACCAACACAGCCACAGAATCCCTGGCAGATGCCAGGGAAGGAGTGTCTTCAGAAGCCCTCCTCAACAACAGTCCCAAATCACTGCTGGTCATGAGAAGGGAAACATTGCTGCTGACCAGGAAATCAAAGAGAAGCAGTAAAAACCAGCCAGGGCAAACATTAATTCAGCGCAAAACCTCTTTGTTTCAGCGAGATCTAAGCCAGCATTTTACTCACTGAATGTAGCCTTGCTCTTGTTTCTATATGGGTCACCTAGAGGTTATGACTTCCTAATCTCATGTATCGATCTCATGTCTGAGCTGTTTTCAGGGTATATCATATGTCTCGGCACTGCTTGTCAAGCATTTGTTATGATATCAGAATTCATGCAATGCCAGTCGGCTTCACCACATACGGGGTCACACACAGTATATCATTTGAAGTCTCCAAATGAAATTTTCTGATTAAATAAAAATCTTTATTCACAACGTGAAAATCCTCCATGCAACTCGTCTCTATCGTTAACATTTTCTTTTGCTATTAATATTGTTGCCAGTAAGCTATTCACTGGGGAGCAAGTACAATGAAGAAGAGGCACTGGAAGGTCAGAAGGAATCAATATTAATGAAAAGTAAACATACAAGTCAGGGAGGAATCACAAACCCAGTTTGAAGCTAATTTGGTTTTTTATTCCAGCAAATATGCATGGTAGCTTTTGCATTGTATTCACAAAGTTCTTGTTTGGAAGTGTTGTTAGGAACTTTTGAACTCACTTCAGTTTCTTAGCTGCTGCACTGTCAGCCAAACATTTCTTGTTCAACCAGGGCCCCGAAGCAGGCCTGATTCAAGCAAATGGCAAATTTTCCTTTGCTGTCCATGGGGGAGCTCCTAACGACCAGTCCCCTAAGGGCCCTAGAAAAGACACCAGCCACGTTTCCAGCAGCATCATAAACCCCCTTCCAAGTTCTCCTTCTGCTTGGATATAGAGCAAATCTTCCACGTACGGCTGTGCTTCATGCTAAATATGGAGCAGCAATCAAACATCTGTGGAGAGTTCATATTTGGCATGTTTACATGAGTATTTATTCCTCCTTTGTCTTCAGGCAGCAACTACTACATAATGTATTCGGTATGATTAATTGTGGGAATGTTGTTCATCCCAGCATAGCATGACATCTCCAATTACATGACATCTTTCTCTCATTTGTAAGGGAAGAAGTGATTTCTGTATCTTGACATGTTTATCATTGTCAGGGTGAGCTAGTTATCTTATATGGGCCTGCTCCCTGGTTCTCAGGGCTGACAGATTATGGTTTCACATTAAAATCACATATGCCTTGTTATTGCAGCTGCATCTTGGAAGGAAAGCAAATAGAGGAATCTCCACCACACAAGAGCTGTAAGATGATGTTTTGTTCAACGAGCCACTGGTTTGCAAGGTTGTTCTAGGCTATTATCATTTATAGAGTTATGGGGTATTTGATTTTCCCACTATTTTTTTAAAATCTCAACAATGGAAAATGTAACACACATTTCCATAGTCTTGTACAAGCTTCAACTGATCACAAACCCTCCCTGTGGGTGGGATTTGCCTCACCTATTCTGAGCCATCTATTTAAAAGCTGGGCATCTGCTCTAAATCAAGCACTCAGTCTTAGTCACCAGTGACAGACAGATGCTTCTTTAGAAACTATTTATCCCACCTGGTTTCAACATAAAATTTCAGATATGAGGAAAGTCTAAGGATTCAATATTTTTGCCCAATTATTAGTTAAAAAAAAAAAAAAGCATGATACACCTTTGTACCTCTGCTCCAAAAGTTACAAAACTTTTTATCTTCAGCATTTTTCATATGCATTAATGCAAAGATGTATTCAAAAATCTCTCAAAAAAAGCTGTGATATCCAGGGTAAAATCCTCATCCTGGTGGACTCGACAGAATTTTTGCAAAATTCAAGATACCAGGCAGCATGAGGAAACTGGGCAACTCTAGACTTCATGTTCTGAGTGGACAATTTAGCTACTGAAGCACTTGTGGTACAGTTTTAGCTGGGACCAAGCATCAGAAGGATGTAGAGGACCAACTACCCAGTCATGGAAAGAAGGAAATAAGCCTCAGTCACTGGATGAACAGAGCATTCCTTTCAGTTCCTTGCAGTAGGACTCCGGACAATATAACTGTTTTACTTAAAGCAAGGTGCTGCTTGCCTGCCCTGGAGTTTGCAAACTAAAGGGGTGAATGCTAAGCTCCATGTGCACTTTAGCTCATGCACCAATGAAGTAAATGAAAATCAGAGCTAATGAAAATCTGCTCAGCAACTTGCATGCCGACCTAAATTGTCTCAGGAGTGTAAAACTTAGTATTTCAAAGACAACTTAAGAATCAGAGATTTGGGAAAACACAGAAGGCCAACATGATGGTCTAAGAAAAGTTTCACCAATGTACAAGAAGGCTCCTGGTGTCCTGATAATTTTGCTGTTTGTCGTAGATGTTTTATTGCCTCTGAGCAGAAGTGACCCTTTGCACATACTCGTGCAAATAAAATACAAAGATGGGAATCGTTTCTTCTAGAGGTGCTTGAACAGGAAAACAGCTCCCCACAGAAATCGAGGGGTTGGTGTTCTTATTTGCAAGCACATCAGCATTTTTCCTCACTCTACTCCTTCCAAGGTTGCTTTTATTGGTGAAGGCAGAGCTGCAGAAGCCAAGATCAAGTGAACACTCACTTCAGTAATTGCTGGATTCCTCAGTCTAGGACCTGTATTCGGTAAGCCAGGGCAGCGCACTGCACGAGACCTCCTTCCATCTCTGCAAAACACAATCTTCTGGAAACACAACCTCGTGTTTTTCATTAGAGTTATTGGTATGAAAATTACTTGGTTATTAACACTTGATGCAAACTCTTGCAAACCGTTTCAGCTCCAGTGCTGCTGCTTTGTTTCTGCTGCTGTGGGGATGAGAGGGAAGAATTGGTAGTCCTTCCTTTCAAAAAATGGGCCTGTGTAAATTATATCCTGGTATATGATTCTTTGTTGAACTACCCATGGAGGGGTTGGAAGACCAAGTCTCTAATTTTTAATTAACCTGCATTTGCCACTGGTAAGTGTGCAGTTTCTTGAGTTAAGGATTTTTGTATAGACACAAAAAGGCAAGACACACACAGACACAGAGCACTAGTGTTCAAGGCAGCAGCAGCAATATAGGTAAGTTTTCTCTTCCATAGCTTTCAGTTAAGGGTTATCATTAATGGACCTGGAGAACTTCCTAAAAGGACTAATTAGTCTTTTAATTTGTTCTCTCACCATCATATTTTTGTTTACCCATACCCAGAGGATCTCCAGCTGTGTTAAGCAGTTTTCCAATTAATAATGCATTTGAACTTAATGGCCCAGTTTTTCTGACTCAGCCATTTTTCCACCTGGTTTATTTAGCTGACTTACAGCATGTAATTTCCACATATTTCTCAGCAGCTGGAACCCACTGAATGCTGCCACTGTCCCTGGGCAAGTGCTGCCTGGTACCCTCCACGTCCTCTGTGGGAGCCCTTGTAGCCGTCCCTTGGCAGATGGAGAGATGCCTTTGTAAAGGTCCACTGCTGCATTTGTGGTTTCTCTCAAAGCTTCATGGCCAGCCCCTTCTAGTCCTCCCCTTTCCTGTAGGTTTTTGGTTGGGGTTTTTTTGTTTGGTTGGTTTTTTTTCAGCAATGACTCAGCTGTTTATTTTCCTCTTCCTGCTTCTTCTTTCATTCCGTGACCGAGCCTTTTTCACCCGCTGAGCAGTAAGAGGAAGGTGAGGGACTCCTTTTCTTGTGCAAGCAGGAGAGGGCAGGAAATGACTGATAACATTAGAGAGAGAAAGGTGAAAAAACAGTCTGTATCCCCAAGTGTCTTCCTTCTAGCCCTCAGAAGAGTCCTTCAGGAGAGTTATCTCACTGGCCTTGCTGCATTGCCTTCTCTTTCAGTGTTCCCTGTGCATCATCTGCTCTCAGCTGGTGGGGGAAGAAAAAACCAAAAATATCATTAAAGGGGCAAGTCTCATAGCTGAAACTAGGAAATATGCAACCCAAATTAAAGGATCAAACTGCTCAGATACACTCCTGAAGCTCCTGAACCAGCCCTGCTGTCAAACCAGTCCTTCCCCACTTAATTGGAAGAAGTTGCTGGGGATCTTTTACCAGCCATTTCACATGTCCCGAGGAGATGTAGGTTACCCCAACCTATAAGGAGTGTCATGAAGCAAAGTAATGCATGGGAACATGAACCACAAAAAAAAAAAAAAAAAGAAAAAAAAGCAGTGAGCACAGTGGCTCCGGCACACCTGTTTCAACTTCCACTGGAGTAGAACAGCACAGAGGTGAGCTTTGCAAATCCCTGCACAAAAGCTGCTCTGTCCAGTTCCATCACCTGGATCAAAATAACATGTGAGGGAGCCTTGCAAGAGAGCAGCAGGCTGATGGGCAGGTCTCAGCTCAGAGCCCACTGCCAGCCCAGCAAAGCACTGTTAAGAGACACCCTGTCTTCTTCTCTCCACCGTAGCTCTTGGCATGCCTAAGAAAAGAAGATGCTTTAGCACAGCAGCAACAGTAGCACTAAAAAGAACTCTTGTGTGTTAAATCATCAGGAAAAAAACAATTATTATCCTTTTCTTCTTTGTGTTCTTTTTGTTTTCCTGCCAAATACCAGAGAGAACAAAATAGCAGGTTTTTTGCTGTGCAAGGCAAACTTGTAAAATCAGAGGGAAAACAAATCCTGAGCAAGTAACTCAAAGCAAATAGCTGGAGGAAGTGCTGGTGGGGAGGTAGGCAGCGGGAGGACCAGCTGATACATTTTCAGTGTTTGCTGTATTAAGCCTTGAAGTAGGAAGATAAACAATGAATGGACATCTCCACAATCAAGAAATGCCCCGCTTTGTTTGGTGAGCAACAAAATGTTTAAAGCTATATCCCAAGCCCAAACTGCCACCAGCAATCCACACTGCAGCTCCAGGCACCCTGGGGGCTCACACCGAAACACCCACAGGACTGCCTCTGACGGAGAGGAGAACTTGTGCTTAGCTACGGTTCAGGATCTTAGGTTGTAAACCTTGAAGACAGAGAAGCCGTGCACCCACGCGGCCAGAAGAGTCAGCTGTGGGACCAGAGAGCCTGGGCAGGCCCTGAATCCTCAGGATTACCTGATGCCACCGGTTTCCGAGTAGCAAAGCTGAGGGCTCCCTGCAGGACTGGGGCCACGCTAAGAGGGGTAGAAGGACAATGCCTTTTGGCACCAGTGCCTCCTCCCCTCTGGCCAGGACAGTGCTCTGGGCAGTTCCCTGGCCCTCGGCGTCACACCGGGAGCAGAGGCGAGCTATGTTTCCTATCCCTGCTCACATTCCTCTGCAGGAACAACTCCGTGAAGCTGAGCCACGACAGCAGGTCTTGTTCTTGGACTCTCCCACCATATTGGACTCTTTATCAGGGCTCTCTCTCCTTAGTAACTCTTAATTTGAAAACTGAGCTCCAATCCCCACCTATTGGCACACAAAGGAACCTTCCTCTTTCTCCTTAACCCTGCTGTGACCACAACAGCTCTTACAACGCAGAAGTACCTACATGTACACGCCATGTAAGTCTGTTCTCCCCCTTTCCTTAGAGAAACCAGTGTCTTCCCATGCAGCAAACTGAAAATCCTGCCTGTTTAAAATACAAAACAGCACCAAACTGAAAGAGACCTGGAGAGACCACTGCCTGCCATAATAGGATTAAAGGCTATATCTCAGGCAATGCTTTTGGAATCAGCTGTTGCTTATCTGAGCTTCTTTGTAGAAGCTACGATCTCTTTGTACCAGACTCCGTTACTGGGCTACCTAACAAATGCTTTTTTTTTGGCTGAGTCTACAAAGTCCATATATAAAACCTGAGTTTCTTGTGACTGAATAGCCAAAATGCAGGTGCTTTAACTGGTGAAATAACTGTAACTCTCCTTCCCAGCCTTTGCTAGGGAGGCTGTCTCAAAGAGCAGATTGCACTTTCTCCCAGCTCCTCCCCACCACACACTGAAGATTACTTGTTTTTACCACAATTAAGTCTCTGAACTATTTTGAAATCCCACACAAAGACAGTCCTGTACAACAGGCATTATGCACACATGCTTCCACATGCCTCCTGTTTACTACCAGGCACAGCTACGTAAACCAGTTCCCTCATGGTCTCTTGACACATCTCCTGTTTTCCATCTTCAGAAAATGACAGTTCTTAGAGAAAATAAGCAAGTGGGGTACAAAACAGTGGCCTAAAAATGACTTCTTAGTGCCCTCCTCTCTTGCTTTCCTAGAACAGCATTTCTCCTTCACCCAATAAAACATTCAGACAGCTAATGAGCTCCCTCTCATCCCTGCAATTTTGCCCTGCTGGGGTCTGCTGGTTTCCAGGAGAAGCAGCAGAGAGGACTCCTGGGAACATCCCTGCCTCCCCTGCTATCCAGAGCTGAGCATGCTCCCATTCTACAGTTATCAATCCCTGGAGCCCAGACCCAGTGCAGACCAGAAGAGATAACGATAAGAAAGTGCCAAGTTTTTCAGTCCCCCTTTTCTCATCCTGCACTCCATGCGTAACCTAATTTTACCAGCTGAGCTGGGTGACTTTCATAGGCAAAAGCTGCCTGCACAATGATTTCTATTCCAATCACTCCCAGCCCTTTTCTTCCACAAGTGAGAGCCGATAACCATCACTTGCAATTCAATAGGCTTCATATCGTCTCCAGGAAATAATTGAACCCTTTGTGGCTTTCAGAGCAACATTTTGGCATCTTCCCTGGCATCAAAATACTGCTGGAATCTGTTTAAATGGAAGAGATGGCCAGTCTGCATTAGCTGGGCAAAGAGAAAGCCAAGAAGAAGACAAGTCAGCTGCCTGCAAATAAACAGGGTGAGCAGGGCGAAACCAACCGCTCCCAACAGGAAGGACCAGTTCTTTCACCACGTGTTAACTGGCCTCCTTCTTTGCCTCACCCTAAAAGAATGGATGCACTGGGAGTCTGAGCCAAAATTTGTTATTTAAATGGGACCAGTCCCCCACTCCACCTGGTTCCAGAGTAACCTGACATGTTTCTGTTCTGGCATGAGTTTCCCCCTGCCCCTATTCACTACAGAGCACCAGCACCATTACACTCCTGCAAAATTAGTCATTCCAGCTGGTATAGAAATCCCAGATGACACGCACTTTGTAAGGAGAAGCCGGAGGAAGGAACTGGCCAGGATTACCATAGTCCATGCCCAAAGTAAAATCAGCTATTTATTTTGTGCACTTGTCTGGTGCTCTCCAGTGACAGTTTGCTGGGTACAGGAGATCCCTGGATACTGTCAGCCCTGTAAAATCTTTTGAGCAGACACAGCTCTTTACTGGAGGTGAAAGCCCTTCATCCAAGCAGTCTAATGGGACACAGCTCTAATGGGGCAGCCCCACCACGGCTGTGTAGCATTACAACCACTGCAAAACCTCCAAGCCCTTTCCTATGGTGGTATTCAAAGACATTCCTGCAGGGCTTTCACATGCCACATCCTTCTGCCTGTCTGCCATTGGTTTCGTGCCCTGTCTCCTCACTTAGTGCCCACAGACTTCTGCTGGAAGCGTTAATGAGAGCAATGTGCAAACAAATGTGGAAAATAATCTCTAATGCTGCAGGGGCAGAGGCCAGCGGAAACCAGAGGATGTTTTCTGGCAAAACAGCAGCAATAAGAGCTGTTCTCTAAATAAATAATGTCTCAGTGCATACAAGCTTAGCATTAGCAAAGGGACCTTGGGCTGAAGGCTCTAACCAGTGTTTCTTACCCCTCTTTAGGGAGGCACTGGTGCACAAGCTCCTTTCATGAAGCCATACACCCAGGTGGGCACAGTCACCAAAGCTCACTCAACTTGCAAAATTTCAGGAGTCCTCACCCTTCCTGTCCTCCCTGTGAAAAAGGCTTCATCTGGCTATAAAGTTATTAAATGTCATCACCTCCATTTTACACAGGAGAGAACAGTCCCTCAGAAAGGTCACAGCTGAGATCCCCCTCACTGGGAATGCAGGAGCTCAGAAGTACTTTGAAGCTGCCAGCCTGGCAGGACTCTCCTCATGAACAAAATCCTATATAAGCCTGACTTCCAGACCATTTCCTTGGATTATGCACCCGGGGAACAGTCCACAGGATGGCCTAAGAGTGTCCTGCCCCATAGGGACAGCTCCTGCCTGCTCCCTGAGCACAGTGTGCCCCAGGGGCAGACCAAAGCCTGTCTGCACAAGGGCTTCACACCCCGCAGGCGTCTCCCTGTGCTCCAGCCCCTCAGCTCTGCCCAGAGCTCCTTATGAGGCACAGGGAGAGCTCAGGGGCTACCACACCTTGCACAGAAATGTTGTGACAGTTGTCTAGGGGTTGTTACCACTGTCTATCACGCTCACTGGGGCTGGAGAGGCAGAGCAAGCCAAGATCAGCAGCCCATTTGTTGCCTGCCCTGATAGACATCCTATTGATAGCTCCATCTCACACTGGCAAAGCCCTTTGTACCACTCTGGGACAGCTGCTCCGATGCCAAGAATTCCTCACAGGCTGGCCAGCCCTCGTGGTGCTACCAGGGAAGCTCCAGTTTCAGCAAAGAATTTGATGGTTGTCTGGCAAGTGTATAAATCATAAAAGTAGCTTTGTTCTGCAACACTTCAAACCTTTTGAGCTCTCTCGTATGGCTGCAGTTTGCTGGCACTTGCTGTTCAATTTATATAAGCTAAGCTGTGCAAACTCATCCCTTTCCAGCCTGTAGGCAGCCTGTTACACCACACAGGGATGCTGCCCCACTATTCTGAGCTGCATTTTGCTGACAGCAAGACCTTTTTTTGAAAAGGTGCAGCCTTCTTTCAGGATTCAATTTCACAGGAAAGCCAGTGGAATCCAGGATTCTAAAACCAATTCACTTCAAAAAAATCAAGAGGTTGCATCCAGGCGAGTCCTATGCCCAGGAAAGGAGAGCAAAGCTCTCAGTTTTGCCCAAAACAGCTGCAGTCAAGAACAAGTTGCCTTACCCTGGAAGATGAGGAGGGTACAAGGCAGACAGGGACTGGGACTTTTCCAACCCGCAGGTTGAAAAATGGGCGTAAACAAAGAGGATTTCAGACATTTTGTGCTGGATTCCCACAAATCTCCAGGCAAAGTGCTACTGTCCAAATAGTCCCTGGAAAAGTGCACTGTGTGGCTACAGGAAAAGACCCCGCTGTGCCTGTCTGCAGTGTGTGGCATTTATTGCCAGGGAGGGCACTGCCAGGCCCGGGGCAAAGGCAGCATTTGGGGCTGTGGGTGCCTCCAGCAGAGAGGGAACGGGGGCAGAGGCTGCCTTGCTGAGCCATGGCCCCACTCTTCCTCCCACCCCACAGCCAGGTGGGAAAGCAGCATTACGTGGGCAGGGAATGGGTGTATCCCACAAGGGCTGGGCCAGGCTTTTATCTGCTGTGAATCTGCACAAGGCCTTTGATGTCGGTGGGTCTGACTGGTAGGTTGGTGCAGGAGCCCTGTGATAATAAGGTGAAGCCAGTGGAACCTGCTCAGACACTCGGCTTGTTTGAAAATCAGGATTTTATGGGGCTGCTGAGCAAGGAGAGCATCTGTGCAATGCTACGTGGGGCTACGCAGGTACCCAAGCCAGAGGCAGCTAATAAATGAGCAAGGAAGGAGTGGAGAGAAAAAAGCTTCAGTTTTCAGCAAAACCTCCGGATTTCTTCCCAATGCGAAGCACTGAGTTCTGTGCTTTGCCAGTCAAGCCTTTTACTCAATCTAGGTCAGGTATTTCAAAACTGTTCTTAAAAAAAACCAGCTAAATATATGGGATGTCAGGATGAGGGCTGCCCTAAAAAAACAAAGGAGTAAACATCAGTCCAGGTTGCCCTTCCCACCTCAGCAACTGCCCCACTGGACTCTCCCAAACCCGAGATTTGCCAGAGCTCCTTCCCTGGCTGTGATTTCCTCTCTGCCACTCCCAAGAAGAGCAGGCTGTGGCACAGACCTGCCACAGCTTTTCCCCACGATGCTGAGGTGAGCTCAGGGAATCAGTCAGCACAGCTGGGGCAGTCTCAGGCTCTGGTGGACAGACCAAGTCCCCAGAGAACCCACGTGCTCGGCTCTCTGGCTGCTGGGAAGGACCCCAGGAGCAGGAGGACACGTGTTGGCCATGAGTCTCTTTGCGAGTGATGGTTAAATGCCCTGTGGGCCACGAGGGCCCTGAGGAAGGATGATTTTATGAAGTTCTACCCTACATCCTAAAAGCCAAGGGAATCTGTGGGTGGGAGTGAAATGAAAAAGGAGTGTCTTTTGGGATCCCAGATGGAAAGATCTGGGTGGGAAGAGACGCATTTCAAAGCTCAGGCTACGTGTGTACATTTCTAGATGTGCCTCTATGTGTGTATGGATATCCATAGGCCCCTTTAGGCACTGGGATACAGAAACATGCAGAGCACATCCCACCCATCTGTCCATCCCTTGCCCCTTTGGTAAGCACAGAATTTGGAAGTTTTCATTTCACCTCCCTCCCCCCATCCAGAGTCTGCCATACCAGACAGACCATTAAATGCTGTGTGCAAGGATGCACTGGTACTGAAAGTTTCCCAGCTGCAAATATCAACATGGACAGGCTGTTATAGACCTGCCAAGGAAAAAGGTTTTTCCCTCATTTATCCGGTATGTGAATGAGCACTAACACCACTGGAACCAGTCAAGTAACATCCTGGAGCAAAAGAGACCCAAAGGGGCTTGAAATCTTAAAAGGGGCAGTTTAGGGACACAGAAAAGCTTTAAAGCTAAGGAAAAGCTTAATGGAGGAGTCAGGGGAGGGTGGAAAAAAAGCACCTACCTGCAGGCCATGAGAAATGTTTCCCACAGGAAATTAAAACTCCCAAGTCATGCATGCCCACCTAAGCCCATGCCAGGAAGGAGAAATAAAAGACTGGGGAAAGGGAGGGAAGCAGGGATGGGAAGCAGCTGTAGCAGGAACAGTTTTCAATAACCAATGGCTTGGACTCAGATTTCCAAGCCTCAGGACATTATCTGATGTGGAAAGGGATGGGAAGACAGCACTGTGGCAAGGCTTTGGCAGCTGGACCTTATGCCAGCACTGTGGACCTGTGCAAACCCTCTGGATGGGTGATGTCCCAGCTCCGTGTCCAAATCCCAGGGCAGAGGAGAGGGACAAGGAGCTGTTGGCCTGCAGATGCTCCTGGCTGTGGCTACAGACTCTCCTGCAAAGAGAGAGGGAGGGTGGAGCTGGTAGCAGTCATCAAAAGGAGGGGCTGGAGGGAAAACTGCAGAAAGGAGAGTGGCCAAAACCATGCAGAAGACTCTCTGTGCATGAGTGGTGCCCTGCAGGAGGGCAGGGAGAGGTCGGGGAGGGCCTCAAGAAGGACAGAACCACTGCACTGCAGGAGAGGGCACGGCCTGCGGTCAGCCAAGGGGCTGTGCACAGGAAAGATGCCCATATGCCTTAAAAAGGCCAAAGAGAGTTTCCCCAGGGGAAGCCCCTGTTTCTTCCTGCAGCCTTTCTCACCAGGGTTCTTTGCAGTTTTCTCCATTTTTCAAATTTTTTTTTAACACCTTCCTGAAAGCCTCCCCTTTCTAACCAACATCACCATCAGCTCACAGGACAAGCATTTCAGGGCCGAGCCCTGTCCCAGGCTGACAAAAGGCAGAATTGCCTTTGCTCAGCTGCTGCTGCTTCTCCAGGGGGGGAAAGCCAAGCCTTGCAATGAGCAGCCCTGTTAGGATGAGTGGTCACTCCGTGGGATGGGTACATCTGGTCTGCCCCTCTTTCATCCATCTTTCTGGAGGCAGCCCTGGTCTGGGAGATGGATGTCTTCCCCAGGTGGCCCAGCCAAGCCAAGCCTAATTCCCCTGTCTGGGGATCATGTTTTCTCAGTTTCCTCTGAAATCCTATAGTCTGCAGAGGTTACTTCTGGGCTTTCTTGTTGATGGCTGTACTTTTGTCCCAAACGCGACGCCTGTCACTGAAGCTCTCAGAGGAGAGTCACACAGCTGTGGAGAGGAAAAGGAGAGGTATGAACATCACTGTCATAACGAAGGAGATAAAAATACACCAATTGCTTTGGGGTTTTCTGTTTTTCTACCTGTCTGGTTATTTAATTAATCTCCTGTTCACTTTCTAATTTTTCCATATATTTTTCCTCTGTGATTGTTTGGGGTTTTTTTTCCCTTCACAGACCTCCTCATGCTCCCAGCTCACCTGCTTCCTTGGGCCTCACCTGGAGGGAAGGGAATTACATGCACCTTTGCATTGTTCATGGCAGTGTTCACAGGTGCACTTCTCCAGATCAGGGGCGAAAGCTCTGCCCTAATCACAGCAACTGCTAAGCCTCAAAAGCGGACAGAGGAAGCAGCATTTCAGCTGATCTTGACACAGCCAATTTCATCATACGTCTCACAGAGAAACCTTTTCTTTTTTTTTCCTCAAAACTTAAAAATAGGGAAGCTGGTGCACTGCAGTCCCGCTGAGGCTGATGTTTATTCATCTGATAAAGCAGGTTGGGGTCAGACAAAGGCAGACACAAGTGTGTGGTCTGATTCTGGTCTGGCACCACTGCTGCCTTCTGCACCAGAAAAGGCATCCCTCAAGACACATAGAAAGTCACTTTTAATGAAAAGGTAATCCTTCCATTTAACAAGTACAGGAAAAATATAGCCAGCAGAAGATTTTTAAATACTTTTTCTGGCTCACCAGCAAGGGGGGATATGTCTTGTTGAGAGCAACAAGGAGCATCTACAAGCAGTACTCATGTTGAGGGAAAGTACCTGACACAGCACTGGCCCTGAGCTCCTCTTTCAGCATTACTCACTCATGCACCAGAGAACTAAAAAGAAATTTAAAAGATTGTTTTGCTTGTATTTTGGAAAATGCTTGCATAAAACAGAGTAATACTTTTTAAAATAGAAATAAAAAAGAGACCACAACGTATCACCACATCCCAAGGACTCTTAGACAACATTCTGCAGGGCCTCAGGAAGAAATAAGGCTCGTGAGCTGGACTCAGTGAGGCAGGCCAGATTCACAAAGCAGGGCAGCACACTCCAAATGTTTGCTGACTGATGGGATTCACAGCCCTGAGTTACAGCCCTCACCACATCCACATAGCTCAAAGGGATGGAGAGAGAGAGGAGAAAGTGAGAGGAGAAGAAAGCCAGTGCCAACAACAGTCAAGTAGGATGGGCACTCATCTAGGACTGAGACAGCTGGCATTCAGTTTCCATTCTTAAAACTGGCTAAGGCTGATGCACAAGTCCTTTGATTTCTGGGGCTGAGAAAAGCCAGGATTGAGCCCCCAAAAGCCCAGATGTCACCACATCCACCTGCGAGAGACAGGCCTAAGTCCCTGGAGGCAGGAGGACTCTGAGAGCCTCCATGAACACCCTCCCCGGGAGGCTCTGGGATAAAGCACAAAGGCACTTCATGTTGGCAAAACCAAGGTCTGACACGTCCTGAAAGCTGTCACAGCAAGCAAGATGGGAGAAAGCTGATTTAGTAGAAACAGGCAGGAATCCTCCCAGCCCTGGGCTGTGGGTACTGCACATCTCTAGCCATAGGACAAGTCTGGGATGATACCAGCACAGGCCTACTGTGGGTCTCCAAGCAAAACACAAGTGTAAGGTTAAAATGCACCAGTTTCTGTGTCATCCTGAGTTCTCTATGCCCTGCTAGCAAACACCCAGCAAAAGAGATAGAAGAGCAGTAAAACCAAAGGTGGTGTACAACATATGCCTATTTTTAAGCATGGGAAAAGTTGTACATCTCATTTGAAAGTAATATTTTAAAAAGAAAACATCCGCTGACTTCACCATCACAGCTATACATTTTATGCAGGAGTTGCCACAGTGGTAAAGATTCAAGCTCCAGCCTGTTCAATATCCAGAGGCTTCATTATGTGCACATTATGAGCATTAGTCTAGTCTTGGCTCTGATTTGTTACTTTCACAGCTTTCTGCATGGAGAACACCTGAAAATTCCTGCTTTTCCCAGGGCTGAGGTAATTTTCTGTATTCTGTAGGATTTACCTTAAGCATGGCTCAGTGTCTTGAGGGTTTTTTTGCCTTACTGTATCTCAGCTTGGCTTTAGCTGGGACTCATCTGAGTACAAGCTGTATTTTATTATGTATTTTTGCTGCTAACTAATTAGGAATGCAGCTGTAAATAAGAGATATGGGGCTCGCTCTCTGCCAGATTAGTACTCAGCCAAACAGCACTTCGTCAGCAGCCTGAAGCTCATGTGTAAAAGGCTCAGAAAAAAAGAGTAATAAACTTCTGTCCCCTTCTTCAGAGAAGGAGGCTAGAGCAGTGGCAGATCTCTCCACTCGCTTTAGATGTTTGAGCTGAGTGGCCCTCTGCTCTCAGGAAAACAGAAACTGGCCCCTGAGAATCAAAATGTCTGGGGTTGTCAGAGCTTGGGCATGAGCAGGATGGGCAATAACCTGCTCTGGGTTCAGCTGGGGCTGGAGGAAAGACTCCTCCATCCAGGCTGGAGCAGGATGGGGGAGCGGAGAGACCAAGAGAAGAGAACATGGACCATTTCTCCAGGGAAGAAGTAGCAATGGGAGGAGCAGAGCTGGAAGGCAACAACTTTGAAGAGCTATGATTTTGAATAGCCAATTTTACTGAATCAGGCCAGCACATATAACTTATTTATAAGTAAGCAACTAACAGCTGCTCTCATGGTGAGGTTTTTTACTGCAAATGGAAGGTGGCAACAGGCACTGCCAGGACCAGCTCACACTCTCCTTCACAGGTAGTCTCCGGTCAAGCCAGAAGGCTATTCCCACTGACTGAAGTCAATGAATGCTTCTTTTCTCTTAGTCCTCTTTCCCCTCTACCCCTTCACCCATAAACCCAGTGAAAGGCTGAGCACTGAACAAGGCCCTGTTCACATCGTGCTTGAATGGGATGAGGGTGTGCACTGCAGCCCCACACAGGTGCAAGACGGAGACCTTTGTGTGAACAAGAGCTGCAGGATCAAGCCCCACAGACCCCAGCTGGCACATCCCATTCCTGGGCCGCAGGAGCAGAAGCCTTAACCCTTGCAGGAGTATCTTCCTGAACGTGTGGTTTCTAACAAGCACAGCAAAATGCTCAGGGACAAGATTTTGAAGTAACTGGGAAACACTACTGAGGAGAGGGAGGGGATTTTTTTTTTCCTAGAGTTATTTATTTTTTAACAGCACAAACAGTCAGGACTGTTTAAAAGACTCTTCCTTTCCCCTTCCCCTAAGTGATGGATCCAGCCCTGCCTCGTGGCTCAGCCATACACCTCACACCTGGGGCAACACGCATAGTGAAGCAAGTCCAGGAAGGCTCTGTAAAAGCTCTGCTGGCCCTCAAACAGGGCAGCAGTGCTCTCTTTCCCACCAAGACCCTTCTCCACTCCCAATTCTGTTACTACAAGCAGCCACCTCAAGCAGCCCCTATTGCAATTGGCACAAATTATCACACACAAGAACTGAAAGCCCCGTGGCTTGGAAATCTTATGTCTGTGTGTTGATGGCTTGAGTAGTCTGACAGATTAAGAGCAATTTTCCATTGTGGCTATTTAGACTATATTTGCACCAAAAGGTACTGGTTCAGATGTGGCTTGTCCTCCACAAACCTATGGATAAATATTGGCTTGTACGGAAAAAGACAGGGAAGTTCAGAAACAGAGACCTCCATGGAAATTGAACATTCTTCTGCCCTTTAAACACTCCTGCCCAGTGGGAGGTGACTGCCACCCTACAAAGGCAATCCAGCCTGCCATGGCTGGATCCAACACAAAATGTTATTTCTGTAGCAAGGCCAGCTACTCCTCCTGAAATGGAGCCACTCTCAGACTTATGAATTAATTTAGCTGGGGTCCTTTAAACAGCACCTTCCATTCTGTTTAGCAGAAGGGGAAAAGCAATAACAGAGGTCATTTTGCCCCCTACCTTTGCCCTTTAGCAGAACCACACTGTAGTGTCAGCACTCTCATTACAATATCTCATTATCAGACAACTGGAAGCTGAGAAGCCAAATGGCCAGCTGTTGACAGGCCAAATGTGAGCCCTGGGTGGAATCTATTATCCTGCACCTACCGGACAGAATTGCCCTCTGAATCTGACTTCACCAAACCAAGCTGTGCCTGGGGGAAGCACAGGGGTGAGGGGGGAAATGGCAAACCTGCACTGATTGCAGAGCGCAGCCTCACCGTTCTGGTGGCCAGACACACTGTGACCTGTCTTTGCTAGGGCTTTCCTGGCTCTCGAAATGTGTTGTCCTCTTTCAGTGCACTCTGCAAGGGGGGCAGCCATGGCCCGAAATCCCTATTGTGGTGTCAGGATTTCATCTGCAGCGACAGCAGCTGTGTGAATTTTATTAGCAAAGGCTTTCGGTCCCTAATAGTTTCCACCGAGAGAATGAGAAAAACAGGCAAAAGAAAACAACAATGCTGTGAAGTGGTTTGGTGCATTCATGTTCTGCAGACCATATGCACACACGCTGGCAGGCAGCATGGCAGGCGGGACTTCACTGCTGACGTGAGTTGTGGTCAACAAAGGAAGCTAAAAAAGGAACTCGGGGTTTCTATTAATTGAATGGGGGCAGGGGGATATCTGAGCTTACAGGAATCTAGGATGTGTTGCTGCAGATTTACACACAGCACAGGAGATGTGTGCCTTGGAGATATGTGGCAGATCAGCCAGAACCAGCAGTCCTGGGAACTGAAAGCAGCTTCCAAGAAATGTTGAAGGTCCAAGCTGCTATTGCTCAACATTTCAAGGCAAAGGTGGAAGAACCACATCTGCCTTCTTGCCTCTCTGGGATGTTCTGGGTATCACACACAGTTCCCCCAAGAGGGAACAAAGATAAAACCAACTAGTTGGGAGCTGACAGCGTGGAGCAGTGGGGCCATGTGTCCACATGTGACAGGGATCTTGCAGCCCAGCACCCTGGCTGAGGGATTTCCTGACACCCTGTGAAATAATGGGCAGTTCATTCCCTGGTTTAAGGAATGCCTTTCACCTCCCTCCAGCAGAATTGGGCTTTTCTTTAGGTATTAAGAAGACAGTCCGTGGGGCTTTCCTGTTTATAAACATTTCATCATAAGAACTTCCTCTTAACCTTCTTGTTGGGGTTAATAGTTATCTCACTAATAGCTGGGAGAAAACAGCACAATTTCTCTTGGGGATCACTGTGTTTGGAGACTGTTTGGAGCAGCCCCCATTCTTTACAGCCACAACTCTCCTCTTTGGAAATCCCCCTACATTTTCCTGAATTTGTTTGGGAAAAAAACTGTTGGAGCTGTTTCCAAGAGCTAGTGCCACTATCTGTAGGCTCCTCATGCTCTCTGAGCAACACAGCACTTCCTCTTCCATCAGACAAAGTCAGTGGCTCCTTCTCACAGCAGTTCTGTGGTTCATCCCAAACAAACTGATTGTTTTCTTAGGGATGGCAGTGAGCCTGGAGGAGTTCTTCTTTTTTTCTTCTTCTTTTTTCTACTTAATAAGAGAAGATTTGATGCTATTGTTCACCTTGGAAGGAGTCCAGCTCCAAGAATGAACGCTGTCAGGCACAGCTAATCCTGAAGCTGATCAAAGGGATGTCAAACTTGGGATCAATATCAGATACATTCATTTATCATTTGTACTTTGATATGAGTCACATCCGTGAGTTAGGTTACAGATTTCACCACCCCCTCAGGTTAGCCACTGACAAAACACAACACAAAAATTATTTTTTTCCTCTGTGATGATCTTATAATCTTCAAGAGTTCTTAAAATAACTGGGAAAGGTCAAAGATGGTCACCAAGGCAAAATTCTCCCCTCAGCTGGGTTTGGGACTGCTTACGGCTTAGGGATGATACAAATCAACAGAGAAACCAAAGAAGCTGTTCTCTTAAGTTCAGTTTCAGGTTGACCAGGGCACCAGCTTGTCCCACACCGAATCCACTAGAACTTCAGCATCTTGAGCACTACCACCTCAAAAAACCTCAAAACCCAAACTCAGCCCCTCACCTCTTAGGGTCTCAGCTGGGGTAGGGTTGAAGAGACACAGTCCCAATGAAGAAACCCTTATTCCTCAATCCCTACTGTTTCAGGCTGTACAGATCCAAGATTCTGGCTTTGCCTCTATTTCTCTAATTATATGTGAAACCAAAGCCCAGGAAACCAGAGTTATTTCAGAAGAACATACCGACAGCTTCCCCCTGGCCCCTACAAAAGTAGAGAGGACCACTACCTCTTTCTATGAGTTATGTTAAGGGAAATGGTTGGCTCACGCAATTGTCATGTACGAAGAATTAAAACCCATTCCCCATGGATGGAGAGGGCAGGACATTCTTCATGACACCGTGCATCCAGAAGAGTGACCTAACACTGACTGTGTACGCTTTCCTTTGCTGCAAATGATCATGTCACGGCACAAATGCAGGTGTTTTATCCCAGTGTCCTGGCCAAACTCCAATAATTACATTCCCTCTCCCTAATTTTCCTCTGCAGATTCAGCCAAGCACAGTCATTAGGTCTCTTTTGCCAAAATGTTCTCTTATGCAGTGTGGAGCAGCTGCCATACTTCTCACCAGAAGCAGCTGCAGTGAAGTGCAAGGAAACCAGACTGCCTTACAGGAGTGTGAGACTAAAGTGGGATCAGATCCTTCAAAGCAGGAGGTGATTTTGAAATGCAAGACTGAGATCTGTGCCCCTTCCACCATGCTCAGTCCCCACTCAGTGTACCAAAATGGCTTGATGAGTGTTGAATGCAGGCAGGTTCCTGTCAGCTGGGTCAGAGCCAGGGCAGATAGCACAAGGGATAGGATCAGGATGGAGAAGTACCAAAGGCTGGACTCTCCGCCGATGGGCATCAGAGATTTTTAGGTCTGAACTGGCATGGCTGGGAGGAGGAGCCATGCACAGAGCCCACCCTGTGAGCCTGGGTACCAGGAGAGACAGCAGCAGCTGCAGGGAGCCGAGCCTGCTGAAGGTGATTTTCTACCAGCCGGCTCAGGAAACCACTATGACTTAACAGCCAATTGTACAAAATGGGCCTGAAGTGCCTGTAGCACAGCCCCAGTCCTAACAGCACCCGAGCTGTCCCTGAAGCCTCCCCTGACCCTGCTCTGCATTTAAAATGAATTCCAGGGAGCATTATATTCTGGACAAAGCGGAACAGAATTAGATTTAGGAGAGAGCAACTGAGGTGACTGCCCAGGGCCCAAAATTAGAGGGGAGCCCCACTAATCCACATCAGACAGCAGCAAAAGTCAGCCCTTCCAAGGGGGACAGGGAAGAGGTGACCAAGTCCTGCCTTTGCCCTGTGCCCCAGAATTTAATGCCGACTGTGCAGCAAGAGAAGGTCAACATAAGCAGGGGAGGTGAGGAACAAAGACCCCACACAGGATAACAGTGAGGTGACTTAAACATTTACAGGCTTACTCCAAGCGGGGGGTGAGGAGAAATCAAGTTTTGTGCAAGAAGGCTGTAAATTTCCTGTTCAGATCTGTACATCAGGCTTCCCAGAAGCAAAGGCAGTGTTTTCAGAGCCGTCCGGGCTGGGGTGCAGGGCAGTGTCTCGGCGATTGCAATCGGGTGCTGCGGGGCTGCTTTCTGTGTTTGCAGGCGCTGCTCGGGGTGTCAGCCCTGCAAGGTTAGTGTGAGCAACTCTGATTGAACGAAACCGCTCTTCAAAACCTCACAGCATCAGAGCACACCCATGAGTGCCTGGGCACATCCCACCTGCGAGGGGGAGAGAGGCGCGGTGACCTCCCGGCTCCCTGAGGTCCCTGATGCGCTCCATGGAACGGCACTGCCCCGGGGATACAGGAGCCCTGTCGCAAAACAAGCTCTGGGATCGTGAGAGTGAGAGAGGAGAGCACTGAGAGCTGTGAGCAAAAGTGAAGACGTGCTGGTTTCAGTTCCAGCCACAAGAACTGGGTGAACCTGAATGTGACCCAAATTACATGAAGAGATTTGCATCACAATGAAAACATGCTGCTGCTGCAGCACGGGCGGCTGGTGCCCTGCCTTCCCCGCCCCCTTCCCACTTTTCTGGAAGAAAGATTTCTATAGCGCAAGGGTTTTGCTCAACCCACCGCTTCCTCATTTGTCCTCGACTACTTCTCCATCCAGGCTTGTAGGGACTCAGTTTGAGCCACAGGTCCGGGATCCCAGCCCCGAGAAGAAAGGAAAGGCTCCAGCGTCCCACTTCCACTCTGGGAGGGGAAGCTAAGGAGGGAACTACTACTTCTCCCAGTTAACCAGTGATGTAAACTGGCCGGACGATGAAGGAGAGCATGAACTGCCCATAGGAAAAGGGAAAAACCCCGAGCCAGAGGCACGGCTGCAAAAACTGGCTAACCCCAAACAGCTTCCCGGGAAGTTCGGCACCTTGTTCAGAGCAGCTTGTAAAGGCATCAGGCACCCCCCTGCTTCCTCCCTCCCTACAGACAATCTTCTGGTCCTGCTAATTTGTTACTTCCTATGTAAAAGCCTTTTCTTCCTGCATTCTCCCCCTTCTCCAGAAAAAAATACAGGTTTGGTTTTCCAAATCTGGTCTCCTGGGTTCTCTTGGCATGCACTTAACTTCCATGTCCTTCAAGGACTTGTCACTCTGACCTCCTGGGGAAAAAAAGTAACCTCATTATTCTCCTTTTCTATATATAACACTTCACCCTCTTGCCCCCACCAAAGTGAGAAAGGAAATTAATACTCAAAAATACTGGGCTTTCAGCAGTATAAGAAACAAAATTCTCCCACAAACCTGGCTGATTTCCATCACTGCCCAGGTGGTCGTCACTGCTGGGTGCTGCTCTAGTGACAGCAATCCCAAGCCCATCAATGATGCTTTTGTGGCAGTCCCTGTCTAGTACTGCTCCCTTATTTTCCAAGGAAAATGGTGAGTGTTTTTCCCACCAGGTGGGTCACTGGGCCTGAAGGTGAAACACACCTACTGCCCCTGCAGAGCCTGGCAGGGAGCACCTGCTGAGGAGAGTCAGGTCCCAAGGGCAGAGCAGAAGAAAAGTGAGATAAAAGTTCTCTTTGCTCTTCTGCTTCCAGGGGTGGCAGTGGTGGAGTTACTAAATTGGATCACAGCAGACCATGTCTGAGACCTGTGCTTATACCCCCTTTCTGTCAGAGCCCACTGCATGCCCAGCTTCTTGCGTGTGTGAAAGAACACAGAAGGGGCCATAGGTAAAACACCAGCCTAGGGCAGGTGGGGCCTGCCTTCAAATCCTTGTCCAACAACACACTTCTTCCATGGCCTCAAAAATAACCTACAGGCAGCAGGTCTTTGGCCCTCAGAGCAGGTCCCACAGCACTGTGGCAGGTGCTTGCTGTCCTCATCCCACACAGGGCCAGAGAATATCACTGAGTGCAGGCCACTCAAAGAACGTCACATATGGAGACGTTGCCTACACAGGTTTCACTGTTCCACACACACTTGGAGACCCACGTTCAACATCTTCATAAATGACTTTGATGCAAGACTGGAAGGGGATACTGAGGAAGTTCACAGATGATGCAGAACTGGGAGGAGCTGTTGACTCCCTTGATGGCAGGGAAGGCCCTGCAGAGAGACCTCGACAAATGATGGGGCTGGGCAATCACCAACTGTGTGAAGTTGAACAAGGGACAGTGCCAGATTCTCCACCTGAGATGGGGCACCCCTGGATGCACGAACAGACTGGGAATGAGAGGCTGGAAAGCAGTGCCAGGGAAAGGGACCTGGGGGTCCTGGGTCGATGGCCAGTTGGACATGAGGGAGCAGTGCCTTGGAGCAGGAAGGACATCCCTGTCCTGGGGGCATCAGGCCCAGCATCCCCGGCCGGGCCAGGGAGGGGCTTGTCCTGCTCTGCTCTGGGCTGGCAAAGCCTCACCTCGAATATTGTGTGAAGTTTTGGGTGCCACAATGTAAGAAAGACATAAAGCCATTACACAGTGTCCAAAGGAGGGCACAGGGATGGTGAAGGGCCTTGAGGGGAAGCTTGTGAGGAGAGGCTGAGGACACTTGGTCTGTTCAGCTGCAGGAGACTGAGGGTAGACATCGCAGTTACAGCTTCTCCTGAGGGGAGGAGGAGGGGCAGGCACTGAGCTCTGCTCTCTGGGACCAGGGACAGGACCCAGGGAACGGCTGGAGCTGGCTCAGGGGAGGTTTAGGCTGAATATCAGGAAAAGGTTCTTCCCCCAGAGGGTGGTGGGGCACTGAACAGGCTCCCCAGGGAATGGTCACGGCCCCAAGGCTGCCAGAGCTGCAGGAACGTTTGGACAACGCTCTCAGGCACAGAATGGGATTGTTGGGGTGTCAGTATTGGGCCAGGAGCTGGACTAAGTGATCCTTGTGGGTCTCTCCCAACTCAGCATATTCTGTGATTCTGTGACATTAGGCCATACATGCCAAGTGCAGGCCTGTACCTCCTGCCCCAGCTCCCCTGCCCAGTCTCCTACACGGACAGTTTTTAGCTGAGTGCCAACACTGATAGTGGATCACAGTGATTTTCCTCTCTCAAATTTGCAGAAACAGAAAAACGTCCCACTCATGTCACCAGTTTCACGGGCTTTGCTGATCAACATTCCCACAGCATTTGCTCCTTCCACTCTTCTTTCAAGGAAAGTATAACACAGGGTAGATTTCTTAAAGGGCTTGGCACAGACTGTTGGACATAAGGTCTCAGTAAAGGTTTTGAAAAATAACTTCCAATGAGTCAGAGCCAGATGACTTTGCCTGGTCTCCCATCCACACCCCAGTGCTGTCCTCCAGCCTTGTGTGCCACAGTGTCATCTCCCAGGCCACAAGAAATGTCTAGAGAAACAGTAGTGGTGGCAGCAGCAGCAGCTATTTCCTAGCTCAGGAAGCACAAACTTATGGGCTTTTTTTCATGGTAAACAGCTGCTTCCTCACTTGTGCTGAGAGAAAGTCCTTCCAAAGCTTTTCTTTTTAACTTCTGTAGCAAAACAAAATGAAAAACAGAGACAAATGTGTGAGGCTGCCTTTGATTTTCTGCAGTGGCAGCAACCAACCAGGGCGGGGGAATAAAAAAGAAAGAAAAAAGAAAAAGAAAAGAAAAAGAAAAAAGATAAAAACCAGCATGGACTATGCTGTTCCTCCGGGCAGAGAAGAATGCTGGAGGTGGTATATGCCAGGATGACATCAGGGGAGTGATGCAACTGATCTGGAGCCAGGAATCCTGTGCAGCAGGGAGCTATGCAGCTCTTTGTATATAGAGAAGGGTGTACATTTTTATATGTAGAACTTGCAGTTCAGAGCCCACAGACCCAATATGAGGAGCCCAGAGAGCAAGCTGCACACTTTGCCTGTGTGTTTCACTTAGGTGGAGCAGGGAACTCTGCATATCAGAGGTCACCCAACACTTTTCCATGAGAAGAATGTGTTTCAGTTTGTGTTCAACTTTGCCAGATTTCAGCTGTTTGGGCTGGATTTTTTCCATGCTTGCTGCCTGCCCCAGGCTAAGTGGTTTTTGGGAAAGCTTCAGCAAAATGGTTCAGTTGCTTCTCAGCACAAGGCTAGGGAAAAAAAACCCACATTTTGACCCTGTTACAGACTATATGTATGAAAGCTGTTTGGGGGATTCTGTGATGGCTCCACACACTGGAAAAGGAATATGGCATTTGTGCCATCAATACCAGACCTCCTGCTGCCCCTGTGTGATTTTCCTCAAATCAGCCACATTATAAGCTTTCCAAAAACCTGTCTGTGCAGGATCAGGGGAGAGTTTTTAGGCTTGGAAAACTCCACCTGTGTGCTTTAACAATGAGCCTGAATCATGGTGGAAAGAAGGAAGATGTCTCATTTGAACAAGGGGATGCAGGGAAGTGATGGACAAACTATGAAGGGCCTGTCTTCCCAAGCCCTGGGCTCTCCAAAAGCTTCTGGCTCACAAAAGGTGAGTTGCTGCCAACCAGTCATTCCCCAGAAGAGAAGCAATGCTCACTCACATGCTCAGCCTCTGTGTTTGCCAAGCACTGCCCAGCAGATCTTCCATTAACGGTGGTTAACCAGTGCCACAAGAAAAAAAAGGACCGGGACTGTCCCTCTGGAGCAGGAACTGGTTCCTTGAGTCTCATCTCCGCTGAGAGCAAACCCTACCAGAGCATGGGCTTCCTCCAAGGGAGCTCTCCAGAGAGAGGCTAGCCAAGAGAAATATGCCCCTGATGCCTCTGGCTGCCTTAGGAAAGATGTTCTGGGAATCCTGCTGAGCCTGGGACTCAGGAAATCCTCCACACAAACGCAGGGACAGTTTGCTTCAGGGAGTTTGGTTTCTCTTTTGTTTTTTCTTATTTAAGAACACTAACTCTATATCCACGAAATCCTAAGCAGAAAGTGAAGGTGACAAAGCCAAACCTGGAACAGTTAACAAAACCAGCAGGAAAATCAGCTTGTGTTTGTCTCCCTTTCCTATGCACACTTAAAAACTTCACATGACATGATCAGGTATCAATATCATGAAATACTACTTGCAGTGCTCTGGATGGTTTTTGCAAGCAAACAAGAATTAAGCCAAGCTGCACTGATAAGTATTATTATGGGACTATCCTTACAAGTGACAGTGAGTTTCACAACTCAGTCCCAAATACCTCTACTTCAATAAGTAAATCAATAGGAAGAAAAATTAGTGCAAAGAGCTGAGCAAGGCAAAAACTCCCATTACCATGACAAAGAAATACCTAATTTATACAGAAACATCATGGTAACAGCAGGAAATATCCTGTCAATTGATACAAATCACTCATTATCTCATCCTAATCCCATTCAAAATTAGAAGAATGCTCTAATCAGAATCTGCAAGAAGAACTGTAGAGGTAAAGGATAATGAGATGATTCTGTGAGGACAAGTCTTTTGGCATGGAACCATGTCACAAATCTGAGATGAAATTCAAAAAAAATTAGTATCTTCTGGTAGTACATACATACGTTTTTGTGAAGAATCAATAAAATTGTCAGAAAGCAGGAAGCAGAACTGGAAGTACAGCTGGTGCTCCTGTGCATTTCCTGAAGAAAGAATTGATGTGAACACCCTAAACACCAGATTTTTTCCTTCTGAATCCTCCTTCTGAAGGGTTTCGCCACCCAACATGATTGGAAAAATATAAGCCAAGCTCTCTACTTCAAAAATCCATTAATTGGTAAAGAAAGGGGGAAACATGTTATTGATTATGTAATTTATGTGTTATGATATTCTGGTGGGCTGACGTGCTTGGTGGTGACCTTAGTCTTTGAAATGGTGGATTACATAGTATAAATCTCCTGCCAGGAGTAGTGGACACTTCTTAGAGAAAATCTTACTATTAATATGCTACAGCTTATGACTGCTGAATGTATTCGTGGTCTAACCTCAAAAGAGGAGAAAATGGGAGGACTTCTGTAATTCTCTCACTAAAACAACAAGCCAAAATCCCTCAGTGGCATTTCTGCAGATGTTCCAGGCAGGGAAAATGTGGCCACTTTATCTTAACTCAAATTAAAGTAAGTGAGCATCTGGATTCCTTTCTGGAAGAAAATATTTACATGTTTGCAGCTAGGAAAGGTGTGCAAGGTGAAGAAGACTGTGTGTTTGATATATCTAAGAGAGACATTGATTTTCTCTGACAAAAAATGCCTCAGGTTTTCTTTTCCAGCTAACCATTTCTCTGGCCATGGCACTGCTGTTATCTACCCTTCCCTGCCTTTTGGGAACATCTGGATAACTGGTGGCAGTGTTAATAATATCAGAATAACAAATCTCTTACAGACAGGTCCAATCCTCTGCAAAATTTCAGGCTGACTTCCTGCAGAAATGAGCAATTATACAGCCTGTGGGTGGGTCCATACTTCTGGTTATCTGCTCTTCCCCTTCACCCTTCCAGGAGCTTTTCAGCAGCCCAGGAAATTTCCATCAAATGTGCCAGAGGGGCAGTTGTATCCAAGGTTGTAGGAACCCTCACACTTTGTTCAAGTGGATGACAAAGGAAAGAAAGACTAATGACGGACTCACTAAAATAGCAAAAAACCCACCTTGCCCCTAACTAGACATCAGAGACTCTACACAACAGAGGGCAAGCAGGCTTATCTCCACCCATGGCAGAACAACCTGCTTAGCAGGACATTTCTATTTTTACTTTTGATATAAGAAAACCTGCAGCGAATGTTCTGATGGACACAGAGACAGATCAAGAAAAAAAAGCCCACACAGAAATGTGTGTGTGCTCCTTCAGCAACACCTCCACAGTTATCTAAGAAACAACAATCTTTTTGCTCTTCATTCCATTCTCTCCTCGACTAATTTTGTTCTTTAATTATGACTCCTGGCAACCTGTAGTACAAATGAGGATTTTCCTCCTTTAGGTAATGCATGTTCTTGGCTCTGAGGTGGAGGCTTGTCTGTCAAAACATTAGCTGTCTCTTTTATATGTTAAGTATTAATTCTATTTATCTTCGAATTATTTTCAAATACTGGAGGCATTCTTCCCTGTATTGGAATGCAACAAGTGCTTAATTTCAGGTTTTCATGTTATTCTTGCTCAGATATGAGGCCAAAAGTGAGTAATTAAGTTCTCATTTAAACCCCATTTCCTTAAATACCTGTTCTCTTACCACACACAGCCTCTTTACCAGCCCCACGCTCTTCCACAGGAGGCAGGAGCGGGTGGCCCATGGGGACAGCTACAGCCACAACCTCATTTCAGATGGCCTGTAACCACATTATTATTATTCCACCGTTTACTGGATAACACTAAGGCACATGTTAATGTGTGGCAGAACAAAGGACTTATTGGTCCCTTAGCAGGGAAAGAATTTCTCATCCCTGATGTAAAGGAAGGAGTTAACAGCTCACCACCACCTGGCACAGAGGTCCTTTTCCCCTGCTAGGCAAGGCCAGTGACAGCCTGTACCCACCCCTGGAGCCATGGCGGGCCTGTGCTTCCCTTCCAGCAGGAATAAAATCAAGGGTTGGAACCGGACTGGTACAAGGAAGACCAAGAGCCATAGGTGATTTGTGTGCTCTGTGCGCTCAGGGCCAGAACCAGCACTGGTATTTTGGCAGTGTAGGACCATGCTGACCCCGTGCTGGCCCTCCAACAGCTGCTGGCATTATTCTTCTCTTCTGCTGAGGGCTCCTCCCCATGAGCCAAAGAAAGGGAGCTCCAGCATCTCTTGCTGACAAAGGCATCACTCCTTTACAAACTGGATGAAACCACCACTTGCTTTTGTTCTGCCAAAGGAACAGATAGCAGAGGGAATGTGGTCACAACCAGCCTTCTCAAAACTCCCATGGAGACCACAGAAGATGCAACATCAATGCTTTGAGCT
This sequence comes from Platysteira castanea, assembly GCA_013397175.1. NCBI lineage: Eukaryota > Metazoa > Chordata > Aves > Passeriformes > Platysteira > Platysteira castanea. Next base: position 42,340 of record VYXC01011654.1, on the reverse strand, counting down.
ACCCAGGACCCCAAACCCTAAAAATGCATTTAAGGCACTGCAAGATGCAGGTAAAATTTAGGCAAGAGGCACAAAAATAGAGCCCTGTATCCACAGCAACACAAGCACACACGAATTCCCGCACGTCCCTTTTTCGAGGCCACAGCAAAGCTCTCCCCAGAACCAAGGATGGATGCCCGAAGGGAAGAAAGCATTTCAGAAACACTTTCCTACACCCATTGGAGGGGAAGGCCTCCACGCCTCCTGCCTTGTGCCACCTTCCCATTTTCGCAAGGGGCCATCCACCCTGCCAGGAGCGCAGCACCACAGCGATGAATCCGTGTTTTCCATTGCAAGGAGGACCATGACTCACAGTCCCCACCAGGACCCAGTGACTTGTGGTATCCAAAGCAAACACAGCCAGCAAGGCTTTTCAACAAACAGTCAACAATTTCCTGCTAGCTGTCCACCCCATGAAATGCCACAGTTTAAGCTTTTTTCCTCACTTTGTCCCTCACCATTGCCTTCCCTCATTCATTCTCAAAGAGGACAGTTATAAGCAGAGCCTGAGCATAACCTCACTTTCCCACCCAGGCTAAGCCTAGAAGAGTCTGTGGAGGCCTGAACAACATCCTCCTGTTTCCATCCATCACATGTCCCAGTGCCTGTTGGATGATGCTGCTAGGAAAACCCAGAAAGAAACTAAATCCTCATCTCCTTCAGGAAACGGCTTTGATTTTAGTGATTTTAGTAACCCCATCTTCCCTGTAGAGCTGGAGAGGGAAACAGCTTTGCACAAGGACCATGGTGAGCAATACAGGAGCTCCCTGCTGTACTGAAGAGGAGACTTAGAGCCTCAGGTCCAGCATCTGGAAGCCACCAGCTTCATCACGTAGCCTGACAGTCTCCACTGCCACTTGTCCTGAGTGGCTCAGGAGTTCGGGAAGGAGAGGAGGAGGAGAGCAGGAGAGCAGGCAGTGACAGTCCTCTGGGCCGCAGCACCAGGGATGGCAGCCAGGTGAGCTCAGCATCCTCAGGCATCATTGGGAAGGGCACTGACACACAACTATCATTGACACGAGAGGGCTTCAGGCCTTTCCCTCATCCCTACCAGCTCACCCACGTGGCCAGCAGGCCACCACACACAGATTGTGGACAGCTGGCTTCAGCAAAGAACAATCTGCAATGAGTTTTTAACCTTTGCTGACATGATCTTCAAGAGTAGCAACTCGCTTTGCAGTATCTGCAGAAGGAGGTAGGGAGAAGGTCTGAAACTGCTTCATTCTGGCCATCAAACAGCAATCACATGTTAATGACTTTCAGTTTATTCCCTGCAGTACCTGGTTCAGATTTGTGAAACCAGGAATGCTTGCTAATATGTTTTCATATTCAATGGACCTTTTCTTTTCTTAATGTATGAGCCTGAAAATAACAGGAGTTGCACAGTCATGTCAAGAGACTAAATTACCCTAAAGTCTGCAGAGGGATTACAGCTGTCTGCAAACAATAGGTGCATACTTTATACAGCAATGGTGTGCTTAGTCAAGACAAATTTGAGTGGTCATGAAGACTGCTTTGTTTCTCTATTAGTGCTTGTGAAATACTGCATAAAAACACAGTGCTGTGACTGGCCTGACATCCACGAACAAGTCTTGTTTCAGCAATCACCCTGCACAAAGCAAACCCAAAAATCAATAAAGCCACGCAGTAGGTTCCAGGTTTGACTTTCCAAAGGGCTGTTCTGCACAGCAAAGTCTGAACTCGGTGCCAACATCTCCCAGGAGTGACAGAGGGATACCTTCAGGAGGATCTCATGGGAGCAAGCCTGCCATGCTCAGTACTCCTGACCTTGACACCTCAGCAGCATGACATGTAAAGCAGGTACCAAGGAGCTTGAGGCACCTTCAAGTACAGGCGACAGACAACACAGAGTTTTAAGGACAGACATCTGGGATTTAGGCACTTAACATGAGAAGTCAGGCTCTGGCTCCAGTCTCAAATACATTAACCTGCCCCCTCCCTCACAGCCAGAGGCAGCCACTCAGGGTGGGGCACATACCAGATGCTCAGGGGAACCAGGGAATAGCCCTGAATATCAGCACAAGCCACCAGCAAAAATGGGTTTGGATTCAGAGCTCAGGGGCAGGTTGGATGAGAAGTGTAGAGAAAACAAGGACATCTTGCAGAGCATAAGAAGACATAACTGGATGTGGAAAAAACCACTAGGAACAAAAGGGGGCAGAAGGGTAATACAAAGGCATTCAAGCATTTGCAGGACTCAGTGCTTCTCTGGAATGACTCAGCCCTGTCCAGTAAGGCCTCTGTAACACAGAAAAAAACCTATGCAACACAGCACTCCATCCTGCTCTGCAGGCAGGTTAGCCTGGACTCTGCGTTTCCCTGAGCTCCAGCTCAGCTCAGAAATGCAGCAAAAAGATTGAGGGGTTGGAGCAAGACAGGACAGCAACCTCCCTCCTTCTGAAAGATTTCAGGCCAGGAGGAGGTTCACACACAGCAACTCTGTTGTGCCTCTGCTTCATCCCCACTTGTTGTGTATTCTCAGTGAGAAGGGGCTGGTGGAGCAGCTGAACCTCAATCTTGCAAGGCTTCAGCCAGCAGAGTCCCCTCTGGGAATTTGCTGCTGCCCATCTCCAGCCAAAACCCTCTCTGCGGATACTCATTTGCTCAGAAAAGTTCACTTCAAAGGCAACAGCTGCTCTTCAAAGAGGCAACAAACTGTAAGGAAGTGGAGAATCAGTGGTATCCCCAGCCTTGGCCACAGTTCCTGCAAGTCCTTGGAGGGGCTTTGGCCCAGATTGCAGAGCAATGGCAGGACAAAGAGGGAAGAGATGGAAGGGAGAGGTTGTTAGCAAATTTTTTTAAAGAAGGAATACCCTTTCTTTGGATGGGCCCATTTGTCATTTTTAATCTGTTTCAGAGTAGATTAAAGATGCAGTGTTATCTATCTCCACTAAGATCCCATAAAAAACACCAATGGCCATCTGTCAATTCCAAGTATTCCTGTAAAATTACAGACATCCAGCCTCTGGTGGGGTACTAATGAAAAAGTGAAAAATGGTTATTTGCCCCTCATTTGACCAAAGAAATGCTGTAATTCTTTGTGGCTGGTGCAAAAAGCAGAAAAAAAAAAAATGTTCAGATTCTTCAGCATAATCTTGGTGTCCTCAGTTTCTTTTGGTCTTTTGAGATTGCCACCCTGGGGTACCATCAAATATTAGTGAAAGGTCATACATGACAATAAATTATCTATCTCCAGACAGAGGGAGACTCTGGCAGCCTGAAAAAAACTCCATCATCAGGAGTGCACACACAGATGTGCTGTTTTGTGTGCCATACATGAGAAAACTTTACACTTATCAGGCTTCAAAACCAATGCAAACAAACAAAAAACCCAAAAAGTATTTATGCTTCATGGTTTCTTACAGCTTTCCTGCCCTCCTTCTGTTCACTGACCTCCCAAAAATTTTGTATTTGATCAAAGTCTTCAAATTCAGATGGTCGCCCCGTCTCTCTCCCCATACTCTCCCATCCTTTTCTTACAGTGTACCTAGAACAGTGGCTACTTTCCCATACGGTTACTCAAGTCCAGTGTTCTGCAAGCAAATGCCCTGGTGAAAGTGCCATCACCACAGAAGTTCACAGGCTCAGTTCAAAGCACTGATCATCACCTCGGGGACCAAGAGGAACGCACCCGTTTCTGGTTTACAGAGCTTTTCCAAAGAGCACAACAGCATCCTCAGCAGAGATGGTAAACTGTTGTACCAGGAAAGGTCTAATAATGGCCATGGGATTTCTGAATCACAGTTTCTCATTTCATCAGACAAAACACTAACTTGTATACCAGTTTGAGCCTCCATAATTTCTCCAACAGTTACTAAACATAGTTTCACCAATCAATATTTTTAGTCTTTTTTAGAAGGCACACAGACTCTGCAGACAGAGCAATTCAGTGCACTGAACCCTTCAGCCAGTGAAGAGACAAACTGAAGAGCAAGCACAAAGCACTCTTACTCAAACCAAGTGCTCACAACAAGCCCTTCATTTGGGGCTTCCTGCAAAACCCATGCAGGACACCCAGGAACTGGGGAAAAAAAAAACCACTCAGGAATCTCTGGCTGTTTGGAAAGAAGCAGACCCAGTCTGAACGTGAGGTACAGCAGCTCTGTCTCTCACGTTTCCTGCCTCAGCAGCACTGCCACGAGCACATCTGGTACCTCCAAACTCTGAAGTGATGGTGGCTTACTTATAAAGCACCATGAAGATGCAGCTTTACCCCAAAAGGGCTTCTGCTGCATGTTTATTACCTCTCAGTGCTCTCTCCGCCAGATATTTTTCATTTTCTAGAGAAATGTTTCTCTTTTCTAGCCCAGATAGGTTTATAATACCCACCCACCTGACCACAGCATCTGAGCAGCTTCCAGAGTTTCATGCAGCAACATGCCTAACATTTGTCACATGTGGTTTGCTTGCTCACTCCCATCCTCTGGCCCACGGAAGGTCTGTGTGTTCAGTGCCTTGCTTCATTTTGGCATTTTATTTTTAAGGTGCTTCTGGATCTTTTCTAGCAATGAGAAATCAGCACCAGGAAGCATACCTTAAACAGAGAGCAGAAAGATGGAAGTCTGTGATTCTCCTTGGGGTAATTTCTGCCATTTGGTCTTAGACTGGTCCCTGAGAAACTGTCTGTCTCCTGGACAGGAAAGCTTAACAGTTCCCCTTGATCTGGAATTGTTTACAGTGAGTGTGGTGAGACACTGGAACAGGCTGCCCAGAGAGGCTGCAAAAGCCCCATCCCTGGAAACATTTGAGGCCAGGTTGAACTGGGCTCTGAGCAACCTGACCTAGTTGAAAACATCCCTGCTCATTGCAGAGGGTGTTGAACAAGATGATATTTAAAGGTCTTCTCCAACCAAAACCATCCTGTGATTCTATGATCCCTTCTGAAGGGCAGAGGTTTGAAATTCAGGTTTTTCATAGATAGGAGAGAGAGGTTCAAGCCACTGAGCACCTGGAACATAAAGACAGAAGACACAAGCTTGATGAAATTCTATTCCAAGCCACTGCAATCAGAAACAGAGGGCAGGTTTCTGTAAAAAGCAACAGTGATTCCTTAAATCCCAGTAAACCACCAGCCAGCAAAGCCCCCTGCAACACCTCTGCTAACCACCGGCTATGAATGAGGGCAATGCAAACTGCTTTTCAGGAGAAGAACCAGAGACCCTCTTTCTTTTTTGTGCTGAACACAATAGCTAAATAAAATACCATCTGAATAATTGTTTTCAGGCAAGAACTACACTTTAAGGTGAGAGTGGCAGGTAGGACATGGTGTGGTGGCACCAAGACCAATTTCAAACAAACAGGGCAGTAAAAATGCAGATTAGATGGAGCAGTAAATGGCATCAAGAGGGAGTGATATAGTAAGGTGTAGAAACTAGAGGTATGCTTTTAGTTAGATTTTAAATGAGTGTAGCAGAGGACTTAACCTGATACAGTGAGGTTAGCTGGTCTTGGAGACTTTCACATCCTAGGACCTGAACTGATCAGGTCTGTCAAGCTTTTCTTTTCAAAGATCTGGAAAGAGAGAGGAAGGATCAAGGGAAAGGGAAAAAAAAGAAAAAATAGAACAGGCTCAGTACTTAGCATCTGGGACACTCATCTCAGAACAGTTTTCTAGCTCCTGCCCAAAAGATTCCTACTCAATACACAGGGAATTTTTTCTTTTTTTTTTGTTTTTTTTTTCTTTTTTTTTTTTTTTTAATGAAGCCGCTCACAAGGACAGCAGGACCCGGACAAACCAGGAATACAGCACCCAGAACACTCTCCAAAGGGAAAAGGAACTTGGTAAGAAGAGGTAATTATGTCTGCAAATTAGTGGGTGCTCTCACCACTCAGTGACTGGAAATGGGGTACAGGTGAGAGAGGTGAAAGGTAAAGGTGGCTGCAGAGCAACATTTTCTTTTCAAAGCAAGTGCTTTTGCTACAGAGATCTGTCAGGAAAGGCACAGTGGGAGTACCTACTCCACCAGCCTGCAGCTCCAGAAACCACTGCTGCATGTTCCTCTATGCATCCAGTGCCCCAGGCCACTTTCCCACAAAAACTGCACAACTGTAACTCAGCAGATCTCTCTGGAATAGCTCCATGATGGAGATCCCCTGGCAAACAATGCAGAAACTTCAGGCCATCGACACCAACCTCTATTTCCCCAGCTAAGCAGCTCTCAGGTCATTTGCGGAGCAGATTTTGATGGCCAGAGACGTGAGGAGAAAGCTGGAAGGCAGAGCCCTGAGCTACAGTACCAGAGGTTGCCCAGCACCTTCCAGCAAGCCTCATAACCATAAGATGGGCAGCAGTTGTCCCACACACAAGGCTTTAATTTTTGCTTTACTGCAAGGAACAAGCAAGACACACCAGCAGCCAGGCTGTGATTTCATGGAAATGCAGCCAACTTGCTCCTTCCCACCCACTGTGCTGGCCAAGCTCTCGGTGCCAGCTGTGTGACGAGTGAGACCAGAAATGGATCCAGCTGGGGAGAAAAAAATAACAACACACAAACCAACAACAAAGAAGGCAAGGTGGGAAATCTCTGCAATATCCATTCCCTACTGCAGTTCCTGAACTAAGTTCACCAGCAGTGCCAGGGGCAGGAATGAGTGGGCTGGATGAGGAAGGAAGGGGATGCCTAAGCCAGCATTTCAGCAGTACTCAGAATCACAGAATCACAGAATGGGTCAGGCTGGAAGGGACCACAGTGGCTCATCTGATCCCACCTCCCTGCTCCAGCAGGGCCATCCCAGAACACAGGATTGTGTCCAGATGGTTCTGGAATATCTCTGGTGAGGGCGACTCCACACCCTCTCTGGACAATCTGTTCAGTGCTCGGTCACTGCCCACGGAAGAAGTTCTGCCTCCTGTCCAGGGGGAACTTCCTGGGCTCAGTCGCTGCCCGTTCCTCTGGTGCCATTGCTGGGCCCCCTGGAGCAGAGCCTGGGCCCTGCTCGGAGCCTTCCCTGCAGACAGGGACACCCAGGGCTGAGGGCCCCTCTCAGCTGGGGCTCCTCTCGAGGCTACACAGCCCCAGCTCCCTCAGCCTTTCCTTGTAAGAGATGCTCCTGGCCATTGATCAACTTTTTGGAACTACTGCCTCTGTTGCTTTCAGTCAGACTGGCAGCTCAGGACTTACAGGCTGTACACGACTGGCTCACCCAGCTCCACCTGTTTGCAAACACCAAGCCCTGTTTTGCATTACTTGTGCTCAGATAAAGATAGCTTTGCTAGAAAAACACACTATATATTAACTCTCCCCCAACCCAGGAGGAGAGGCACCGAAGTGATCACCAACCCCAGGTACGGCCCAGGCAGGAGTCAACATCTATCCAGCTGACAGCAGAGGCGAGATGCTAAAGAGCCCTGACCCACAAGAGATAGTTTCTGAAGCCATCCTCATTGCAGTGCTACAGAACCAGTTTGGAGGAAAAACATAAAGAGAATAAAAGGCAGCTGAAACCGATGGAGTGAATGAAAACACCCTGCTGACTTGTCCTCCAGCACAAATAACACTCTAATTCTCTGCTCTGTATCAGTGCCCAAGATTCATCTCCTCCTAAAGGAAATAAGCTACTTGATTTACTACACCAAGGGCTGTCACAAATTCATGTGCTAGCAATTGCATTTGAGGGACGCCCCACATGCTGGATCTTTTAATGAGAAAACATGAAAGGTTGTTGCTTCTTAGCTTCCATTGGCAAATGGCTGTGATGCAGGAGGAGATTTCCCAAGTAGGGGAAGAGAAGGTGAGAGAGAGCTCGGCTGTGGTCAGTCGAGTGGCTCTGTGAGCTGAGCCAGTAGAGGTCTCTCTTCCACCAATAAAAATAAATAAATATCTATATTTATCTGTATATGCATGTGTCCTCACTTGGGATCCCCAGTTTCAAACTAGAATAAAATATACACATCCAGCAGCCAGCAGCTCAGATGGGAACACTTTGTTCCAGAAGAAAATGTTTAAAAAAAAAGGAAGTTGGTGTGGTATACCAGGTTACCAAGCTCATGGTATCAACTCCACACTTCACATCTGGCAGGAAAATTTACAGTACAGTCAGTCCCAGACCTCCAGCTTCTCTCTCCAAAGAAAGTGAGGACCACAGCTGCAATTCTGCTTGCTGGGACACAGCCATCTGCTTGCAGAGCTCTTCCAGCCTGCCCTGGTAGCAGGGGATAGGGAGCCCTTTCTGCCCTTGTAGGTGCCTGGTTTCACTCTGGGTAGAGCCAGTCATGACAGAAAGGCTTTATCAGGCAACAGTTGGATTTTTGGCCTCCATGTAAAGGACTGCTGGGTCTTTGTGGGAGTAGCGTCTGGTGCACACAAAATGGGGTGTCTGCTCATGACTGGAATCCTTGCTTGAAGCCTCAGATGTGAGGCCAAGGATAAAACTGGAATGAAACTAATGTTCCTGCCTGCTGTCTCCTCCAAACAGCTGCAGGCACAGTAGGACGGCCAGGTATAAAAGCTTGAGCTGGCACAGCCTGTCTTTGCGGATGGGGAAGGCTGAACCACAAGGTGTGCTGCTCCCTACTTCCACCCAGAGCTGGCTGGCAGGTGCCAAAGCTGCCGGGAGGAGCAGGGCAGCCCCTGCCAGCCCAGCACAGCACAGAACAGCAGAGAAAAACCCAGCACAGCACAGAAAATCACAGCAAAGAGCAGCACTGCACAGAAAAACACAGCACAGCACAGAACAGCACAGCATAGCCTGCCACAAGCACCCATCTCGGTCATTCTGGTCCAGCTAGGCCATGGACTGGTGTCCTCCACTGCAGTGACATCCCTCAGTGTGTCTGCTGCAGCAACAACCCTCCCCTCTTCCAAAACCCAGAGCCAGGGAACTGCCCCTAGAGGCCTGAGAGTGGATCCCACAGGATCCTACAGCCCCTCAACAACAAACAAACTGGTTTCGCCCATGGCTGGTGGAGAACTTGTGGATTGGCAGGTTAATTAAAATGGGGAGGGTACACCCAGCCAGGCACAGCTGGGAAATGGGGAGATTCCAGAGGGCTTACCCCCACCCCACTCCTCAGTGCCAGCAGAGTGCTGGAGCAGTGGGGAGCAGGCAGGAGCTGCCCCATCTCACAGGGCAGAGACCCCACTGATGCAGAGCTGCACCCCTGGCTGCAGTCAGGGCACAAAAAAAAGGGCAAAAGCTGTGTCTGTTTAGCTCGAGTACATCCCAATGGCAGACAGACTTGTGTGAACACAAGCTGGCCCCTCTGGAAGCAGAGGAGTCCCATCATCTTACAGCTCCACTGCGGATGAGGTGCACACACTGGCAGTGTCCTAAGAAAGGACAGGCATCACCCTGGTCTTCTCCACCCATCCTGTGAAGCCATCACGTTCCATACTGCTGCTCCCAAGCAGGAGCTGCAGCTCCAAACTCTCTGAGGCCTGTTCACCTGCAGCAGTGGCAGCTTTGTTTTCTCCGGGGAGAAGCAGAGAGTGTGATGCTGGTTTGTTTTTAGACAGTTGCACTTTGTATATTATCATTACATATTAACATGTTAATTTTTTTATGTTTCTTATCATTATTAATTTTATAGTATAGGAAAGTATACCTTTGCTTGCTTTTTAAGTGAAGTGAATTGGGAATTATTTTTATTAAAAAGAACAAAAAGAAAACAGAGAAGAAAAGCACATTCCCCTCTATTTTTGGGCGTAATTTTTAGTCTTGCAATGACTGATGTGGACAAGACAGAAAGCAGGCAGGGAGAGGAAAGGCACACAAGCTGCCTGGATGGAGGAGGTGGCTGAGCCTGGATGAAGCACAGCAAACCACAAGTGCAGATACGACCCGCCCAGCAGGAAAAAAAATGCCATTTTTCAGCTCCATAAGTAAATGAAACATCAGAGGTGGGGGGGAAAAAAAACAGTATTAAAAAAGTACAGAAAGTCTTCAAGGTTTTTCCAGTAAAATGAAAGCAGAAAACACCTAGTTTGGGGACAGAGCAAAACAATTCATACAATATAATCTTAATATTTTACTGCAGATCACACATTTTGTTAAGGCTACTATACTGTGGCCTTTTTATTTTTAAGAGTATTTAAAAACCATAATAAATGAGGATAGGAAATTACTTTTCAATTAAAAAAAAAAGAGACAAAATGCTGTAAGATGTTGAAACAAAACACATTCACATGTATGAAGTGCAATGTTTTCTTTTGAAAACGAAATTCGGTTTCGGGTTTTTTCTGTTGAAGCTACTGTTAGAAAGTAACTAAACTTTTAGATACAGTTAAATAGGGACAAAGCCGTCGAAGCCATAGAAAACTGTTTACTGGTAAGGATTCAGCTGCGCTGAGTCTGCACCTCCCTCCCCCACAATCGAACACACACACACATCCAACAAAATGGCTTCATTTTATAGCCTGTCCCGGCCGGGGCGGCCCCTGGCCCCTTCCCCATTGGCTGGGTGTTCGGGAACTCACATCCTCTCCCGACCGCCTACCCTTCTGTCCCCTCCCCTCTCATCCCACCTCCTTCTCTGTCAGGTCTTCAACCCCGCCCCTCTCCCAGCTCACAGCAACACCCAACAAACCAACCAGAACAAACCCAAACCAAAAACAACAACGCGTATAACCAACGACTTTCGTTTCTTAACTTAATAACCTTTTGGCTTCAGCCACCATACTGTGGCCTTTTTATTTTGGAGAGTATTCAAAAACAATAGTACATGAGGATAGTAAATGACTTTTCAAAAGACAAAATGCTGTAAGATGTTGAAACAGAACATGTTGACATTTCTGAAGTGGAATGTTTTCTTTTGAAAATGAAATTCGGTTTCGGTTTTTTTCAGCTGAAGCTACTGAGAAGTACAGATGGGTATGGATGTCGGAAAACATCGTTTTCCAGCTAATTTCCCCATCTGAGGAAGAGGAGGCTGGCTCCGCAGNGGTTGCATCAGACGGGGCGGGCCGGGGCGGCGGCCGCGTTCCGCCCTTCCCCTCCGCCGTCGCGGCCTTTGCCCGGCCCCGCCCGGCCCGCGGAGCGCTGCCAGGCGCAGGAAAGCAGCGAGGCAAGGTTGCCTCCAGCCGCCCGAGCAGGAAACGTTGCGGCGAGGAGGAGAAAGGGATGGGGGAAATAAAAAGTTGTCCCCGCCGCGTGGGCCCGGNATAGCCTGTCCCGGCCGGGGCGGCCCCTGGCCCCTTCCCCATTGGCTGGGTGTTCGGGAACTCACATCCTCTCCCGACCGCCTACCCTTCTGTCCCCTCCCCTCTCATCCCACCTCCTTCTCTGTCAGGTCTTCAACCCCGCCCCTCTCCCAGCTCACAGCAACACCCAACAAACCAACCAGAACAAACCCAAACCAAAAACAACAACGCGTATAACCAACGACTTTCGTTTTTTAACTTAATAACCTTTTGGCTTCAGCCACCATACTGTGGCCTTTTTATTTTGGAGAGTATTCAAAAACAATAGTACATGAGGATAGTAAATGACTTTTCAAAAGACAAAATGCTGTAAGATGTTGAAACAGAACATGTTGACATTTCTGAAGTGGAATGTTTTCTTTTGAAAATGAAATTCGGTTTCGGTTTTTTTCAGCTGAAGCTACTGAGAAGTACAGATGGGTATGGATGTCGGAAAACATCGTTTTCCAGCTAATTTCCCCATCTGAGGAAGAGGAGGCTGGCTCCGCAGCTGAAAAGCAGTAGGTGTTAATATTGACTTTAAGGGCACATTGTTAGTACTTCTTCCAGCCAAACGTCTCCAGTGAAAAACGGTCAGATCCACGTCCAAAACATTCCTGCTAAGGAAGGGGTCACATCCCACTTCTCTGGCACGGGAACACGCGGCTTTATGGAAGGGAAAGCCAACCCTTCCTGCAGCACGGCCCCGCATGCAAGCCCCGAGCGGGGAAGCGGCGCTCCCGCAGCGAGCAGCCCGGGAGCGATGCGGGGCGCGCCCCCGAGCGCGGGGGATGGTGCGGCACCCGTCGGGCGCGGCTCCGCCCGGCGGCACAGCGGGGACGCGCGCCCGTGTGCGCGCAGGTACGTGCGTGTGCACACGCGGGGGGAGCGCGCGTCCGCGCGTACGTGTGGCNGGAGGAGGCGGCGGTGGCGGGGCGCTAACCCCGCGGTGTTGCGATGGCGGCGGGCGCGGCCCCCGGTGGAAGCGGCGGCGGGGGTGGCCCTCGGCTGCCGCGCAGGGAGAGAAGCGGCATCGGTCCACCGCGGCAACAACGACAGCAGGAACGAANAAGGCAAAAAAACACCAAAACAAAACAAACCAACAAAACCACCACGTAACTTTTTTTTTTTTTTACTTTTTCCCCCCCCCTAAATCCTCGCGAGTGTTTTCCACGTTCAGAGGGCTGGGTTGCGCACACGGCGCGCAGCCCCGCCGGGGCAGCTCAGTCACGGCGAGTGGGGCAGGAGGGCGGGACACGGAGCGCGCCCGTGTCACTGCGCGGGGGCGGACGGCAGCGTGTCCGGCGGTCCCTCGCAGCCAGCGGAGCAGGGGAAGGGCAGCGCCAGCGCCGGCCGTGCCCGCTCCAGCCCCTCCGCCCCGCCCTGCCCGCCTCGGTGCCGACACTAAAGTGGGGCTGGCGGCCGGGGGCTCGCCCCCTCTCCCCGTCCCTCGCCAGCGCCAGCCCGGCACAGCCCCGCGTTCTCGGGGAGGTTTCGGAGCGAGGGCGAGCCCGGGCGCGGCCGGGATGAACAACAGGATCGCGTTGCACCGGGGAGGGGGGAGGACCCTGGCGAGCCTCGCAGAGAGCTGTGCTCCCCCTCCGCCCCCGTTCTGTTCATTTACGTGTTTATTTATTTCTCGCAAGCCCTGGGGATAAGAGCGCTGCTTCCCCGCATCCCCGGGCGGACGGGGCCGCTCGCACCTTCGCGGTCGTGGCGGGCAGGGTTGGGCAGCCCCCGCCATTCCCCGCACCTCGGGCATCCCCTCCTCCACCCTGCGGTGCCATCCCTCGCCTCTGTCCGGCGGCGCCCAGCCCTGCGCATCCCCGACGGTGCTGCGGGGCCGGAGAACCGGGGCCGCTGCCTCCGCCAGCATCTGCCGGGACCGGGGCGTGCGAGGCGCCATCTTTGATAGCCACGAGCGGCCGCCCTGGGAAGATGCCCCGGGGCTCCGGTCACCGGCGCTGGCCCCGGGAGCGAGGGACGGAGGGACTATCCCGGGAATCCCGGGGATGCGCTGGCTCTCCGGTCCCGGCCCGGGAAGTGCTCTTTTGGGCTCGAGTTTGAAGCCTTAGGAGTCAGAGGACGAAGTGCAAGAAATACCTCGAAATACCTCTTCTCTTTCAAAAAGAAAAAAAACCCCAAAAAACAAAAAACACCCCCACCCCAAACCCAAAAGGCATTATGACACAGGAAATTACACTCTTTGCACTAAGAGGGCACATCATTCCCAATTATCACAGAGGAGACTCGGAAGCACTGATGCTGGAAAAGCCCTCTTTTGAATCCAGCTGTTAACCCAGCACTAAACGCTGTCCCCAAGTGCCACATCTACACGTCTTCGAAATCCCTCCCGGGATGGTGACTCCACCGCTGCCCGGGGCAGCTCGTTCCAATGCCTGAGCACCCTTCCATGAAGAGATGGCATCGCTGCACTAAGGGTGTTGTATCCCTTACTTTCACCTGCGCCAGAGACCCGTGAAGAGGCTGGATACCCAACGGAAAACTGCTGTTAGTTCTTGTCGTCTTATTTCCTCCTGTGCCAGGCTAAGGGAGGTTGAAACACACACTAATGAAGACCATATTTCTTATATATGGCAGTTTTCTTTATTGATTGCTTGATGTGAAACAATATCAATCTGGATTTTTTTTTTCCCCACACATTACAAAAAAAAAAATTTAATTGGCTCAGTCTGCAATCTTTTAAGCACAGCCATATTAATTATGAGAAAAAGAAAAAAAAAAAAGAAAAAAAAGGGAAAAAAAAGAATAAAAGGAAGGAAAAAAACCCCAAACGGAAAAAAACCCTCTAAAAAGTCTACCAAATAGAGCATTTACAAATGCACAAAAACATGCCACTTTGGCTTTATGGGGAAAAAATATTGTCTTCTAGATTAAAAAAAATCTTTTAACATAAATAAGTTAGTATAATTTCTCAGTGTCTTTACAGAGTTATGTACACAGGTACACTTCAAACTTTTTTTTTTATTTTTACATACAGGTACACAGGCAACGTAGAAATACTGTTTAAAGATGTAGTATCCCTTTTCCCTTCACACACAAACACTTCGGGAAGTGGGTCAGATCAGAAAACAACAATACTCCGTATTCAGAGCAAAAGCCTTCCAGATTAGGTTAAAAAAAAAAAAAAAATAATGAGGCAATGTAATCAGGTGGGATGATTTTACACAACTTTTTACAGGCATTCAGTTTTGGTGTATGGATTTGGGGGGGGCAACTTTTGCTACTAAGTAACGGAAACATCACAGCTCCCACCTCTTCAGCTTAATGCCATAGGAAGAAATTTCACAATAATCTGCTCTGAACAGTTACAAAAATGACACATTTTTTAAAATTCTAAAAAAATTTTTTAAAAAAGAAGAGAAAAACACTGTGGACCCACTTAAAGGGACATTACATCTTTCAGTAATAAAAAACCTACACTGCTTCTCTTCATAGATTTCTTTGCTTGCTAGATCGTGAAAGCAAGTTCCAATCAGTCACCCTCTTCCAGTCCCTCCCCCCTCCCAACAAGTTTTATGTGCTACATAAGGTAAAAACTATATACACAGGTAGTACAATAAAGCAAATAAGGAAACACCTAATTGCACAATGCTACATCCAATGCTTTTAGAGGCAGGTCTTTTAAGAGTGCCTAAAATTTAGTGTTACTGTTTGCTTTTTGTTGCTGTTCTTTTTTTTTT
>VYXC01011654.1:293-25050 GCA_013397175.1 Platysteira castanea | reverse complement strand
CCCGGGCGGGTGAGGAGCGGAGCGCGGCGCAGCCTCCGCGGTGCCGGCCCGCCGCCGATGGCGATGGCGCTGGTGCTGATGATGCCCCTGCCGCTCGCACCGCCGCCGCGTAGTAAAAGCGAGACGAAAAAAAACAAGGCGAGACGAGCCCTTTTCTCAGTTGCCCAATATGGCGATTGAAGGGAGGCTGACGAAGAAGAAAATGATTGACAGGACGAGTCTATTTAAACAGCCCGGCCGAACCATTGGTTACGGCGGCGGGCACCGCCCCGTCCGCCCGGCCCTGCCCCGCCGCCGCCGCCGGCTCTAAAGGTGGGACGGGACGGGCGAGCTGGGTGCTACCCAGCGGGACCGAGCCCGGCCGGGCCACGGCGAGCCGAGCCCGGGAGCGAAGAGGAAAACGAGAGGAGTGGGACGGCACCGCGGGGCCCGCTCTCCTCACCTCTCCGCAAAGCCCCGGTGGGGTTAGTGCCACCCCACAAAAACACCCACCCCGTCCCGCTGCTCGCCCGAGCGGCCTGAGGAATGGTGACG
The DNA here is from genome assembly GCA_013397175.1 of Platysteira castanea. NCBI lineage: Eukaryota > Metazoa > Chordata > Aves > Passeriformes > Platysteira > Platysteira castanea. The sequence continues at coordinate 24,516 of VYXC01011654.1, read as the reverse complement.
GCTGGTTTTGACTCAGGGCTATGACAGGAGTGTCCCACCGCTCTGGTTTGCCCGGGTTGGGCTCTGGCCACACATCGCTGCCGAAGTCCGGGGTTGGGGGCAAGCTCGGGGCTAGTGGGCAGGCTGGCCCCACCCCAAGGCATGTAGCGGGGACCAACACCCTGACCCCACTGCCTGCGCAGATGGGCTGGTGACTCCTAGTGCCAAGACGATCATCTCCTGCCCTCTCGGCAGAGAAAAGACTAGGTTAAGAAATATCTCTAAAATAACCTCTGCTGGAATTTCAGATATCAGCAACCTGTGGAAAGGAAAAAAAAAACAGCATTGGGGTTTGTCCTGTTTGTGTACTCAAAAGATTAGATGAGCAAAGAATCACAGCCAGGGATTTTCTAAGCAACTTCCTCGGATAGTCCGAGCAGGTGTGGTGGACATTAGAGCAATTGTGCCCTCCCCTCTGGTTCCCCTTTTCTCCAGCCCCTTTCCACAGCCATCTTCCCTCACCAGGGAGGGCAGGCTTCTCAGTGTGTTGTGTGACACTGCGGGATCTCTCAGGCACTAAAGGTTATGATGTGTCCAGGTGCCCAGATCCTGTGCCTGAAACTTTGGAGGGCCCTGAAAGCTCTTCACATCAATCCATCTGGCCAGGTCTCCTTTGCAAGCAGAGCAACCCTGTGCAGACTTTGATTCGGGGTGGGAGAGCAAGGCGGGGTTGAGATAGCTTCCTACTTGTGTACCAAGCTATCTCAACGAGGCAGGGGTCAACACAATTGGGTTTAACTGGCTGAGACGAGAGTCAGCAGGTTTAGCCTTGAAGACATGGAGATTTTACACACTAGAGAGAGGACACAACCTTTACACAGTGCTCAAGCCCAGGCCATCATCAGACTCAAGGCCTCCAGCTTCTACTCATACCACTCAGTAGAGTAATCTCAGTATTGTCAGACCCAAGTTCAAAAAAATTGTGTACAAGCAAAAAAAAAAAAAAAAAAAAAAAAAAAAAAAAACCACCAAATGAGATTAGTTGAAAAAACAAGGTGGAAATACAATATTAGCCATGTTATTCATATGCTGGGGATTTCAGTACTTGGAAGTTGGTTTCCAACTCCTCTCAGAAACCACAAGTTCTAGCAATTCACTTGCAGAAAATTAAAGCTGATATTCACATGTCTGCAGGACCTGAGATGTTTTTTGAACTTGCAAGTCCATGATAAAACTCCATCAGCTAGAAGAAGTGGGCCCTGCATCTGCTGTATTTGCAGGATTTCATCTTCAATTCTCTAGGCTTTCCTGTCTTTGATTTCCATTGCCACCAGCAAGGAAGCTTCATTTCAAACTTCATTTTCTCTGTCAGGTGGAGGGACACTGACCTTGTTTTGTCGGTCCACACAAGGGAGTTGTAACAAAGTGATCTGCAGAATATGTCTGAGGATGCCCAGGGTTTATCCGGCTGATGGGGGCTTGCCTGCTGGTAAATTGCTGAGTGTCCCACCCCTGACTCCTTAGGTGAGGAGTTCCCATTCTCTGCTCCCTGGGAGACACTGCTTGTCTCCTAATCCACGAGGGAAAGGCAACCCTCTTGTCTGTAGGATTATGATAGTGTACCAGAGTATAAACACAAACTGGGAAAAAGGAAAAAAAAGTGGGGAGTGTGGGTTTCCAAACACTGGAATAGATTCCGTGCCCCACGAGTAAAGCAACAGCAACATGACGGCAGTACAACAGAGAGCACCGATATATCTGAAGCCTTTGGAAAAGGAAAAAACCCAAGTTACTGTAGGACAAGAACCTTCTGGGGTTTTTTTGTTGTTGTTCTGTTTACACCTCCCTTAGCACAAGGGCTTGAGACTGAGTCCCTGGGTGCTGTACAAGTATATTGAGCACGAATAATTAAATCCACTGATGGAAGCAACGGAGAAAATTAAAGAGGAGTGGTCTGCCCCTTCGTTTATCCCTCTATCCCTTCTCCTCTATCACCCTGCCTTGCTCTCCGAGGGGCTGGGGAGAGGGAAAAGGGGCGGGGGTGTACCCCCGCAGCCGCGGTAGCTGCGCGTCTTTCCGCGGGCAGCCCAGCCCGAAACCCGCGCCGCCGGAAACGTTGGGGTCGCGCTGGGACAAATCATCAGAAAAGGGGATAAAATTAAGGAGAAAAAAAAAAAAAATCAGAGTGTCTCCCCCGGGGTGGGAGCATCCGCGTCCCTGGAGCATCCGCGGCCATGCTCGGGGATCGGGGTTGGTCCCTGCCGCTCTTTCGGCTCGACCCCCCTCCTCTTCCATGCGATCTCGGCAATCCACCTTAAATCGCTGCGGCTGCAAAGGGAGGAAAAAAAAAAAAAATCAGAGTGTCTCCCCCGGGGTGGGAGCATCCGCGTCCCTGGAGCATCCGCGGCCATGCTCGGGGATCGGGGTTGGTCCCTGCCNAAAAAAAAAAAAAAGGCTGTGTCTGCAGCGACCTTGCCATGATCTAAAGTGTTTTGTTTACAGTCAGGCACCCCCGATGGCTGCAGCAAATCGGGACAGAGGCAGGCGCCCGCCCGTAGTAGCAGTGAAGCGTGGAAAAAAAATACAGGAAAAAAAATATACTCGAAAGTCCCGGAGTGAAGCTGAGGAAAGATCAGAGCGCCATCGTCTTGCAAAAGAGTGGCACAGCAGTGGGGCTGCGGGGGAGGCGGTGCGGGGTGGGGACGGGGGCGAGAGCTGAGCCTCCCCCGCGGAGCTCCAGCCTCCCACAGCCGGCTCTGCCCCGCTCTAGGGCCGTTTCGGCTGGAGATGCCGCCAGTCAAAGATCGGAGGAGAGGATTAGAGAAAGAAAGGAAAACAAACAACAACACAAAACCCCAAGCCCCAAACAGAACTTGGAGNAAAAAAAAAAAAAAGGCTGTGTCTGCAGCGACCTTGCCATGATCTAAAGTGTTTTGTTTACAGTCAGGCACCCCCGATGGCTGCAGCAAATCGGGACAGAGGCAGGCGCCCGCCCGTAGTAGCAGTGAAGCGTGGAAAAAAAATACAGGAAAAAAAATATACTCGAAAGTCCCGGAGTGAAGCTGAGGAAAGATCAGAGCGCCATCGTCTTGCAAAAGAGTGGCACAGCAGTGGGGCTGCGGGGGAGGCGGTGCGGGGTGGGGACGGGGGCGAGAGCTGAGCCTCCCCCGCGGAGCTCCAGCCTCCCACAGCCGGCTCTGCCCCGCTCTAGGGCCGTTTCGGCTGGAGATGCCGCCAGTCAAAGATCGGAGGAGAGGATTAGAGAAAGAAAGGAAAACAAACAACAACACAAAACCCCAAGCCCCAAACAGAACTTGGAGGACTGAACCAGGAAGGAGGGAGGAGTGTTTATAGGGAGGTCTGGGTGAAGCATGTCCTGGCTCCTCTAACAGGCTCTGGACACCCTGTCCTCTCTCTTCTCACTACCCCTCTCCTCACTCTTGTTTGGGCTTTTCCACTGGCAGAGCTGCTCGATGTTTTTCTTTCCTCCAGAATCGCTTAGGCAAGCTTCCCGTCTTCTTTTTGGCCACCCTCCTTCTCCAGCACTTTATAAGGCTGTCCAGGGAACCAGGAAAGCCCATCTGAACCGCACACATAAAGAATCTGGGTTGCTTGGGATTTTATATATTCCCTTGCAAATAGTGGGGAAATTTGGGATAATACCTGAGCTCCCCCACAGGATGTGTCTTCCAGAGTTGAGGATGAAGAAGGCAGGGACATGGCATGACCCATTTGGAGGTTTGAGATCTGCTCCTAACGCACCTCAGCTGTTACTGAGCCAGCACTGCTTCCCCACCTCTCCAGTTTTCCAGGCCAAGTGCTAATTTCTTCAAAAGATGTGGGGCAAGCCTGCCGTGAGATTCGAGGTGCAGGCCCCAAGTATTCACCATGGAACATTCACTTAATAGGAGCCCTTTCCTTCTGGCAGGATTAGGGCCCCGTGAGGTTCAGCAGCAGGGACTGTCAAGAAGGAAAGAGCCATTTCAGTGTACAAAGGCCCTGAGACGTAATGCAGCAGTGCCTAGGACCAGAGCACTGTCTAGGGGGGCGAGGAGATGCCAACCTCCTGTGCAAGTGGCATTTGAGACCTTTTGCTCCTTTGCTGTGAACTCTAGAGGGAGCCTAAGGACAGAGATGAGGCCAGCGCCAGGACCTGGCCTCGCAGCTGGCAGCATCCCCAGTGCCCGCCCGGGCTGTCCCGGGCTGTCCCCGCTCCCATCCCTGCTGCCGGCGCTCTGCTCCCGCTGCCCTCTCGGCTGGTGGGGAGCAGGGGTGCCCGGGGCTCCCGGCCCTGCCACCACCCGCAGCAGCCTTGGGTGGGCTCAGGTGCAAGGACCGGCCCAGGGGATTTTGAGCCCTCGAGAGGGTGCTGGCTGCAGGTAAAGCTTGGGGGTGTCCTTAATGGGATTTGTGGTGTCCTTAATGGGGTTTGTTTTAAAAAGCAGGTAATATGTCAGAAATGCCTTCTCTGTGTTATAACTGTTGGGCAGGTTACACAAACAGTTATGTCTGCAGAAGATACAAGTTAAATTACTAGCACTGAAAGTATTCATTCTTCTCTCTTTGGAGCTCTCTGCTTGTCATCAGCCTTCCTGTGACTTGCTAAATGGGTAGCCCTTCCAAAATACCCTTATTTTGTCTCAGGGAAGACTCTTCTGGTATGTCTGAGACAATTTTATTTTTGTTTTTCATTTTGTTTGAAGTACAAAATAGGAGCAAGCTTAAACTGTTCTTGAAGCAGGTGAAGCCAGGAGTGTCCTACAGCCAGCAGTGATGGATGCACCCTTCTGGGTAACCAACTTCTCCTTTTTCAAATCAGGAACAAGAAAGAGGATGTTAATATACAGTCCCTAAAAATAAATACACATTCACACGTGACTATGTTGAGTTATCCCAGCAAACAGTACTGTTGTAGAGGTGAGGCCTAAATCAGTAAATTGATTACTTGCTGTGAACTGACCTAATTTCTCTGAAGAAAACACACCATATGAAAAAAAGTCATTTTCAGGCCAGTCTAACTCCGTGTCTGTAAGACTTCCCATTTAATACACCACATAAGCCACTTTGTTAGAATAGCAAATTTTTGACATAAGAGTGTTAACAAGAGGTTTCTTATGGCAACTAAACTTCCTTTCCCTTTTCGTGTCCCTTCCCCTCCCCTCCCTTTTGCTCCTCTCTCCCTCCCCTTCCCCTTCTCTTTTCCCTTCTTTCCCTTTCCCTCTCCCTCTCCCTTTTCAGGGTGTGGGGAGGATTAACCTGCTCCACCTTTGTAAATTTCCAAGTATCAGAAACCCAAAGCAAGAGGTGAGTACCAACAACAACCAGGAACTATTATTGTCACTACAAGTTTTCCAGCCCCTTGCTCCACCACCTACGCCTTTAAGAAAGTTTCCCAACAGAAGAATTATGTGCAGTGGAAATGAGTTGTCCTGTTTTTCTACAAAGCCTGAAGTGAACCTTTCTGGGAAGGGGATGATATTTTGTAGCAATGTTTTCTCAAGTACAATTCTTTAGGTTCCCGAGTGATGACACATTGTACAGCAACGCTCTTGGCATAGGACGTTCATCTGTGAGAAGGGATGCTGGCTCCATTTCTTACAGCCATTCATTAAATAAAAACACCCTGTGTCATATGTTATGTTCCTCTGAAATGTTTAAAGTTTTTAGTGCATGAAATTCTATGGTGCCTGGATAATTTTCTTTCCCAGAACATAGCACTAACCTCTAAGTCAGTTACTGAACATTGTTGGAAGAGCTTGTTATTTTTCGTTAGCGTTGTGTTTTGTTTTCCTTTGGTAGGATCCAAACTTCATGCAATAGGCTTTTTCAGAAATACAGAACTATGTAAATACGATGCTTACAGCTGACCACAAAGAGGCTGCTCACCAAAAAAATACCCTGACATAAAAACATCTGCATCTGTTAGAATTTTAGGCATTCTGGGTTGCTGTTTACATGAGAATCTAGCCCAGTTCTCTTTTTTACTTTTATTTTTCTTTTTCACTTTTATTTTTCTTTTTCACTTTTTTTTTCTTTTTCCTTTCCTTTTTCTTATTTTTCCTTGTTTTTCCTTTTTTTCTTTTTCTTCTTTTTTTTCCTTTTTTTTTCTTTCCCCAATGGGCTGTATTAATTGCCTTAGGATCAAGAGGTCTACAAACATCTTCCTTATATAAACAGAGGAACTGGTCTGGCTACTTTCTGAACTCTTTGAGGAAGATGACCCATCTCACATACCAAAATGATGGCATTAAGTAACAGACTACTATCAGGGCTTGGGATCTGATTTCTGGTTCCCTTGGCCATGTCACTGCACATTGCTGTAATTCTTGGCACCTACATTTCTTCCCTCACCCTCTTTCTAATCTGTTTAGACTTTTAGCCATTGAAAACCCTCTTTTTGTATAGTACCACATCTTGTTTGTGTTAACCAACCTAGTAAGGGAGTTGTACAGCTCCAGGATGCAAGAGCCAGGGCATTAACTTACAGTAATGGGATGTTATTACAGAGGAAGATTGAAAGTGGATTCTGCAAGTATCTGGCAATGAGAAAATTGTTATGAGGTAGGTAACAGGCATTTCAGAGAATCACAGAATCACAGAATGGTTTGAGTTGGAAGGGACCTTAAAGATCATCCAGTTCCACCCCCTGCCAGGGGCAGGGACACCTTCCACTATCCCAAGTTGCTCAGAGCCCCATCCAGCCTGGCCTGGAACACTTCCAGGGATGGGGCAGCCACAGCTTCTCTGGGCATCCTGTGCCAGGGCCTCAGCACTCTCACAGGGAACAATTTCTTCCTTATATCAATCTAAACCTCCTCTCTGTCAGTGTGAAGACATTTCCCCTTCTTCTGTCACTCCATGCCCCTGTAAAAAGAAGTGCTCTATCACCATCCCTCCAGCCATGCCCACCAGGATGGTCCTGCCAGGCCAAGAGCCTCCTGAGCCCAGTTACCATTGGGCTGCATCAGTGCTCCTAACACAGTTCATGGCTGACCTAAACCAGCCAAGCCTAGAAAAGGAGAGCAAGCTGGCAAGTCAAAAAGCAAACATTATTTCACTGAAGCCAGTCTATTGCAAAATGCACTGTGGCCATGATTTCAGTGGCTTATGAGAAAGATGGAAAAAGAGAGACCTTTTATTTACCAGCACATGTTCTGGGTTTCCCTCGTAAGGAGTTAAATATTTCTCTGAGCAGAGGCCTAATCTGATTTTGACTCTCGAAAACTTCCTGGTTACTCCCTTTATTCTGGCTGCCAGCAGCTAAACTGGGACGTCTATTAAAAGAGGAGTACCTGAAAGCATCGCTGATACTCAAGGCATCATCACTTTAAAGCATTGTTATCTCTAGTTTGAAAGGCGTTTGGAGAACAACTTTCACTCAACTTTGCAAAGGGAAAAGTTAGCATTGCAAATATCACGGTTTATATTTAATAACTGACTTTAATGACAACAATGAAACATAGCTAATACTATGAGAGGCCCTGGAAATTCTCCTTTTCTTTTGTTGCCCCCCCCACCCCAAGCTTGCAAAATACAGGTGGAAAACCACAAAAGCAGCAAAAGCTGTGGTCTGATTCAAAAGTTGTTCCTTGGATCTCTGTAACAAGGTCCTTAGAAGAAGTTCTTCTATTCCTGGTGGTCACCAGCACTCTCAAGCCATGGTCAACCTCTCAGAACTCTTTGCCCTTCAAAACCAACAAAAACTACCAAAAATTAACCCAAGCCCTCATCTGACCCTGTGGGTGTCTTTTTGAGCCTACAGCACCCTGTTGTTTCAAGGGGGACTGAAGAACCTGAGCACAGCCGGAGTTTCCCAGGCCACTGGGGAGCCCTTTCTTGCAAGTCTTCAGAGCAAACCATGAGACCTTGCTAGACCCTGCCTTGGGACTGGCTTGCTCTGGTGTGGTTGGTTGCTCAGCCCCAGAGTGAGAAACAAAAACCCCAACTCTCAGCATGCAGAAGAGGCTGGTCAGACACCCAACAGGCCAAGTTAAGCCTGCTGAGAAATCAGGGCAAACTCCTCCGAGGCATTCAGGTGTCTAAGCACCTTTGAAAACCTGTCTCTAATGCTCTAGAGGGTGGTTGGCAAGAAGCCTTCTCAGGGTGCCTGGTGGGAAGGGAGTTGGGGTCTCGTGGCTCTGAGGGTGCAAAGTTGCTTCAGGGATTTCATAATGCTAGGTTTTCAAAAAAAATAAATGTTGGGGTTCTTTATAATTTCTTCTGCTTTTTTGAGGCTTCCTCCTTACCCACAGGAACCAAAAGCTCACTCTGCTGTGAAGGAAAGATTCAAAGATTCAGGACTTCAGGACCGTGAGCTTTAAGACAAAAGCTAATTGACACAGCAAAACAGTAAGAAGTGCTCACACTAGGAGCTGAGGTCCACTTTGGCTACACAAGGGAAAAGTTGGCTTCAGCTCTGGACATATGATCTGGAGAAGTATTTGGGAAGACTTTCCAAAGCTAACTTGGTTATGTTCAAAGCTACTGAAGTCCTGTTTTCAAGAGTGCCTTTAGCACTAGGGCACCTCGACTTTATTACAGCTGTGCAGACTCCAAGGTCACATTCTCCAAAGTAGTTACATCAAGATCAAGTAAGTACATAATTTTGCTGCCTGCAAAAAATGTTTTGATTTAATTGAAATGATTTTAAGTTGATCCTACTGCTTCTGTGAATGCTACTAACAATGTTTTAAAATAGCCATTTATTTCTTCTTACGAATTGCAGATTTTTGTGAGGGTGATTTAGTGGGATCTCTCAGTGAAAGCAGCAGCATCTTCTACAGCTTGCTTGTCTCCCTGTGAATTCTTGGTAGAAAAAGCTGATGATAATGCTAATAAACTGTTTTTCTTTTGTACATTCAGATATTGGACATCTGTATCTTGGGCTCTGGGGACTAGTTACTTCTGAGCAATTCTACAGAGTTTGTATTTAATTAATAAGTAATTTGATTCTTTTCCTTTTCAGCCTCTAACAAGTAATAACTGTCTATCTTTCAGAAAGTCAAGTACGAGGCTTTCTTTTCCCCAGTAAGTACTGAGCTCTAGGCCTGGAAAAGGGCCAGAGCACACAGGGACAATGTTCCACAGTAACATTTTGTACCTCATTAAAAAAAATAACAACAACAACAACAGCCCACTCGCACATGAAATAAAATGGCTTTCTTTTCCTCCTCCTCTTGTTTTACAAATATTCATTTATTCATTATACTTCCTGTAGAAGTGCCTACACACATACACATTCACACTGGATTTTTCTGCTGAACAAATGATGTGTTAAGATGTCTTGTATTATTTTTATGAATTTAGTTTGGTTTACATCAAGCTACTGTGAAAGATCCCCCGTCTCAAGGTCTCTGTGGCAAGGGATATCTGGGTGATTGATGGTTTGGATTACTTCAGTTTGGGGGTGCTTCTCTTAAAAAAATCTGCAGAAACCCATTGCTTCTATGTTCTCTCATACTGAGTACCTTAAAGCTGAGAGACTGCTAAGTCACTCTGGAAAATATTGGCCTGGAAGACTTCGCCCATCTGTGCAAATACACCACAATCCAATTAAACTGGCAGACTTTGCAATTATTTGCAGATTTCCACAATCTGGCAAGCAGATACAGCCTGTGTTGCATAAGTGAGTTGTTGCAAGACCGTGTGCCTCATGGCCTGACAGAGCTCCCCGAAATCCAGGAGGAGGAGTGGGCACAGTGTGGTGTGTCTTGCAGGTAGGCACACACCAGAGGGCTGGGCTCCAGTGCCAAAACCAACCCCAGATGAGTTTCTGGCCCCAGCAGGGCAGGGTTAAACATTACAATTTGCTGCACCATCCCCTCCACAACTACAATGTCACAAAGCCAATTTAAGAGGTTTCCATCCTTTGCCACTTACGCTCACCTCAGCCTTAAGCAAGACCTTTAAAATGAAACTGAGAAGTAAGAAAAGAAACTAACAAAAATAAAAGGATTGTGCTGGAGGAATAATCCAGGTGATTTTACAGCACTGCTACAAATGGTTGCACTTTCACCACTGAGGAAGAGGGAGGTCAAAAAGTGGCCTTTTCTGAGGAAGGAAAGAAGATGCTAAACTTAGTAGTAACCACAGGACTGCTTCCCCAACCTGTGTCAGCACACAGCCATGCTAATGTTTGTGATAGCAGAGGGAATGAGGGTTTGGAGAAGAGGGAAGGTGATCTGGATGATTTCTGTGGCAGTGCCCCATCAGAGTGTTTGTAGGGTACAGGATTCCCTCTGCCAGACAGATTGAGATACTCAAAGGCTCGAAAGTACTTAAAGTACTTTGAGTACTCAAAGATACTTTCAATTCAAAGAAGCAGTGTGTTTGTCCCTGACAGCTGATATGAAACTAATCACATCAGTCCAAGCGTCAGGCTAACTTCTTAAAATCTAGGCCTAGACTCTTACAAAAAGCCCACCAAAACAAAATTTTTAGGATCTGCTTCAAAGTTGCGTTTTTTCCACTATCACCATTTCCAGCTGCACGTTTTCACCCTGGTTTCACCTTCTCCCTCAGTGGGGTGGATGCTCCTCTGGCAAGGTTTTAGCTAGGCCTGGGAAGTGCCTCAGGTTAAACTAGCAATAAAGGAGGGACAGAGTGGGGGTTTGTTTAATATTCAGTGTAGCTCCCAGGTCTGGTTCACAGCACAACCCCACCAAGAGCAGTGTTGGCAGGACCCACAGGTCAGTAGGTGGCAGGCACTGAATCTTGGCCCCAGGTGCTCAGCCATGGAGGGAATTCCCAGCCCTCGGCTGGTCCCTGCCAGCTGGTATTTCCAGGCAATGTGAGAGGGAGATCCCCCAAAGCAAATGAGATGTTTTCACAAGCTGTGAGGTTACTGGATCCCACTGCCCCCTACAGTGTGAGTGGACATGTGAGGACCTGAAGCAGCACTTTGAGCAAGGATCCAAGTAGGTGAATAATAGGAAAGGCTGAGGTGGGAAGCTCTGGCCTGAGACCTGCTGCTCTCAAGACCTGCTGTAGTCACCACCTGTGCCTGCTGCTGGCTCTTCTGGAAACCATGAAACTGCAAGGAACACCCAGCTCTGCACAAGCCCCAACACCCACACGAGGAGGGGATGAGGGAAGTGAAACCTCGTTAAATTGTGGTACCCAGCCTGTTTGGGAGACCCATTTCAGGTGGGTGAGTCTGCACCATTTCAGCAGCCTTTCTTCTCAAGACCTGCAGCCATTTCCAGAAAAGAGGAATCAATCCCTTCAAAGCATGGCTGGGTCCTCTCCCACAGCACAGAGCTCATCCAGCACCTCCCATTTCAGATCCCACCCACACCCCAACCACCAAGTATCAGGTCACCCAGACTGGGGCTTCCTCCTTGTCTTTTGGGGTTTTTTCATGTTCAGGACCTGAAATATTGGTCTTTTTAAAAAGAATATGTATGTTATTTATTCTCTCTATTTCTTTTGTTGTCATATTTACTTATGTCATGCAAAATGAAAATATTTCACCAGAGGAGAACTAACAGGCTCTAAGATAAGCAGTTCAATAGTCTTCTCTGAACATCCAGTTAAAAATTGATTCAAGTAGGATGATGTTCTAGCCATGTGGTGTAGGCATCTTCATAGAAATAAGGGAGAAAATGGATGAAAAAGCAGCAAAGTTAAAAGAAATAGTTCCCAGAGCATTGTTCTCTACTTGGATAACACAGCTAAGGCTTTTAATCTTAAGGCTGGGATTTGTCTCCATTACTGCTGATACATCCCTCTTTCTCCTTATTCCCATAGAGTATCTTCTTGCCAGCTCCTGCATCACTTTCTGGGAAACTGGCAAGCAGAAGATCTCCTAGTTTGTCAGCTTACAAGTCCATGGCGGTGAAATAGCATTGGCTCATCATTTCTGGGGCAGTTTCCAGTGGCCTGTGAAAATCAGAGTGATCACAGAGGGCAGGGTTCAAGTCACCTCATTTTAGCTGCCTAAAATTGGATTCCTCATCTAAACTACTCATTTTCCCACAGGATGGAGCACCATCAGAAGACAAATCATCCCTCTTCTCTGGGACACCAGCTGGGATAGGTGAATCACTCACTGGATGTGCCCGTGTCTGTTTGTGGGCTTCAGAGAGCACCTGCATGTCGAGTTCAGACTGGATGTGACCTTCTAGGCAGCCAAATTTAAGCGAGTCTTGCCCATAGTGCTGGCATCTCCCCGAGGTTTCCATTTGCAGCAGCACTGTAACAGATGCTGAGAATACATTAAATGCTTTCCTAATGTCACATTCCCATGTCTGCAATCATGGTAATTACCTCAGTGGAGTTTTGCAATTGCAAACGAGCAGGAAGCCATCTGCAGAGGAATCTGTCTATTAAAATGTGGCCCCTACTCTGGAAGTGCTTGAAAAGCCCCAGTACATTTCTTGGGCCAAAGATAAAAAATAAAAAAATAAATTAAAAAAAAAAATAATAAGGTCAGGCTCCTGCAGCAATATGGAAGGTATCCAGAATGCACTCCAGTGGTTTAAGGAATAGACTGACTTTTGCTTTAGGACTGTGCTAATTAAATACTGCTAACTACATCTGAATAGAATTAAGTCTAATTTAAGGCTTTTTCTGAGCTCCAGGGCGATGTAGGCTTGTCCTAAAAAAAGAAATTACCGACTGCTGACAACAGGTGTCAGCAACAGGAGCGGCCGAACCAGGGCTGAATGTGAATTAGCTACAAGTGTAGACAAGGACAAGCTAAGTTCAGCAGTGTTGCTGCAGCCACGACGAGACCCGGCTGGAAGCGGGAATACACCTGGGGAGCAGAGCAGGTACGAACCAGAGCAGTCACGGTGCAGCTGCCCTCGTCAGTGTGTGCAGATCTCATTTTCTGTGGCGTAGATAAGGTTTGTTTTAGCACCACACATGCCAAAAGCACCTTAGGTTCCCATAGGAATTCTTGGGTGGCAGCCAAGGGGAATATTTTGCAATGAGTACTGTGCTCCCTTCCTCTTAGTTCTCCCCCCTGCCCTGCAGTCTACAGGAATTCCCCCAAAGAGGGATCAGGTGTTTTACTGCTCTTTTCCACGTGCGTCCATATTAAATCGAGCAGGAAAGGTACTACAAAGCCTTGGACAAACCAGGGTAGCAGGGCACCATCGGCCCCACCAGTCCTTTGCTGGCAGCTGTTTTGCTACCATTTCCTGGTGGCTCCTATGCTGTCTTTCTCATCATGGTTCTTTAGCAACATCCCGTGTCTCTTCTTCTCCCCCCTTGCTCTTTTGCTTTTAAATATACATTTAAGATGGGGTTTTTTTCCATGCCCTTTCTCTGTAATTTATCCCATATGTGGATATGACTCTTCCCATAAAAAGCTTTTGCCCAAGTCTGTCTTTGTAGCCAGTTTTTCCTGGTTTGGCTTTATTTTTAATATTTCTTGCTGTCATGCTCTTTTTCTCCACAGCTTTCAAACCCCAGCCTGTTTAACCCTTCCAGCCTTCCTGACCTCCACACGCACAAACACCAGTTCCCTCTCCATATATGTCATTCTCTCTCCATCAAGGAAGCAAGAAAAACAGGTTTGTGGTTGGTATTTGTTAACAGAACATAAACAGCAGGTTAAAAATCCTCTGGGCTTGTTTTTGACTTGGTAAAAAGACGGGGTAAGGGCAGGACTGAGAGCTGAGGACACACACCCAGGCTCCCACCTGAGCTGAGTTTGGGACACCTGCTCTTCCACAGGTATGGGGAGGGGAAAGGCAGCAAATCCGGACTCAGTGAAAGGAAGAGCAGTTTCATCCATTTCAAAAGAGTCACACCCACCCCAAATTAACACCCTTGTTTTAATTTACCTTCATACCTCCTATTAGAGTAATTTATCTTCCAAGTCACATTACAAAATGAAAGTTTTGCCAGGGCTTAAGGGTGTTGGACCAAGCTCACAGGCTTTCCCCGCTTGTAAGTATTCAGCACTTTCACATCGGTTAGATTTCCTGCAAAGGGAGAAAAGACAATTTCTGCTTCTGGTTTGTGACAAGGCTGTACAGTGGATCCACACTTGTGCCCAGAATAGAAGCCTTTAATACTATATCAAGAAAAACAACTGTGCGTATGCCCAGCTTTCCACTGCAGCAAAGTAGATTTATTGTGTTTGAAGGATGCATGGGCTTAACACTGCCTTCAGAAAGCTTGAAAAAGTAAATGAGAATTGTTGACAGAGGGCAGGAACTGGGACAGTCGTTGGTGTCATTGTGGAACTGCTGTAGCCATTTTTTGGAGATCCCACCCCAGGAAGGCTTAGCTACTGGACCTTTTCCACCTCCACTCTTAGGAGTTGGGGGTATCTAAGTGAGGAGCATCAGAAAGATTTGCTAAGGGAACCAGGCTGTTGCTACAAGACCATTGGATTCTCCTGCTTTCCAATAGGATATGCCAGGATATGCAGATGAAAAGCCCTCATTTGGAAAGGATGAGTCTAAACTCATTTGGGTCTGAACTCATGCAAATTGACCAAATGTGCTTGTTGACTGTAAGTCTAGTAGCAGAAATCTTTTCTAAGGGAAGATGAGTCACTCGAACCTGAGAGATCCCCTTCCATGCCATATTTTATTCTATGTTGTTGCTTTTTTTGTCAGTTTTGTTGGTATTTTAGAAAAAGCAACAGCACCTCAGATAAATGAGAGTGATTGTCAGAGGGAAACCCACTGGAAACATGTACCTTTGGGAACTGGGATCATGCATGTGATGAGAAAAACTGCTCACCTTTATTTATTCTGAACTGTTGCCTTGGCAGCTCTTTGCTTTGTCCTGCAAGAGACGGTGGCCAATCACCCCCCCTTGCCCCCAAGACATTAATGAGTTTATTGGCATCTATCATAGATGTCCTCAATCAATCCTCTCCAGGATGAGGAGTTAGGGAAGGCTCAAAGAACAAGCCCAATTAATGCTTGCATATTAGCAAGCCATCCCATACTTTGGATCACATTTCTCATCCCTCTCTGAACATTTGCCATTTCCACGTGCCTTTTCCAAGCTGACAAGAGCAGAACTGCTCGTGGGTGTGGGCATATCACAGATTTGTACAGGGGCAGGGTGAAGATTTCTGATTTCTGACTAGATTTCATTTCTAAAATGAGTCGAGGCTTTTGACCCCTGCTGATCTCTGTTCCTGCATTGCAGCCCATGACTGTTCCTCCGTGACAGTGGTGAGCACTTAGCCCATTGTTTCCAGGGGAGGCTTTTTCCCATATGCATCACTCTGTGTTTATCCGCAGTGACACTAATAATGTACCCATGCTGCCTGTTCCCCCTGAGCTGCTCTTCAGAGCCCAGTGCTCCTGCACAGCTCCCTCTCCCTCTGGCTGCAGAGCACAGCTTCAAGGGCTGGCTTTCATCCAGGTACCAAGCCAGAGGCAAGGAGGCAACGTGCCCAACCCGGGGATAACAGTGGGGATGACCATCAAGTACAGACAGAACCTCGGGCTCACACCCCCCTTACCTGACACTTTACACACGTCCCTGCTCCTCACAGCCCAGCCAGAATGAACCACTTCTGACCAAAGCCGCTTCTGACCAAAGCCTGTAAAGGCAACTGGCTGCTCCTGGACTTTTCTCTCCGACAGATGCTCTCAGAAACAAATGGCCATGGTTACAAACCTCACATTTCCACTTTTATCCTATTACTCTGCCTACTTGAGTCACCAATTTACTTAAATTATTCTTTTTACACACTAGTAATTTTTCTTGCAATTTGCACCTCTTGTTGTCTCTTTGGGTCAAATGGCATATCCATGAAAATCAGACTGACCAGCTCCTGATAGGGTCCTACAACCCCTGCTCAGCACTGCTCAGCTGCTGCTGTATCCTGAAGCACGTACACAGCCCAGGACCAGTGCTCCCATTGGAGAGATGGAGCTGTTTTTCCTTCCTCTGCTCTGGAGCACTGGGGCTGGGGGATATCTCTGGCCACATTTAGAAAGCCAGGCTTCTATAGACAAACTAGAATTACCAGACACATGGCAAATCCAATAAGTTTAAAAAGACTTTTCATGGCTAGGCATGCCAAAAAGAGATGCTAAGATAGGACATGAAGTATTTGGGGGTGTTTTTAATTTGTGTCATAAGCATATGCTTTATTTATGTGTAGAGTGACTACTCAGTTAATTTTACAATGCACATAAATAGGAACTTGGTACAAGATCTATTTTTCTGTGAATGTAAAACATGACTAATGAAAGAAAACCCATATATTGTAAGATATTTCATCTGTATGGTTTCAAAGTGGATGTGATAAAAGCCAAACTGGACACAAATCTGTATTAAATTAAATCACCCCCATCAATCCCTCCCCCCATACTCATGAAGTCATTAAAGTGATTTGGTGAGGAAACGTAAGCTTGGAAAATCTGTTTATTGATAAAGTACAGGATAAAATTTTTAAAAAGCAGTAGCAAAGAGCAGCAGAATTTTAAAAGTTATTATGATACCAAATGCAAGGCTAGGGTAGAAATGTGTGTTGGTTTAATTATCCTGTAGATTTCAAAATATTTCAGAGCATGTCAGCAAGGAAGCAGAAGAGTTCAGAACTAAGTTCCCAGGGAGGGCACACAAACAATGATTCAAAAAGGAAGCTTGGGAAATGTGGGGAAATGCTCAGTAATTACTTTTTCATTTGTTTTGCTTCATTCAAAACAATTCAACTAGGGAACATGAAACACAAAAATTAGAGCAAACAAGAGTAAATTAGCTTAGCCCGGACTACGTTTATTATTTATGAACACCTACTACGTCTGCAAAATAAAACCAGTAGATTCCATGCAGACACGTGGAATTTCTCTGGTGAAACACAGGAAGATGCACCTTAAAAACTATGAGTGAAAGGGAGAGGAAATAATGGGGCTTTTTAAGCGGTAGCCTGACACTTTAAAATAAAGGAATTTTCACTTCACAGGGAGATGGATGGAGAACAGTAGATTAGAAGGAGCTACAAGCCGAGGTTCTCCTTCAGCCTCTCTGGATAAATTCCTCCAGCCCAAGGCCTACATTTCTTTATATAAAGCAAGAGTTTTGACTTGAGAGAAGGAGCAGAGCCCTTCAGGAGTTGTCCCAGGCAGTAGGTGTCAATCCAAATGGTGGGGAACAGGAAGGAAAAGACTAGGAGGAAAATGAAGACCACCAAGATAAAATTTCCCATCATAAAGGTGGGGTGGGGGCAAGAAGCCACCCTCCACATTAGGAGCTTTATGGCTGGGTGCACAGGTGCCATCATAAAACCAGAGGTGCTGTGGAAGTGACAGCTCAAAATGTGAAAAAAAGGGATTCCATGAAACAGAGGTGAGAGGTTATGGAGAGCAGTGCAGTCTGTATTCCTGAAGCACCAGGCAGGAATTGGCCCAGCCAACTCTTCCCATCCATGGGGTGAGGGTCAGACCAGTGGCAAAGTTCAAACCAGTCTTAGGACACAGCTCTTGGCAGAAATGCTCTTAGAACAGTGCAGGTTAAAAGTTGATAAGTGGTTTGCTTGCTTCAGCCAAGCCAGGGAACCAAATGAAAATACCTTTTCCAGTTTATTCTCCACCTCCCTCCCCATTTCTCCCCAAACGGTAGCAGGAGGATCTTGCCACCCACATTTGCACTGTCCGTAGGAATGTCTGTGCCTATTTTAGGACAATTTGGAAACCCTGGGGAACATTCCTAATTAATAAACATACTTTCTATTTTCTTTTCCTGTATTCCCCTGTGGATTTTCATCATTTTCCTTTGCCAGCTATTGTGTACAGAGCCATTCATGACCCAACAGCAAGGCAATTCCTGGAACTCTGGGAATCCTAACCTGGTATTACCGTTCAAGGGGGGAATTATTCTTTAAACCTGAAAAGCACTTGCCACTCCAGTCAGCTCTAGGCCTGCTGTTAAAATCCAACTGTTTTGCTTGGAAGGCAGAAATAGGAGAACCTCAAAAGATTCTGCCCAGAAGACTCCCCAGTCTGTTGTCTGTACAAGGGACAAGGACGAGGAGGAACAAGTTCACATGAGTCTCTTGCTGTTTACTAAAAATACTGCCAACATGATGCTTCTGATAATTTTGTTTGCAGTACTGGTTCAGAAAGAGGAAGTACAGATGGGTGAGGAGATATAAAAAGACTTTGTTTTTCTTCTCCTCGTGACATGTTGTGTAACTACAACCCTGGAGAGAGCTGCCAGTGAGGAGAAGCGTCAGGGTCAGCTCTGCTTTCCCCAGGTGGGTATCCAGGGAGAAAGCAATGCTGCTCACCTCAATAACCCTCCCACCTGCCATCCTCTCTGATGAAGGATGAAGTTAAAATTTATTTTTCCTGTCCATGGATTGTCACCCTACCTTGTCAGTTAGCAGACTACACTCACTCAGTAGTCCCCTGTCAGATATCAAAACTATTTTGCCTACTATGATCTTGTGCTGAATGTAAATTGAAAAGATTTAAAAGCTTCACTGCATAAGTAGCTCAGGTGATCTGATTTAGTTTTACTTGAGAGTTAAAGTTTATACTTTCCCCCCCAAAGTCAGAAGGCTTTATCCTTTTGAGATATTCAAACCCAATAGGATGAGGCCCTGCACAACCTGCTTGAGCTGACCCTGCTCTGATATCATCTGCTGGGACCGGATGATCTCCCTCTGTAAGCAAAGAGCAGGTTCAGGGCCATCTGATGAAATTGGACAGGCACAAGTCTATGGGGCCTGATGACATTCATCCCAGGGTCCCCAGGGAGCTGGCTGATGTTGGATCCAAGTCACTCTCCATCGTATTTGAAAAAGGCATGGCAGTCAGGCAAAGTCCCTGGTGAATGAAGTTTCCCTCACAGGGTGGTCGGGCACTGAACAGGCTCCGCAGGGAATGGCCACAGCATCAAGCCTGTCTGAGTTCAAGAAGTGTTTGCACAATTCTCTCAGGCACAGGGTGGGATTGTTGGTGTGTCCTGTGCAGAGCCAGGAGTTGGACTCAATGATCCTTGTAGGTCCCTTCCAACTTGACATATTCTGTTGATTCTATGAATGGAAATAGAGAAACATCGCTCCTATTTTCAGAAACGGCAGAAAGGAAGGCCTGGGGAACTACAGCATCTCATCTCTGTGCCTGGGAAGGTCATGGAGCAGATATACAGGAAGGGCAAACTGTGCCTGGCCAGTCTGGTGGCCCTCTATGAGGGAGTGACTGCACTGCTCGACAAGGGAAGACCAGCTGGTGTCATCTAAGTAGACTTCTCCTTAGGCCTAAGGCCTGCTAAGGCCTCTGATGTGGTCCTACATGACATCCTGATCCCCAAACTGGAGAGACGTGGATTGGAAGGGTGGACCATTCAGTGGACAAGGAACTGGCTGGATGGACGCAGCCAGAGAGCTGTGGTCGAGGGCTCTGTGTCCAGGTGGTGACAAGTGGTGCCTCTCGGGGCTCTGGCTCAAGACCGGTGCTCTTCAATATTTCCATCAATGACACAGACAGTGCAAGTGCACCCTCAGCTTCTAACTGCTTCCCCCTCCTCAAAGGTATAAGCAAAAAATATCCCAACAATTAACAATAACAACAATGGCAACAAAAAAATCCCAAAATCTAAATACCAAAGAGATTTATTGAAGGGGTTTAAGTAAGTGATGTCTGGTAGGTCATTTGGAATTCATACAAGAAAGCTGTTAAACTCTGCGAAGCACTCAGGGTTTGTGTGGATTTTAGGCCTTTCTAATGATGTTGTCAGGATAAATATGCTGTGCCACCCACACATCTCTGCTATATTTATCCTGAAAACACTCCTGTGAGGCAGGGCAGTCCTGTTTACCCATTAACTCACGGGGAACAGAAACTCAGATGTCCAAGTGACTTGTCCAAGATCACCCAGTGACTCTCGAGATCTAATGCTCTTGTAACTATGCCTTCCTTCCTCCTGCCTACACGAGAGATTTGTGCCTCTCCTGTCCACTGCAGCTGCATTAGGGCAACTTTGGAGAGGCCCCTGTCATGTAACCCTACAAGCAATGGGACCTCAGTGACTCTGCCAGTGGAAATTCCCAGTATGGATACTGACTCCATATCAACCAGTTCATACGGAACTGTATGCTAGCCCTATTATCTCCCTTCACCTCATTCAGGTTTTAGGCTCCTGTTCTACAACAAGTAGGTGATAACAGGGGCAAAGTACAGCACTGTGTGTGACTGAGGCACTCACCAGGGTAAGTAAGGCTTGAACAGAGTTGACTGGTCTGAGAACTTGTGCCTTGCCAAAAGGTTCTTCTGGACTTGCATCATCATCATCATCATCATCATCATCATCATCATCATCATCATCATCTCATTATTATTATTATTGCTATTCCTATGGGATCCCCAGTGGACTGACAGGATCATGAAATAGGAGATATAAGGCAAGTGCCATGCAAGGGATTTCTGGAGGAAACATCAATGGGACTGAGGGGGGCTTGGAAAGGAGTGGTCAGTCCCTCCCTCAGTTAAGCCCCTACTCTCCATGAGGTCAGGATCTGTCCATGGGAGACTTACTTTCATGGTGGAAGCTGCACCTTGGTGCGTAAGTGGGGCTCTGGAATCATCTCTTGGACAAACTGGTGCTTCAGCAGCCCCACAACACCCCCTAACCCAGCCCTGAGCACTTTGGTCCCATGGCTTGCCCTGCTTTCACACCTCGCTACAGGGGAGAGAGGGAGAGAAGAATATTGGCAGTGAAACAAGGGCAGGGAGTCCTCCATCAACTGAGTCCAATAATTGTAAGGTGGCTCACTCCATTTTGGAAGCTCTCAGGCATCACCGCTGAAGTGATCTACCCTCAGAAGAGGAGTTAAGGAAGGCAAGAAAAGCTCATTGGAGGCATGGAATGGGTTGCCATACACATGGCCTGAAGGTCTGAGTGCCCTGAGGAGCTCTCAAGGCCTTCTAGATGCCAAGTGGAGGTACAGCGTCATCAGTATTTCTGTGATCCTTCTGTGATTCCCGAGGCCACAGGTGTGCTCGCGGAAACTGAGCTTCAGTCAGCTCCTAATGCAGACTGTTCTCAGTACAGGACAGAGAAGGGATGGGTCAGCAAAGGAGGATTTTTTCAACAACAGAAAAATGTGTAGTTTGACAGGCTTGTAGTAAACATAAATTATCAAGCAGGTCGTGGCTCAGATCCTGAAAGTTTACAACAGCAGCTACTAAAGAGTAATCGCGGGGATTCCCCTAGTGTGCTGAACTGCAGCTATAATTAGACCATTTAGATATTATCTTCCTAACAGACAAAATCGCTCAGCTCCACAATGCCCCCTGCTTCTGCTGATCCTGGAAGTTCCCCGACGTATTTATTTACACTAAAGGAAAGACCTGAACTCTGTTTTCTTTGCCGCAGCAAAAATCCCCCTTACGTCATGGGATCCCTACCCCAAGTACCCCAAGTAGCTCAGGATTAGCCTTGCAGACGCTGGGAATGAGTTATTTACAGTGTTGTCCTCTCACCTTCCCCCTCTGCTTCCATCCCTCAGGGAGTTGCTCCCTCTTGGGTGATGAGTTGTAAACAATACAATACACATTACAAATTGTGTGTGCAGAGAGGATGGGTAGCTGTTTTGAAAATAAGAACTACTACATAACCACTCCCTTCATGGGTACTAAGAAGTGCCTTCAACTCCAAAACAAGCTGCCAATTACTGCATTTACACATAAAACGGAGGGACCAGACCTTCCTCCAAGCTCCTTTGCCATCCCACTCTCAGTGAAACTGGGTTAATCTGTTTCAGGACAGTTCTGAAAAATCTCAGCCTGAACTCACTTCCAAGCAAAATTTGGTTTGCATGGCATTTAGGCATCATCCTGCCAGCTACATTCCCAACCCGTTATTCCATCTGCCAGCAGAGAAAATACAGATGTCCATTTTCATCTGATTTTCGTACTAATGAGAGGTATTGGTCCCAGGAGCTTCAACATCATTGCCTTGCAAAGTAAAAACGTCAAAATTATTTAAAGCGGCTGTTAATTAACACCTTGCATCCCCTCTAATCTCATTACAGTAACATGAAAGGAGACTTTACCCCACCTCCCTGGACAGAAATGCAAGCTGAACTCATGCAGATTGCTTCAGGCCATTCTCCCCCACTTTGCAGCCCTGTTCCACAGCAGGCAGCAGGGTCTGTATCTTCTTGGCAAGTTCACTCCTTTCAGAGCTGGGAAAATAGAAGGAAAGAAGGAAAAACCTTGTTTGAGAGATGATGACAAGGAAATTTGAATTCTTTTTTCTTGCTGGTGTCAAAACCAGGAGTGTTTGCAGAGACTTACTCTACAAGGTAAATCTTGAGCTCATTGCAGGATGAGAAGCCTAAAATTAATGCTTTTTCTTACGTCATTGTTATCCCCATTGAGGGTGTAATTTTTTACTTTTGCAGGACAGTGGCAACCTGGGGTGAAAAAGCCA
Source organism: Platysteira castanea (assembly GCA_013397175.1). Lineage (NCBI taxonomy): Eukaryota > Metazoa > Chordata > Aves > Passeriformes > Platysteira > Platysteira castanea. The sequence goes on along the minus strand of VYXC01011654.1, from coordinate 2,172 downwards.
GGAAGAGAAGGGCATGGGCAGTCAAAAAAAATTGTAAAAAAGATCAGGATATTCCTACCATAGAACAATTCCTGAGTGAATCGATTATGAAAGAGTTGAGATTTCAGGTCTCTCTGACAGACATTTGCAGTGGAGCTTTAAGAGGAAGGGTATGCCCAGCTGGGCAGGGAAGGAACCTGTGGGCTGCTGCTTTGAGGAAGAAGTATTATTTTGAGCTTTCCTCTGTAGTAAGAGACAAAAAAAAAAAAAAACCAGAGAGAAGTGGGCTCCCTCTTGACTCTCCCATGGCCTGGCTAGAGCAGCTCGTGGCTGTAGCATCACTCTCTGGCTACTCTTTTGGTTCCCCCTGACCTCTTGGTGATGGTCGCAAACCACAGGGGAAGTTTCTCCTCACTTGACATCTTCTGCCCCCTAACAGACACCTTCCAAGGAGCCTCCCAAGGTGTCTGCAGGAGTAGACATGACTTACACCTTACTGCGTGTGGCAGGAGTAAGTTCAAACCTCTTTTCTGACTTTATTTAGTCATCTGAATCGTCCAGCTAGATGTACAGCAATGGTACCATTTACGTATCTGGACACTTGCTAAAGATGCTGGACTTGCTGGACACTTGCTTGTTAAAGAGATGCCAAAGCTGCCAGCCCCAAGGTGAGACTGATTATCTATCCAAGAGGAGCTCCAAATGTTTTCCAGCCTGGAGGAGAGGGACCAGGAAGGACTCGCTGCTTAGACCACTTCCATTAACCTGGTTTGTGTCAAAGCAATCCAGGGCTTTGTTCAGAACTCTGACCAAACCTGAATTTCTTTGGAAAAAAGCTACCACTTTCACAGCTACCTCAGCACTTGGTGTAAAACAGTAGACCTCTGAGCTAAACTCTGCTAAATGAAGCTGGTTTTAAACCCAGAGAGGTTGAGCCATTCACACTGATAAACTGGAAATTTGCCTTATAAATGCTACGGGAAAGTTTGTATCATGGTGTTTCCAGGCTGACTGCAATTACCATGTTTTCCTAAAATTTTCAGTCCTTAGATGAGTGAACCAATTCTTCCCAATTTTACAGTAAATCAGAATTTACTACACTGGAAGGATATGAGGTTGGGTCCAGCACAGACATGACATTCACAGGTAGGCTCAGATTCCCCAGAGACATGACCTGTGCAGTGAGGGATTCATTCCCATGCAGTAAAACCGTGTGTGAGAACTGCAGGTGACAGTGGCACTCACAGATAATGCTGGGAAGAGCCATCCAGGAAGGTAGAATTCATAGCTACCCACTAGTGACACATCACAGCTTGTGTCACACAGCTGGAGGCATCAGACATCCTCTGCAATGGGATCTTACAGTGCTTCCATTCTGCTCTTGGGGGTAACTGAGGCGTCTGGTTTAATGAAACACAGGAAAACCAAGGCAACTTGGTTCTCCACAGCTTTGCATGGTAGGACGCTTCCACCTTTGTATGAAGCAGATGTAAAATAGCTTTTCCTTGTTATTAACTCTGGTTTGAATGCCTTTCCATGCACCAATTCCATTCCTTATGGGAAAGGATTCAGCTCCAAGCTTGCCAACACTTACACTGTTTGTGGTTAATTTATAAGCACATGATTGGTTCCACTGAAATTCATAAAAGACGCTGGGGTAAAATTAAGAGTTCAAAATTAGGCCTTTCAGGATGATCTGCCAATAGCATGCTTGGAGTGTCACGACAGTCCAGCCTGGATGCAACACCTGGATGCAAAATCATTCTATGATTTTATCTCACATTCAGCAATGGAAGATGGTATTTGTAGATGAATATACAAATGCACACCACCAGACTACCTGGTGACCATGGCTTCATTTTTAATGCATTTTTAGTACATTCAGATAATACCATTTGGG